>JAGFNQ010006242.1:0-90576 GCA_024364735.1 Boesenbergia rotunda | reverse complement strand
TTAAAATATTAAGCATGTCTAGATAATTTTCCAAGGGACCTAGAAATATTAAGGAGAACTTTGGCCTAGAAAATCCATGTTTTCTCATTTAAATTGGGAAAAAGGGCACTAATGGGCCTTATATGGGTTTTTTTTAGTACCATAATTTGGTGGATTTTAGGTGAAAATTAGTATAAATATAAAGGGATTTTAATAGGAAATATTAACATAATTATGGGGGAATTTTTAGGGGATTTTCGAAAATACTAGGAAAAATAAAATAAAATAAGTGGGAAAAAAATTGTGCATCTACCAAGGATTGAACCTTGGACCTCTTGTACAACCATGTATGCTTTAACCAACTCACCTAGCAAGTGATTGTTAGGAGGAAATGAAGTGGATATTGGTTAAGGCATAGAAGAAGATGAAGGGTCATGGAGAGACTCTTCATTTACCTCCTTAATGGGCTATAAAGAGAGGGGTTTTGGGAGTTACCTCTTCCTTCCATCACTTTGCAATTTCTTCCTCTTCCTCCCCTCATCCTAGCCGAATACCCAAGGAAGGGTTCTCCCTTGGAAAAGCTCCACAAGAGGTCTTATCTCCAAGATCTAAGGGTTTTCCAAGGATACAAGGACAAGGAGGCAAGGATCCAAAGATTTTGCAATTTTTCTTCTCTTTCAAGGTTCGAAAAATCTAGAAACCCAAGGTAAGACTCCCTCACCTGTGGTATAATAGTTCCTTATGATTTTCATGATTTTTAGCATGATATATTGGTTGGTTTTTGGATTTGATGTTGAAAGGAAAGAAAACCAAGAACCTTATGCTTAGGGGTTTCGGCCACCATGATTTTAGGGTCCCTAATGATGCTAAAAATCTCCATAATGTTGTTTAATGTTTTCTCATGATGTTTAGAGGTTAAATACAATTTTTGAGAATTTTTGGGGTACCCTAGAGACCCTATATGTTTCGGCCAACCTCAAGGACTCAAAGGTTAGGGTTGAGTCTTTAACTTCAAGTATATGTTTTATGTGTTGCCATGATATAAGGGTGATGGAGGGTGATTATGTGAATTTTCACATGGCCTAGAGACTCTATAAGTTTCGGCCAAGAAGGGTTCATAGGGTAAAAGTTAGGATTTATTTCAAGTAAGGGCCCCAATGGCCCTATGGTAAGATGTAAGGAGTGTTTTATGATTGATTGGGGATTTTAATGGAATTTTTCCATACCCCCCATGGCCTTATAAGTTTCGGCCAGCACTAGGAAGGTGGCTTATAGGTTAGGGTTAACCCTAATCATGAGCTCCAATGACTTCCTATGGTCTCCTAAATGATGTATGGTTGTTCCTTTACCTTATGCAATGTTACATGTTTATGGGATTGATGGAACTCCACCTTAGGAGTTTCAGCCAAGCTTTATATCTAGGGTTTGGGGTGGAGTTATGGTTCAAAGGATGATGGTTCATATTTACCCTAATGTATTTATATGTATAGGATCAAGCATGTGGTAGAAATCATGTTAACCATGACCCTATGTTTAAGTACCATGTTCTATGTTTTATGTTTTATGTTTAGGATTGGATGCCATGCTTAATAGGGTTTATTATGAATGTCTTATGTTTTATGTCATGTAATTTAATAATAGGTAGAATGTTATGGAAATCCTACCCATGCATGCTTAAGATAAATACCATGCTTAGGCAAGAAATGCAATGTGTACTTTATGTATCATGATCATACAAGCTCTATGTAGTAGGATAAATATCTATGAAAAACATGTCATGTTTGATGCAATGCTTACCTTCTAGGATATGATCATGCAAGTACTAAAAATAGGAATGATGTTTAGGTATGCATGCCATGTTTATGTAGGAAGAAGTATGCCATGTTGTATGAATAATGATATATGCTATGTTGTATGGATAATGATGCATGCCATGCCATGTTAAATGAGTAAAGACTCATGCCATGTTTATGAAAGAAGTTGCATACCATGTTTATGAATGAAGATAATGCTCATGCCTTCCCGGCATCATGATGTTATGTAATAAGAATGAACAATGAAAGGACAAGCATGTGTTAAGTCATGCTTTATGTAACATGGTTATGCTATGAATGTCTTATGAAAGATGAAACATGCAAAGTATTTTACTTTATGAATGGGCTTGTACCGGACCGAAGTATGGGTCCAAGGGATGGGCACCTTAAGAACGCCCCGGTTCTGGACTACCGACTATGCTGTCCACGGTTCTGGCACTACCGGAGCTGTGCAACAGGGATGGGCTCCTTAAGAACGCCTCGGTTCGGGGACTACCGACTATGCTGTCCTTACCCTAGTAGGTCGGGGCTCGCGACCTCGGACTTGCTAGGGATGCGCGCTATGATGTATGTATGTGGTACAAGCCGGGGACCCCAAATGATGTTATGATGATTATGTTTAAGTATTTAAAAGTATGTTTTAAAAGTTAAGCATCCCTTATGTATATGCATTCCACTCATGCATCCATTCATGTTATGCATTATGCTATGTTGATAAGATTGTATGCTTACGTTTCATGTTAAGAAATATGCATGAGAATAAATGATCTATGCCATGATTATGTTAAGAAAATGTTCATATGTTATGATAGGAGAAATGTTCACTATGTTTATGATTATGCCATAAATCATGCCATGCTTAGAATGTTACTATGTTTATGTTTATGCTATGTATCATGCAATGCTTAGAATGTTTACTATGTTATGTTCATGCCATGTATTATGCCATGCTTAGAATGTTCATTATGTTTATGATTATGCCATAAATCATGCCATGCTTAGAATGTTACTATGTTTATGTTTATGCCATGTATCATGCCATGCTTAGAATGTTTACTATGTTTATGTTCATGCCATGCTATGTATACGCTAAGTGATGTAAGATATTATGTTCTAAGTAGAGCACCAAGTATGTTAATGTTTCATGTGCTCATTATGAGATGATGAATGATGAATGGTTTTTGTGAGTAGGAAAGAGTCTTACTAAGCCTGTGTGCTTATAGTCTTATTTCCTTATACCGCAGATCATTCAAGGGGACAATGATGGAAGCAGCAGGAGGGCAAGAACGCATGTGTGTAGTAGTGACTTGGCCCAGGAAACCATATGTTTACTGTCTATGCTAGAACTTCACCTTGGTTACTTATATGTTTGACTAATGACTTATGGAACCTTATAATATGATGTTATGTATGACATGATATGATGCTTAAGTTCAAAATTAATATGCTAAGGTTCCTATGATATTAAGTTAAGAATGGTAACAGGGCATATATAAGTTAAAGTTATTCCGCTGCCTTATGATGTCTACATGCCCTAAGCATGTTCACGTAACGCCGCTTATGGAAAAAAAAAGCGGGCGTTACAAAATATGTTTGAGAAAATACCGGATTTCTGAAGGTACAAATATTTTGAAAAGTGATCTTTGTAGCATGCATGTACTTTTGAGAGAATAGATTGAGCAGTTTTGAAAGATATTTTGAAAAATATAAGTTTTTCTGAAAAATATTATACATATTTTGCAAGTACTAACTATTTTTTGAAAAAGATGAGACTTTGAAAAATATAAGTAATTTTTGAAGAGTATTATGCATTTTGAAAATATGCTTTTTTTTACTTGGCTTCTTTTCCAGTCTGACACAATCTTAGGAGATCTTGTTGACTACAAGAACATTTTCCTAAGTGTCCTGGAAATTTTTCAAGCTTAAGTAAATATAAAAATAATTTCATAAGTCACATAACTTAAAAAAATAGGATGTAAGTATATTTTGAAAAATGTATAAATTTTTGAAGTCATAATACTTGATTTGGTTTATCTTCCAGTCTGACACAATCATAGGAAACCTTGTTGACTACAAGGACATTTTCCTAAGTGTCCTGGAGGATTTTCCAAACTCAAGATATTATTCAAACCAGATGAATTTTTGAAAATAATAGTATTATTCAAATTGATAGTATTTTAAAACAAATACTTATGTTTTCACAGGATTTGAAAATACTGCGCATGAAAACATTTGAAATATTCAATAATTCTTTTAATTTGATCTCCCCCTAAACTTGACCCAGTCCTGGGAAGCTTGTTGACCACAAGTACTCTTCCTCTAAGTCTTAAGGGTTGATTCAAATTAAAGAAATTATCTAATAATTTCAAAACAATTAATTAAACAAAATTGTTTCAGAAGTTTGATTTATACTCCCCCTAAAGTTGACACATCCTAGGAGTCCTTGTAGATTATGAAGTGGACTTCCTCTGTGTCTTTAGGGTTTATCAAAATCAAACAAGACAGATAAATTTTACAACATAAACCTTTTTCGAAATACACAAGTGATAACGATTTAAAGCTCAACTTTCGAAAAGTATTTTCAAATAATAGTAATTTTTACAGTGTAGTTTTCGAAAGCCAAAAAAAAAAATGAAAATCACTCCCCCTGTATCCGATCCCATTTGACTCTATCTAAGTGCCTTAAGGAACTTTAGTGTTGTCCTAAGAGGCTTGTGTCTAATTGCGTGAGTCAAACAATTTTTGAAAAGATATAATTTTTGAAAAACATATAATATGTATATTCAATCAGACAAGCATGAATTCCATAAAAACATTATTATGTTGAAACACTATTTTGAAAATATATTTTTACAAAAATATTCTAATGATTTTGAAAAACAATTTTGAAAAACATTTTTCAATTTATTAGTCCTTAACTTCTCACCTATTTTAGATGTATCAATACAACAAGCATGATTGCCTTATAAGTGTATTGTGAGATGCTTGAATCATTTTTCTTTAATTTATTTTTAATTCTAAGATTTAATTGAAGCTTGTGTTAGATTTGAATTTGACAAGAAGTAACTTGAATTTGAATTTCAAAAATTGGCTTCCAGGTCTTGGCGAGGCACTAGGCCTTCTTTGGCCGTAGCCTTATTGGATCATCAACTCTTTCCTTGACAAAGCCGTTTAATGAAATTTCATTTTCAAAATTACTTTTTGAAAAATTCTGGTCTAACTAGTTTGGATCTTAGATCGGTAGCTTTGGCTAGTTTCACCAGTCTAAAGAGACCAAGTATACTTGACCTTATTAGAATTGGCTTCCCTAACGTACTATCATCTCACCGCCACCCAATACTAGGTTGATCAAGTTTCAATTATTCTTTTTCCTATAGCCGTTCTAATATATGCATAAAATTTAAATATGAATGACATGTCATATAAAAAGAAGTAGCAGATGCATGACATGACAATTATGCATGAGTCAAACAAGTCCAAAGCATTTTATTTAAGTTTCTAAAAATATATCAAATTCCTGATTTGATACATGTCGTGTGAACCCGCGAATATGTCAACCCTCTTTGACATATTTAATGTTATTAATTTTAATTGTTACAGTTTGCGTAAAATTTTATTTTAGTTTGAATTTAAGTTATTTAAGATTTGAAGTTGAGTTAATTGAAGTTTGAAAATTAATTAATTAAGATTGAATTGATTTGAATCAATTAAAGTTGAATTTATTTGAAGTAGATTGAATTGATTAGCTTTATTTGAATTAAATTGATTTAATTAAAATTTTAATTGAATTGAATTTAATTTGAATTTAATTTAATTTGAATTTAATTTAATTTGAATTTAATTAAATTTAATATGAATTTAATTTAATTTGAATTTAATTTAATTTAATTTGAATTTAATTTAATTTAATTTGAATTTAATTTAATTTGAATTTAATTTAATTTAATTTAATTTGAATTTAATTTAATTTAATTTGAATTTAATTTAATTTAATTAGGATTAAATTAAGATTTAATTCAAATTTAATTAGGATTTAATTAAGATTTAATTAAGATTATAATGATTAATTAATAATTATGGGTTTAAATTCATCATTTTCATTATTTCAAAAATTTCTTCTTCATTTTTATCTTTCTTTTCAAGTTTTTCTAATAATTTTAATTTATTTGAATTTTTGTAATTTTTATTAACTATGACCTTTATCTTAGATAGTTCTATATCCTACTCAAGATTAGGTCTTTCAATATCCTTACAGTAGGTGGAGTAATTTGGGTCACTAATTAAGGTTTTGTAATAATCTTTAATATTATCTATAATTAAATTATTATCTAGGAGAATTTTATCTTCAAAATTATCCTCAGATATATTTTCAATATTTTCAACATTAATCTCTAGATTATCTTTAAGATTTTCAGAATTAATTTCTGAATTATCCTTAAGATATTCAAATTTGAATTCGGATTTATCCTTAGGATTTTCAAATTTGAATTCGGAATTATCCTTAGGATTTTCAAATTTGAATTCCGAATTATCCTTAGGATTAATTTTGTCTGAATTAAAATTATAAGAACTAATTTTATCAGAAAAATTTTCAGAATTAATTTTATCAGAAAAATTATCAAAATTAATTCTATCAGATAGATTATCAGAATTAATTTTATCAGATAAATTATCAAAATTAATTTTATCAGATAAATTATCAGAGTTAATTTCATTAATTTCTGAATTAATATTCTGAATTAAACAATTAATTTCTAATATTTTGGTCATATTCATGTTTTATAATTTAACATGCAAAAAGTTAATTTTACTATGCAGTAAATCTACTTTATCAGAAAAATTAACTACTTTATCACATGGCAGTGCAGGAACTTGTTAAATTTTTGGAACATAAATCTTGTGTACCTTCGTCGGACACTTGTTTTTGTAATGTCCGTATTTCTTGCATTTGAAACATTGTACGTGACTTTTGTCCCTCCGGTTTCTTGGCGCTGGTGCCTCCTTCGCCACCGGTGATGTAGACCGAATCTTACTAGTAGGACACTGATTTTTATAGTGCCCTCTCTCCCTGCACGTGAAACAAATAATATGGAATTTACAAATGAACATTTTAAATAAAATATACCTGATTCACCCCTGGACTCCCCCTCAACTCCTGGCGTCTTTGCTCCGTCGGCGGTTAGTCCGGTGAAGAGTAACTTGGCTCTGATACCAATTGCAGGACCGGTGCCGTCGATGTGAATATCGACCGTGAAAAATCTTTCGCAATTCATCGTAAAACTTTCGTTCGTTCTGGACTTAGAATATTAGTGGCGCAGCGGAAAATAAATAGAACGAAAAACAAAGCAAAGGACACAGCGGATTTTTACTTGGTTCCCGACCCCCCAGGGTCAGTACATCCAAGGCCTATGCACGGGAACGCCCGTCCACTATTGGTCTCCTTCCCGGACTTTCCGAAGGCGGAGAAACCCGACTTACAATGCAGGATTACAAGCAATAATATAGAAATTTAAGTACGGTAATTAACTAAAAGCAAACCAACAAGACAAAGTCTGAAGCTCGACCGATCTGGACCTCCGAAGTGCCGCGCACCTCCTCCTGGAGCCTCCCGATCATAGAGCCTCGTTTCTAGCGTGTTGTCATCGCTCTTGGAAGTTGTTACTGAAGCAGAGGGGTCGAAGCCCCTTATATAGCACTCCTGGGGGCGCCCTGGACGTCGGGGGCGCCCTGGAAGACTCGGTCAAACTTTATCCCTGCGCCTACCACGCCGCAGCTGATAACAGCTTTGACCAGGGCGCCCCGGACCTTCCGGGTGCCCATCTTGAACCCAGTCAGCGCTTATCCACTGCTTCGGACTCGCAGCAACGAAACAGTGTTGACCCGGGCGCCCCGGATGTTCCGGGCGCCCCGCATGACACCTGTTCTGCCTGTTTCAACAAATTAGCCTTTTTCCACTTTAGCTTGGGCGCCCCCAACACTGGGGGCGCCCTGGATGATGGGGGCGCCCCCAACACTCGGGGCGCCCTCCTTAAGCCTGTAAACTAGTTTGCTTGCTTTGTCTCCAGTTCTGGTTACCTGCAAGATACACAAAGCATATATACATATAATATTAGGCTTAAGGACTTGGTTCTGACTTCAGATTTACATGAAACCCTAGGTCAAACCGGCACAAGTTCCCATCCCCGAGAACTTGCCCTTCACCTACTCTTTTCAGGAGACGGTTGCCACCCAGCCCTTCGAGTGGACTTTTGCTTAGCTTCCGATACCTCCAGACCTCGAGACGCCCAAACCCTGACCCGTCTCTACTTCTTGTCCTTAGTCATCGCTCAGCTATGTTACTCATTCCCTTGGACCAAGACTTCATTTCCTAGCAGTCCTTCGCCAGGTCTTCATTCCCTAGCAGCCCTTCGCTAGGTGCCTAGCAGCCCTTCGCTAGGTGCCTAGCAGCCCTTCGCTAGGTCTTCTATGCCAAGCATCCCTTCGCTAGGTGCCTAGCAGCCCTTCGCTAGGTCTCCTATGCCTAGCATCCCTTCGCTAGGTGCCTAGCAGCCCTTCGCTAGGTCATAGAGTTTCGATATCTAGCAGCCCTTCGCTAGGTGCCTAACAGCCCTTCGTTTGGTCTTAGGGTTTCAATACCTAGGTTAACTAGGACATTTCTTCAACTTACGTTACTTCTCCTTTGCTCCCCTTTGTCTAATCAATAAATCACTGACTTATGTATATTATCAAACATTAAAACACTTAAAGAGGAACATCATTAGTGCAACTTGTACCAACAGAGTCTGGAGACCTCGAACCTTTCGGATCTCGCCTGCTCGTCAAATAACTCATGAAGATGGAAGATGATGGTATAAGCATCCATATGCTCATGCTGCTTTTGCAGCTCAGGTACCATAGCGGCTAGTATGATGCAACTCGCAAGTTCAGAATCAGTCACATATTTCTGATAGGCCACTAACTGGTCTGGAGTTGCATCTTCTGGAGGACGGTTGGGAAGTTGATCTTCAAGGACATAAGTAAGCTTTTCTGCCTTGAGGACTATCCTCAGGTTTCGAAGCCAGTCCATGAAGTTTGGCCCAGTCAGCTTATTGGTGTCCAAAATGGAACGCAAATTTAGAGAAGACATGATCGAGTGATTATCCTAGAAATACAAATTGAGCTTATGTGAGAAGAATGATAAAGAATGCATCAACATACATTAATTAAATCCTAATTACTTTTCAAATTGAATAACCCTTTTTATCAATTCGGGAGATCGTAGGAACATCTCCAAATAGGTTGATATCCAACCATAGATAAGAACAACCATGGCTATGACCGTCAAGTTATTCTTAGCTATGAAGGTAGGTAATTATACCGATTACATATCACATATATGTAACTATCACTTTATGCTATCAACTAATTGAATATTTGCATAAATCATTGGGTTGTTAACTCATTAACAAGTATGCAACAATATACATAGCACCCAACTGCACCTCTCTTTACATCGACCTTGGCTGTGGCACAACAAATTGATGCTCCAAGCTTAAGGCTAACCCATTAATCAAGAAATAGTTTTAATATGGTTGGAGCTCATTCAACCGTTTAGTCAGGCTTGGATGTGTCCAACAACCAAAACTAAGGATTGACCTCTGACTATAACTATATTAATCATAAACTAATTCCATGGTTTAAACATGTTGAGGTTCAAGTCGGGCATGGATGTGTCCATCAACCCAAACGAGAAACAAAACTCCGGTTCTAACCATATTAATGGAAGGTGTTGGCCTTAATATTTTGTAAGGGGTTTTGGGTCTCATCCTTTTCTTTCTAAGCACATTCATGACATATAATTATGTCATGTACTAACGATTTCCTTGATAATGTATGTATGTGACTTAATTTATCAAGTCTCATTAATTGAATTAGGAATCGGATTTCCTAATTCTAATTTCATACTTTATTCAAGGAATTGTTTTGGGAAACAATTTCCTAAATTGTCATAATCAATTTCGGAAATAATATGTTTAAGACTTTGGTTTCTCTAAATCAAATCTTATTAAATTAAGAGACAGATTCCCTTAATTCAACCACATATTATTTTTATGAAAATCTTATTTTAAAAAACTCTATAGGAAACAATTTTTCTAATTAATTTTGGAGACAATAATATGTAAGAGCATCACCTCTTAAATCAAATAAGGAAATTATCGTTTGAGAATCACCTTAAAATTTCCAAGATTTGATTACATATTTTATTTATGGACTAATTAATTATAACAAATTATTTTCTTTGGGTGGCTCCCCGAGGCTCAGATACCCAAAGAGAGGAAATTTATTGTAAATCTAATTTGGCCCGCTCCCCGAGGCGTAGCCAAATTAAACATGACAATTTTATTCAAAATAGGAAATTAAATTACAACAACTAACTTTAATTTGGGTGGCTCCCCGAGGCACACCCCAAAGTAAAGAATTTTGTTAATAATTTAAAACCAATTCGAAATTAATTGTCAATTAATGATCCATAAATTTGTCTAGACTTTCCTGAAAGAAAGTGCCCAAAATTGCGAGATTTCCATAATAGGTTTTCAGAATAATTGTAAGTTTCTGGTACAAAGAAAACTTACATATTTCTAAAATTGGAAAAATTTCCAAAATAGGAAATTTCCAAAATTGGAAAGTTTCCAAAATGGGAAGTTTTCACAATTATCATAAAATTTCAGGAACTAGGATATTTCAAAAGTTTGCGAAATTTCATGAGGATTTCCAAACTTTGAAATTCCTAAATCTAAAATTTATCATAATTGGAAAGTTTCCATAATTGAAAATTTTCCAAAAATTGAGATCATGACAAAGTTTTTCGCAAAACAATTATATGATTATGTCGAACACTAACCGGCTCTGATACCACTGTTGGGACCGGGTGCATGTTGACATGGATGCGGGTTCGTAATTTTATAAAATAATTACGTGCAGCGGAAGATTTAGCATAAATAATTTCTTAAATTATTTAAACACACATCTAGCATGCAACCTTATGTTGTGTGGACATGATCATATATTTAAAATTTTGCAGAAAAGTAAACTAATTTACTTGTTACCTCGCGTAACTCGAAGAAAGGGACGAGATCCAACCGTAGCGTCCCTTGGAAGCTCCGCCTCTATTCGGGTCCACGCCGAGTTTTCTTCGGGATGACTTCGCAAAGCCACGAGTTTCGTGCCGACAAGAACTACTAGATTCTCCAAAGGCACGACAAGAATACCAAGTGAGAGATGGGAAGACTAACCACCAAACGAAGAACGGAATTAAGATTCCGGGAGGAAGAAAGGAGTTGCGCCCGCTTCTTCTTCTTCTTCGGCAGCTACTTGGTGGATGAAGCTCAAGGCAACAAAGGGGTCCTCCTTTTAGGGCCGGCGGCACTAGAGGAGGGAGAGGGAGAGAATGAGAGAGAGAGAGAGGGCTTATTTCTAGATCTCTTAGATTAATCTCCAAGCCTTGCCTTAGTTCCTTTATATAGTAGCCTCTCAATCGCCAAGTCTCCTTTTTATGGAATAAATTTTCATAAGAAATTTATCATATAAATTTTTCAATGAATTATTCCATCATGCCAAGTTTTTATCATAATTTAATTTATGATAAAAACAACCATGTCTCCCTTTTCTTATGGAAAGAAATTTCTTTATATAAATTTCTTTATATAAATTTCTTTATTATGGTAAATCAATCCATTATTGATTTTATAAAATAAAATAAACCAATCCATGGTTCATTTTAATTTCCATGAAAAATAAATCTCTTTATATAAATTTCTTCATATAAATTTTTTTATATAAATTTCTTTATCCATAATTTTATAAAACAAACCACGATCGTTTTATTTTATAATTTGAACCAAAATTCGGTTTTCCCCTTTTGTTGTGGCCGGCCAAACAAAGAGGGTGGGGACCCTCTTTGGCCGGCCTAACCCAAGCTAAAACCATACGAATTAAACTCATTTAATTCGTCCAATAAGTCTTCAAAAGACTTAGCCATTTTATGCTTCCGATGCGTCTCTGAAAAATTCAGATTCGAATTATCTCTCTTGATCGGAAAATCCAATTTTTAACTCGTTTTAAATCCCTCGGATCACTCGTAGTGCGTGTGACTAAATAGGCTTTCGATTTATGTTGGCCGTCTATAATCAACCAATTATAGAACGATCATGAGTGGCACCTAGTAATACATCATGATCCCCAATTAATCGAAAGATCAATGGTTGACCTCAGAAATAATTCTGAAACCCTTCAGCAGCTTTAATGAATCGTGCCTCATTCCCTTCACCATCTTATACCCACTTGGTTCAGGACACGGTCTATGTGTGTCAGTCCCCACTAGGCTGACTACGTCACACCTAGCCCAAGTAATGTCTTTCTCGTCCAACGAATTCTAATTACTCTCATGTTTCTGAGAGATTAATACTCGGAACATGTGATGCTCTGGCCAGAGGCTTCGAATAACAATCCGACGATAGGCCTTGGGTATACATCTCCTCGCAAGGAGTGGTGAATCCTTTGTAGGCTGTTCAAACATCTTCGGGCACTTCGTCTTATACCCAATCATCCTGGGTCCACACCTCCTTGGAGATGTTTGCTTAAGATATCAAAGTATAAGTCTTCATGACTAAGATGACTTGCGGACTTGATCACCGCAAGTCAAAGGAACATCGCACTTAAGCTGCAGTAAGAACTTCATTGACATATCTATATGTAGATTACCATATGAAGTTTTACAACCAGTCACTCCAATAAACTAGTTCCCTTAACTAGCATTCATGTTTATTTCCGGACATCCCAATGTCACCAGCCAGTGAGAATCAGCTGATTAGAGAATAACCCATGCTAGTCTCAACACAATTGAGAGTGTCCGTATTTATCAATTCATCGACTAGGGACAATTTTAATACTTCACAATTGCACATGTAGAGATAATCACTAGTTGTGAATTCATTACAAATTCTCTCATGCTGTGAATTGTATTGCGGGCATTCAGTAAATGAGTTTAAGATCTCAATCAAATACACGAACATGTATACTCAAATAGTGAATATTCATTTATTAAAGTAAATGATTACAATTATAAGGTGATTGCCTTAGGACACTTCTCTCATATTACTAACATAGGGTCACCTTAAACTGATATAAAATCAACTCCGGGGCTGTTTTGAGTGGGGAAATGAAATGCTGGAAATTTTTCAGGAAATGCGGCATTTGGAGAGTTTAAACTTGATACAACCTCTTCATTCCCCAAAGTTAGATCACCATCATACCCCTCAGAATTAAGAGTAGCTTGAGGAGGTACTTGTCCTAATATTTGAGCTTGTTTTTGATCATTTGCTTAACCAATTGTTCAAGTTGTCTTCCAAGGTTTTGAAGCCTTTGTTGCTGTTGTTGATCTTGTTATAGGACTTGTTGCATGATTTCCCCAAGCCTTTGTTGTTGAGCCTCAAACTCACGAAAAGCCTCAAATTCTCCTTGATTGGCGCGGACCTCTTGTTGGTTTTGAAATATAGCATGAGGTTGCTCAAAACTATAAGTAGGCTGTGAATTCTGAAATTGAGACTGTGGGGGCTGATCAAATGGTTGAATAGGATGATTAAACTGCTAAAAATTGGGCTGGAATGATGGTTGAATTTGCTGAGAATTGTAGCCCTGAAAATTCTGAGTTTGAGGTTGACATTATTGATTGAAAGGCTGAAATGGTTGGGACTGAGAACTCTAGTTTTGAAATTGAAAATTTTGATCGTATGGCTGTGAATGTTGAAGAGGTTGCTGAAAATTCTGTATGGGTTGAAATTCTTACTGCCATGGCTGAGGTTGAGGCTGAAATTGATTATTTCCCTGCTGAAAACTTAAATAAGGCTGCTGGAAATCTTGGTTAAGATGCTAAAATCTTTGGTTTGGTTGAACTTGATGGAAGGGTGGTTGCAGAAAATTCAGATTATCTAAACACCCTTGCTGAATTCCTTGAAAAGGTAATTGATTTTGTTGATAGGGTTGCTGAAATTGGTGCTGGAATTGCTGAATTGGTTGCTCAAAATTCTGGAATTGTGGCTGCCCAATCTGAGTTTGCTGGAAATTTGGTAGACTTGGCTGAAAATCTTGCTGAAATTGTTGAAATTGTGGCTGAAAAAACTAATTCGTTTGCTGAAAATTCGAATAGGGCTGCTGAAATTGTGGGAAAGATTGACATTGTGGCTGCTGGTAAGTAGATGAGAACATTTTGAACTGACAGTCCTGTCACAAAGTAAAGAAGAAAAATGGCAGTAACCGTATACAAAAGATAAAGCACAAGAAAATAGAATCAAATGATATGTCCATAAACACACAAGCAAAAATCAAACAAATCAACTAGTTGCTTCCCCGGCAACGGCGCCAAAAATTTTGATGTCCGCTAACTAGGTGTCACGAATGTGGGTCTCAAAATTTAGATATGTGTAAGCTGGAAACCCTTTTTGATATCAAAGAATGAAAACGTAGTAAAGGGGCCACAGGTCGTATTTTTTCTCGAGGGCTTGTTGAGGGTGTTGGATTTGAGCTTGAGTTTACGTGTCGTTGGTATTTTTGGGTTTCAAATAGAATCGGGGTTTGGATTGCAATTAGAAATGGAATCGCAATGAAAATGAAGAAAACTAAACTAATGAACTAACCAAGAAGTCGGCACTAAAGACTCAGCTAATAATGAATTTAATCAACCAATGTAAAGTAGCCAAACTTGGAAAACAAATCTGAATTCAATTGCAAGGTGCACTACAGATTGAATTGAACTTCAGGAATCTATCCATCAAAGTCGAAGCATTCACTTAATATAACATGCAGCTAACATTCGATACGCAAGAAATAAACTTATGTGCAGATATGAACTACAATTCAGAAATGATCCAATTTCGAATGCAACTGATTTCAATCACAATAAGGCACTAGAGGATAGGTTTAATCCTGATTCTAAACAGTGCTAAGCTGATCTTGATACACTTGCAGAATTCCAGCAAGATGGCACGCAGATAAGTCACTGAATGTGAAGTCACTACTTTTAAAAGCTGAAATTGCTGTACAGAAGTGCTCTGATCAATTCAGAAATCAAACTCGAATGAAATGCACATAATGCAGCTAACTGCAATATTCAGAAATAACCAAAGGCAGAAATGGATGAAGGAATTTCAGAATCAACTGAATGCAAATGGAAGCTGAGATCAAGTGCAGAAATGATAAAACAAATACAGAAGGCAATGGCTGAAATCAAGTGCAGGAATTTCATAAGGCAATGGCTGTAATGTTTCTGAATGCATTCGACATTCAGAAATTCAGAAAGGATAACTGAAAACAGCAGAAATGGAGACTAACACGCTGAAATTGAGCTGACTTTTGCAGGGATAAACTGAACACAAATGGAGCTAACATCAAGTGTGAGAGTTCACTAAGAATTGAGTTTAACTTGGTACAACTCCATATTGAATTGTTATTTGACATGAAAATAGGAACTAACAGCTGGAATCGCGGGAAACCATTCTAATGTAGAAATCGAAAACTGAAAACAGAGGATAGATGAATTTAGAAACTCAATATCAATTTCTATGCAAATGAAGCAATCTGCAAAGTGAATTCAAAAGATGAAAACTAAACTCACTTAATACAAAAGTAAGGACATAAGAAAAGAACTGATACGTATACTGAAAAGAACTGATACGCAACATGAAGAAACTGGAAATTGATACGCAACACTAAACCAAATTGCAAGCAAAACTGAGATTAATTGTGAATGTTCACTAAGCAACAACTTAGCTAGTAAGAATGCTGAATTAAAACACCAATGAATTGCAGATACAAATCAGAAAACTGAGCTTAACTAATTAGAAATTCAGAAACAGTAAGGAAAATGCAGAATTTGAAATTACAACTAAAAACAGAAATTGCAATAAGAAAACTAAGCCTCAATCCTTCCCTAGCTCAAGTACTCCTTGCTCGTCACACAAGGGTGAGTCTCGAACCCCTAAGCTCAACAAATCAATGGAAACTTGCATCTGCGATTCAAATCCAGCTCACATTCTGATCCAAGCTGAAAACCCATGCGATTTCTTTAATCTCGCCTTGTCCAATCACGCGGATGGTGTGGGGATGAACCAAGCACTCCAGAGAACCCCTCTTGATAGCTCGGATGGATGACGGATTGAACAAAACCAAGATCGAAGCAATCAATGGCAGAACCGAGGAAACCCACACTCGGCTCTGTTTTTTGCCAATTCGGAGCTGGAACTTCACCGAGAAACCTTCCCAATGATCAAGCACTCGATCTAATCAAAGAATTGAGGTGGTCGCGCCCTTGGATTGAAGAAAATCTGAAGAAAAATGAAGAACTACTGAAGAAGAAAGTTGCGGCGAAGAAGATGCGACACTGTGCTCTGTGGGAGATGTTTGTTAAATACATAGGAATGAACGACTGAGATCGTTTCGAGAAAATCCAACGGCTGATCTTCATTCGATCTGAACCAAACTTTGATGATGTTGATCAAGGGTCAAGATCTACCTCGGGGTAGCTCGGATCCTCCAGATTTGCAACGGATGGTCCAGATCAACCTAATCTTTGAATGGACAGTCTAGAACCCTCTGAGCTCGATCCAACGGTCGAATGATCTATGATTTGGATGAAACCTTGAGATCTTGATCAGAGTGCTTGATTAACCCTAACCCTAGCTCAGATTGCCTTAGATGGTCCCAGATGGCTCAGATCTATCCACTTTTGAATCAGACGGCCCAGATTTGTTTGAAGCTTTATCACTCGATCTGGGTCCACTTCCGACTCAAGTTTGACCCAGTATGCCCTAGGTCCATGATCCTTTCATGCCTACAAAAATAGATCGAAAATTTAGTGGCAAATCATTTCAAATATGTATAGATTTGCAATTAAGTCCAAAATAAAGGTAAGTCCTAGAACCTAGGGTAAATTCACAATTAAGCAAGAAAAACATGGGGCAAACATGGATTTTGACATCTAAAATAACCAATAAAATAGCACTTATCAACTAACCCTGGTTGCAGGAATAAAGGGTGAATGTTTCCTGCTCCCAGGCGTCTGAATGAGGTCAAGCGCCTGTTTGAACAGGCGGCTGTATTGTGATAGGCGCCCAAGACAAGGGTGTTACCAAGCCATTTCGAAGCAAACCTCCACATCAGCATTTAAGGCGCCTGTGTTGATACAGGCGCCCCAATAAGCTCATGCGCCCTAGTTGAAGGGATATGCGCTAGCCAAGTCTGCGGATGGAGTTTCGCGCATGGAAGGCCACGTGTCAGGCACCCCCTTCAACATAGGCATCCCAGGACTTACTATATAAAGGGGTTCACCCCCTTGCTTCAGAACACAACTGCTTCCAATGACTTTTCTCAAGCACTCTGCTCCAAACGCTCCGTGCTCAAGACTCAAGCGCCAACGACGTCCCGCGGCTCCGATTTTCAATCTTCTCCGGTCGTCGGTATAAAGTTTTAATTGTTGTATTTTCTTTAAATTATGTATTCGATTTCAAACTTGTAATATTTTCTCGGAATATAGAATTGCCCATTATAAACGGTCAAGGATCATAGGCCTTGGAATAGGAGTCGACCGCGACTCCGAACCAAGTAAAAAAAATCAAAGTGTTAGCATTGAATTTTTCCGCTATGCAATTGCTTTCATTCTTTCGAAAAATTGTCTATCTATATTCACCCCCCCTATCGATTCTAAACGATCCCACAGAATTATCAGAAATAATATTAATTAAAGGCAAATGAAAAGGTAATTTCAATATTGCTTAATATTTTGCCTAATGATGTAATTAGTGGTGTAGGAGAATATCAAAATGCACGTGAGCTATGGAACAAGTTGGGAGCAATTCATGAAAATCCTACACAAGCTCAAATAGTGGAAAAGCCAAAGGAAATAAGTTCAATGGTCCAAGAAGTGAAAGAAGAAAGTGAAAATTCATCCATATAATCAAGTGAAGTGGTACAAGAAAGTGAGAGACCATCCACTTCATCAAGGGAAGAAGAAGAGGTATCCACTTCAAAGATTAAAGGGGAGGAGAGACCCACTTCAATACCGGAGCAAGAAGAAGCCTCAACCTCCACCAAAGCAAGGACAAAAGATCATATCATTTGCTTTGGATGCAACAAGAGGGGGCACTACAAGGACAAGTGTCTATTAGGTAAAAAGGAGGTAAACTCTAAACCCAAGTCAATTCCATTGAAATCTAATATGGGTTGTAGGGAAAAGAAAAGGAAAAAAGCATATTAGATGCTTTACATATAGAGAGCTAGGGCATTATCACACCAAGTGTCCATGAAAAGGAGAGCTCAAGAAATTGGAGCATTTGAGAAGATGGGAGAAAGAGGAAAAGAAGAGAAACTTACATCAAGGGGGAGCTACAAGGGTAAGGGAGGTAATCCCTAACTTTAAGAATGTTTCAAATTTTCCTATGTATGCTAGAAATGATAAAAATTGCTTGCCTATGCGTAATTTTGGTTTCAAGTATCATGATAAAAATAGAGTTACTATTGCATGCCAAAATTCTAAGAAACCCATGGATCATGATCAATCTAGAAATTTTAGACCTAAGGACCAAGACATTAACCCTAAGAAAGGGAGACACATGCCTAGACAAAGTGGTAGATCTAAGAATATCCAATGTGGACATGGGGATACTAAGGAGAAGAACTTAGAAAGGAAAAAGTAAGCCTTGAGGGCTAGGCTTGATAAATTGGAGAAAACCCTAGATAGGCTCACTAGTGGATCTAGGGGCTTAGGCATGGTGTCAAAAAGTCAAAACCATGACAATGGTAGATGGGTCTAGGATATAGACCTATTAGATCAAAGGCTATTGAAAAATCATATGCGAGGGTGCCATATGACTATAGCAAAGGGAAGGTCAAAAATGGCAAGGAAAAGCCATTTAGAAGGGAAAAGAAAAAGTTAACCAAGGGCAAGGTGTGGAAAGTTAAGGAAGCAAGGGTTATAAGACAAGAAGCAACGGAGGTACACCGGTGTGGTCTTGCCTTTGTAGATGAGTCACCTAGGAAGGTGACTAGGATTATGAACTCAAGGGAGAGCTCTAGGAGTCAAAGTGGGATCAATGGTCAATGGATCTCAGGAGGATTTCTCCAAGAGGATTAAAGGGACTTAAAAATGTGCCAAAGGGATTTGGAAGACTCACTTGAGTCTTAATTCTAGGGAGTTGGCACATTAAAAGGGAGTTTTATGGATAAAAAGATGAAAATGAGACTATATTGCCTAGTAATTGATTTTTAATGTCTAAATGCCACATAAATCAATGCTAGGGATGCATTGAGGTTGAGGATGAGAAGATGCATCACGAAGAGAACAAAATTAGGACTTTAGGCCAAGGATAATTTGAACAAATTAGATAGGTTTGAATTTTGTGTTAATCATGGGATTGGAGATAGATGTATTCGAAAACATATTTTTCCCAAGTAGACATAGGTCCCACAAATCTCTCCACGAAGTTTCAAAATTTTTTTAGAGATTTGTGAAATTAATTATGCATTTCTGAAATTAGGACTGAAAAGTTGAAATTGAGGTATCAGTCGACTGGTCTAGTACAAATCAGAAACTAAGGATTCGAAAATACCAGTTGACTCCCATGGGGCAGTCGACTGATCTTTCTGTTTAGTTTCATAGTTGACTGCCACTGGGGCAGTCGACTGATCTGCGAGGATTTTAAAAGAAACAAGCCACGCGGGGGTGGTCGAATCTAGGGTTTCAGTGCCACCCCCTGCGAGTTTTCATCTTCCTCAACCTCCCCTTGTGCTCTAAGCTTTCCTAAAGCCCTAAGATCATCTTCCTAGCCTCACTCTACCTCAGATCTAAGTCTAGGGTTGAAAGAAACTCTCTTCTCGAGTCAATCTTCATCAAACCTCATCATGCAACGTGTGGGAAAATGGTAACGACTTGTATGGTTTATTGTTCATATTTAGTTCATGATTTGTAACTAACTATCCCCTTTTGCATGGTTTCCTGTTTTTACTCTTCATTTGGGTCATGTTTGGTACATGCATGGATAAATTGCATTTTAGAGCTGTTCAAAAGAGAAGACTGGGTGAGGGTTCATCCCAACAGCGTCCCGCAGATCCTGAGGCACTTGGTTCTGTTTCGAGGAGTGCCGACGGAGATTTACAGATAATAAGTTTGTATTAATGAACTGTAGATATCTTAATATGTCATACTTTCAAGAGAAAACCATCCACATTGTTGAGATGATCACCTATTTTTGTCTAGAACAACTGGTTTATTGTCAACACGATGTTAATATTGACATGTGTAAAGAGTTTTATGCCAACCTCACATGTATTAGTCCCGATGATGGGACTTATGAGTCTATGGAGGCAGGAGTGACCATTCTCTTTTCCCCTACAATTTTAGGAACATTTTTGGGGTGTAGGGCTTCCAACAATGCATTTACATATTTTCCAAAAGTTATCGAGCCCTTCACCTTTCCTAATGTAACCCTAGACCAAATCCATCAGTATTATTTTGAAAGACATTGATGTTCTACACAATGTATCTTTGAGGCTAAGCGCATGAGTCCGGGTAACAATGTATTATATAAGATTGTCTTAGATTGCATTTTACCCATTGTTACCAAGGGACGGTCGAAGATTAGACTGCCTCACTTGGTAATGATGTACACCTAAGAAATGAGATTAGATATTGACATCACTCTGCATGTCTTTGCATCCATTGTCCACTTTTCACATAGTGGCAATGCCAAGATCTATATGCATTTCTGTCATGTCTTGACCGAGTTCTTTGGGTCTAGAGGCATTCGCACTACTAGGAGTCAGGTACATCACCTGTCCAAGGACTACGACCAGATTGGTTCATGACAGCTATCCTTGGAAGGGATTGAGTGTCGGCAGGGGGTGATGGCCTGGAGACAACGTTCTGATTCCTCCAGTTCTGATGAAGAGGTTGCGCCTGCTGCTGCTACTGGGGTTACACAGAAGGTGTTCTCCCTACTATGGGAAGACGTTCATGGACTGAGGGAGGACTTCCACACATTTCAGCAGCACCAGGTTGGTATTGATGGGGTGATTCATGGCCTCACAAAGCAGTTTCAGGGGTTCCAGCAGCAGCTGGATGAGATGTATGCGATGATGCAGAGCTGGAACCTGATATATTAGGCCCCTCCTCCTCCTCCTCCAGGCGATGACATGTGATTCAACTGATTTGATGATGAGGGTGTTGAGAGTGAACTTAGATCGAGCTTATTTTATTTATCTCTCAAACACTTATTTTGGCATTGTAATATTTGATAACTTCGGGGTTATGACCCTTGTGACACTTATTTTTATGCCTAATAGTTTATATGAAATTTTCAATCCATGCTTTGGTATTATTTATATGAATTTTCAATTCATGTTTAATGTTGTGCATATTGGTTCAGTTCCTTGTTATTACCTTAATATAGAATGTTATAAGTTTGTTATGGTTATAATAGAGTGTTCATATATGTATCATTTATCAAGGAATTAAGATAAAAAGGGAGAGTTTTTATCACAGTTTATTACTTGAGGGTTCATATAAGAAGAAGGGGGAGGTTTGAAAACAATTCTATGTTTTAAATGGTATATGATAGGCTTGGCAAACACATAGAATCAAATGTAGGCTTGAGAGTTGATACAAAATGGTACATTTTCAAAGAATTGGAGTTTGTGACAAAAGTCAAGCATATTTGGTTTTTTTTCACTAAACTATATTTTTTAGGGTCGAATATACCTTAACAAATATGCTTGCAAAGTTTCAAATTTTACCAAATTTTATGAAATTTTCTAGGGGTTTCTGAATTTGGGCTGAGAAATTCAGAATTGCAGTGTATCAGTCGACTGCCCCTGGGGCAGTCGACTGATCTTTCTGTGGGGTTGCGAAATGAAGGCACCAGTCGACTGATGCTGGATCAGTCGACTGATCCTTCTGGTTGTTGATTTCTGAGGGTTTTTCAAAAATAGATTGGGTTCTTTTTGACACTAGCGTTAGGATTGCTTGGGGCAATCTTTTTGATGGTGTCAAAGGGGGAGAACTTGTGGTGTTAAGTTAGGTTTGACTTAACTTAGTGTTGTGGAAAATTGGAAATTATGTGGAGGGCATAGGTTAAGGGGGAGGTTGTCTCGTGTTTTTTTTTTGCTATGTCTATAATTTTCAATTGTTGTTGTTTTAGATAACTTAAACATATTGTCACACATCAAAAAGGGAGAGATTGTTGGGACAATAGACCCAAGTATGATCTGGAGGATCATGAGTTTTGATGTATGTGTGTCAATATGGTTAAGTTAGGGTTTTATTGTTATCTAATATGTGTATGTAAGTATGTAGGTTTGCAGGATACACATAGACTTGGTTGGACATCTTCGAGTACGGTGAAGGGTGGCATGGAGGCATGCCGTGGGTTTGTGTGCGCATCCGACGGGCCATGAACAAAGCAGGGACGATGAGCCGAGGGAAGCGGACTTCGAGGCATACATGAAGGATGGCATGGAGGCAAGCCAAGGGCTTGTGTGCGCATTTGAGGGACGAGGGCCAAGGTCGAAGAGGGCTTGAAGGCAACAGGTCGAGGCTGCTGGAGCAGAAACGATGAGCCGAGGGGCGCGGACTTCGATGCATGCTTGAAGGATGGCATTGAGGCAACCCGAGGGCTTGTGCACGCATCTCAGGGACGGGAGCCGAAGACGAAGACGGCACGAAGGCAACAGATCGAGGCTGCTGGATGAAGAGTCAACCAGGTCATGAGGTAACGAGTGTTGAGTGAAGTGTACTCGGGAAATCCTAGGGTTCGAGTGCTGAGAGAAATGTACTCAGGATGGGGAAACCTTAGGTGTAAGTGGACCAGTCGACTGGTGTTTGGGCAGTCGATTGGTAAAGACCACAAAAATATCAGTCGACTGGTACTGGACTAGTCGACTGATGGCACTTGGAGATTTGAACGTTAGGCTATAACGGTCGAGTCTAAGTGGGACCAGTCGACTGGTAATGGACCAGTCGACTGGTAATGGACCAGTCGACTGGTAGTGGTCTTTTCACCCTCGAGCTCAATTTAAGGGAGCTCGTTTAAGGCTGTTTCTTCTTAGCGAATCTTGCTTAGTTAAAGCTTGTTAGTAGCCTATAGTGTCACGTCCCCGAGGCCCATGCTCGCTCAGAAATCGGCCAGCACCTCTCTTGTACGGCGGACAATCTGAAACTCATACATACACCTCAACACATACTAAAAGCTCAGCCACACTCGGCTAGCATTCGCACCAACATAACATGCAATTAAATAATATAACTGACAAATAATAAACATAATAAGTATAATCTCTATAGCTAAGTGCAACAAACCAAAATCCAGCGAAAATAAATAAATACACGTTCAAAGGAAAAACATATACCATCTAAAATGATAATAAAATCAAAAACGACACTAATACCATAAAGCTACTATAAGAGTATGAAGACCAATAATAATACTCAAACTGGGAGACTGGCAGCTGGATCCTCTCCTGGTGGCACGAGACATAGCTATCGACTACCTGAAATAAAAAGAAGAACGAGGGGCGGTGAGTTCTGAGTGGAACTCTGCGGGTATAAGAGCAGATAAATGCATGGTATATAAAAGGGTAAAGCAAGCATAAAGATAGCGAAAGGGTATACAGTCTCCGGAATAAAGAACATAAACAAAATGCATCTATACAAATAAAACATACCTGAAAACCATGTAACAAGTAGGGACAAAATCAGAAATCCCCTCTAACACCTCCATATAAACAGCTAATACTATCGAGCATATCCAGATCATATAAAATGCAAATCATAACCGTATATGCATTTCAATCAAATGCAACAACCACAGCTCAAACAAATGCAACAAACACAAGTAAAATGCACAATGCATAATATGCACATGATGTCATGATCTGCACTGTACACACACCAACCACCGCTATATTGGGTAGGTTGAGTGGATAAGATACAAGCGCTAAAACTAGGGGCTATGCAAATACACCACGACAACCGTGGCCCTGATATGAAAAGTCAAAATAGCTGGGCTTAAAACCCCAAAATACCTGTGGGGACTCCAAATACCTAGGGAGTATCAACTGTTTGCACACAACTCCGACTACCCGTGAGACAATAGGAAAATATACCCGACGACCTGTCTCAACCACCAAGGAGCCCACGATCGTCAGTCTGAATGCTATGATGCATGCCACTAATATACACCACCTCAATCAAACCAAAAACCATATAAAACAGAAAACACCAATACCACCAAAATAAAGAAATATACGAAAAGCACAATCAACACCAAAGTAAATAAACATGCACTAATCTACTGGGTAGGATTTATCTAATGCCAACCAAATCCTAGATAGGTCAAATGATTATTCTACAGTACACGCGTACACACAGTATGCTTGAGATCAGAAACCAAGAGATGAGATTGTATAACTGAACAATTTGAATTATCACTCAAGGTCAAGCATAGAATAAGTATCAAGAAAGAAAACAAGAGGAATAGATTTAAGATAAATCATCCTACTCAGATAATAAAATAACCATACATTTAAAGATAAACAGAACTATAGAAATAAGCAAGAAGTACCCGCCTTTAAATGTAGAATATCATATCCATCTTCAAGTCCAAAGATCGCATCGAGCTCCAATCCTACAAATACAAAAATACGAAACCATAACTAAGTACCTGCTATTATTATATCATCCTATTAATTAATTAATTACCCTTTTACTAATCTCAACCATTATTCGTTAATTAATAAATCAACTAGTTAATTAATTAGCAAACAAATTAATCCACTAACCCATTTTGCCACCCTCTTAACTCACCATTGATTTCTTAATCAGCTGATAAGGCACCTTAATTAATTAATTAACCTGCTAATAATTTAAATCACATATCCTCTTGATTAACACCATCACCTCAATTAATCCATTACTAATTGATTAATCCACCTACCAATAGGTATCTTCTTTTGAAATGCTAATTGTAGCTAACAGAATCAAATCAAGCCAAATACACTGCCAAATCAAATTGCTTCTTTACCTATAACCTTCTTCTTCGGCAAGGGCTCACAGCAGTGGCGTTGTCGCGTCAACAATAGATTAGGGAAAAGAGAGGTCGACAATCCGATGAGGGAAAGGTCATGTCGAATGCCAAGCCAGCGGCTTCCACAATTATATGACAATCGAGAGCTGAGGAAGAGGAGGAAGAGGTCGACAGGTGGTATCTCCCATGACCGGTAGCATCTCCCATGGCTGGTCAAAAATCGGCGATGATGGGATCGCGAGTGGGGGGTGAGGCGATCTAGGGTACAAGGGTTGTGCGACGCTCGCTCTGGGAGGGGAGGAGATCGCTGACGATGGATCTCAGCGGCGGAGATCGCCGACGATGGATCTCAGCGGCGGAGATCGCCGACGATGGATCTCAGCGGAGGAGAAAGAGCCGACGGCTGCCCCTGGCTTCAACCTCCTCCAATCCTCTGATCGCTTGCCCAAATCCGAGGAGAAAACAAAGAGAAGAGAGGGAGAAGAATCTTCGGTAGTTGACTCAGGCGAGGAACGACAAAAATAAAGGGCCGACGCGAGGGTGGTCGGCGGCGTCGACTAGGGCACTAGCGTAGGTGAGGAGAAAGGCACGGAAGGAAAAGAAAAGGGATTTTTAGTATTTATATATTTAAACTTTTCCTTAAATAACTATATATATATTCCAAAAATCAAACTTTTCTTTAAATAATTCATAATTGGTTCATCACGCATCCAATTTTCCCTACAAATATTTCTAACAATTCAGAAAAATTTATTCCAAAATTTTCCCTATGATTTTTTCCAATTTTAACCTCCTATTTATGGTAATTGTATATAAATCTATATATTGTTATATTTATATATATATATATATATATATATATATATATATATATATATATATATATATATATATATATATATATATATATATATATATTTCTACCCGTATTTTACATATAGTGCTCAGGGATTGTCCAGAAGTTGTGGTGAGATTTCTCCACCCACAAGGAGTGACAAGTGCTAGCCGGAGGTGCTCCGGGGAATCATCCATTGAAGGATAGGGATCGTCCGCCTTACAGACTGTCGTGGAGTAGGAGCTTCATCTCCGAATCACATAAATCGATGTGTTCCTTTAGTTGTTAGTTTTATTTTCATTTTCATTGTATTTCCGCTTGTGCACTAACAACTTGTGGGAAGACAAAATCGAACGAAAGCTATTCATCCCCCCCTAGCTTAACGGTAAGATCCTAACAACTAGGACCCAGCTTCACTCACCAAGATTTCTTCCTTCATAATGACTTCTTTACTAGTCATCTTAATCCTGACTAGACTTCTCTCTGCCAAACATCACGTCCTGTTTAGCACAGTCTTTTGGTCTATCTAATCATATATGAGTTTAGTCTCTCTGCCAAATATCAAGTCCTGTTTGGCTTATCCCTTGGTCAAACTGACAATCTCTGGGTTCTATTCACTCTGTCAAATATCAGATCCAGTTTGGCTTAACTCTTTGTCAAACAGATCAAACCTGGGTTTACCCTACCAAACATCAGTCCTATTTGGTTTAATCCTTGATCACTTTGACTAGACCTTAGTATATTATCACTATCAATCATCAGGTCCTTTTTGGCTAACCCTTTGTTAAACTGATCAAACCTGGGTTTACCCTACCAAACATCAGGTCATGTTTGGCTTAACCCTTGATCACTTTGACTAGACCTTAGTATATTCTCAAACACTAAAACACTAGAGGTTGACTGTTCATGATTGATACTCTTTGCACCATCAACCTGACCCAGTCATTGGACTTAGCCAGTTTACGAGATAAGTAAGAAATCAATTCGTAAAACTCCGATTCACAGAAACCCATTACCTTAAGTTGGACTGTTTTAGACAGTGAGACGGTTCTGTGCTCCATTTCTTCGTACGATTCAGAGTTGATGTCAATCTCATCTTTATCCATTAAGGCGAGGAGGTTGGAGTGCATTGGTTCATCCTCGTCCCATTCCAAAGATGACTCATCCCAGGTTGCTTGAAACACTTTATTCGTCTGTTGCTTCTTTATCTCTTTTGCATTTGGACATTCGGACTTGAAGTGCCCCTTCTTCCCATACCCATTACAGGTGAGATCCGCCTTGTTCTTTGGTTCTACCGGATCATCCTTTGGCTGCCCCTTCTTCTTCTTCTTCTAAGCCTTTTAAGCTCTGAACAGCTTCCGGACGATGTTCACAAACTCCGCCAGCTCTTCCTCTTCGAATTCTGAGTCAGAATCCGGTTCTGGTTCCGATGCCTTTTTCTTGGTTTTACCTGTAATCAAAGTCACACCTTTCTCTACAAGTGAACCATTAATCTACTCATGTAATTTGAATTCAGCAAATAATTCATCTAATTTTATATTTGAAAGATCCTTAGAAATTTTGTAGGCATCAACCATAGATGCCCACAATGAATTTCTAGGGAATGAATTTAACGTATACATGATTAAGTCCCTATTCTCGATCTTGTGCCTGATGATGTGGAGTCCGTTCATGATTTCTTGAATTTGGGCAATGCAGTTGGGAGCAGTTTCTCCGTCCAACATGTTTAGATTATAATGCTTATTTAACAACAGATCGTGATAGCTCATCTTAGTGTCGAAGGTTCCTTCGTGAAGTTCTATCAGCTTGTTCCAGAGTTCTTTGGCGCTGTTGAAGGGGCCGACGCGGTTAAGCTCCTTCTTTAAAAGTTTACATTAGAGAGTCTGTGTCACCTTTGCATCAGCTTCGATTCTCTTTTTGGCAGCGACATCCCATTTGTCATAGATCAGTATCACCCCTTACTCATCTCTTGGAAGGTCGAATCCGGTCTGGATTATTATCCACATGCCCACCTAAGTTTTCAAGTGGACTTCCATCCGGCTCTTCCAATACCTGAAGTCTTCCCCAGAGAAGAGAGGCGACAAGTACTATATCCCTCTTGCAAGACCATAAGGATAGAAGAGAGAAATCCAAACTTGCAAAAACAAAAAACAAATGAATGTACTAAGACTTTTATCATGGATTAGCAGTGTGGGATAAAAAGAAATGTGCTCGAGTAGTGATTGCATCATTCTCGAGTTAAAAAAAAACATAACGAAGAAAACTTCAGAAAGATGGCAAAATTGCCCCTTTTTAAAAAAAACTACGAAAAATCTAAAAAGTGCTCAAGTGGTGGTTTCACCAAAATTGAGCAACTCCCGCTCTAATACCAATTGTAGAATCGAGATTGAGCGATAGAGAGGGTGAATATTGCTTAACAAAATTTTGGATTTAAAACTTAACGATGATAGAGTACACAGTGGAAACTTAAGGTTAGAGTAAGCATCGGAGTTAGAGAGAGTTAGGAAGCAGCGGAAAATAAAACACAGCACGATTACTAACTCAGGTTGATTTTACTTGCTTCGGAATCATGACCAGCTCCTATTGTAAGGCCCACGATCCTTGATTGTTTACTTTGGGTAATACTATAATCGTAAGAATATTATAAATTATAGAACTGAAGTGTGCAATAAAAGAAAAACAATTATACCGACTCCTGAAATGAAAGGAAGATCTTCGTTCGGAGAGTCGGATGGCATTTCGGTGTTTATCGGAACTTCGGTCACGCAGCACGCAGAAGAAGAAACTAATTATAGTCTTAGAATTGTTGTAATGAACTGTTGTACTCGACCCCTTTTTATAATACTTACTCAGGCGCTTAAATGGCCTCTCAAGAACCCTCACTGCAACGTATTGGGCGTAAACTCTATCCGCTGTTCGGTCAAACATTATCCTGGCCAGGCGCCAGAATCCCTTTTAGGTGCCTTAAGTGCCGACATGGATCCTCCACTCAGCACTCTCCACGTAAGCCAGACCGTTGCGCCAGCTCAGCCACCCGCTGCCAGCTCTCAGGCGCCTGAGCCCCATTCAGACACCCTAGTCAACTGATTTATCTATTTAGCTACAATAAGGGTCAGTTCCAAACCCTAGGTCAGACCAACGCCTATTGTTCCCTCACCGGGGAGCACGTCCTCACCTACTCCTCTCAGGAGAGTTTACCTGTTGCCACTAGGAACCTCCGGTTGGACTTTTGCTTGGCCTCCAAGAACTCGGGACTCAACGACATTCGACCTTGACCCGTCTCGACTCATGTCTGCGATCCCCACTCGGCAAAGTCTTCTGCTCGGTCCCCCACGACCAAGTCTTCATTCTCGGCTCCACTCGCCAAGTCTTCGTTGCCCGATCTCTGACTAGGACTTCGTGCTCGGCTTCACTTGCCAAGTCTTCGTTGCCCGATTCCCGACCAGGACTTTGTACTCAACCTTGCAAGTCAAGACTTCTTGCCTAGCTTACCTAGGACTTTCTTGCTATCTCAATAACTTCATCAATATACCATACCAGCTTAACTTGAACCCTTTTCGACTTACTAAAATAAGATTTGATCTGGTGCTTCCGGCACCAACATTGACTCTTTGGGGTGGAGAAGCTCTGGGGGCTATTTATAACTATGAACTCTAGGGTACAGAACTATGAACTCTGAAAGATAATGGAAACTTAGACCAAAATTTGTGTAAAATGAATTGCTTGAATGCAACTAAGCTCTGGGGGCTATTTATAACCCCAGTGTGTTGGGGTTGCAAGGTTACAATCATAGTACCACATCGAAGAACCCAAGATTATAGGCTTATAAGAAAAAAAGATATCTTCATTGGAATGAGACCTTTTCGGAGAGCCCAAGAGCAAAACCATGAGGGCTTAGGCACAAAGTGGACAATATCATACAATTGTGGAGATATCTAAATTCTTTTCAGTCCTAACAATTAGTATCAAAGTCAGGTCGCTCTTCACCAAACTAACCTCTTGAAGAAGAAAGAGCTAGAGCCATGATCCAGATCTAACCATGTGGGTTAAGCCTTGAATAAAGGATGTGTGAGCTCCCGTGTCTTGATCAAGAGGACCAGACACCAGGCAGAGAAGTCCTAGCTGTGGCTAGGCGGTGAAGTCCTAGTAGGTCGGGTGGACCGAGGGTAGAAAGTCCTGGTGGGTTGAGCATCGAACATCAAATGGAAAAGGTTTCTGCTTGAGGGGGACTTATGGTCCTTTGTTTGAGGGGGGGATTGTTGGGGTTACAAGATTGTAAACATAGTCCCACATGAAAAAGAACATAAGCTTATAAGGAAAAAAGATATCTCTATTGGAATTAGGCATTTTGGGAGAGCCCAAGAGCAAAACCATGAGGGCCTAGACCCAAAGTAGACAATATCATTCCATTATGGAGATATCTAAATTCCTTTCAGTCCTAACATAGTGAAGTTTATTTGATTGCTGACGTGACCCTACATGGATGTCTAAGTGCTTAGGGGCACCTGACACGTGGCTCAGGGGTTATCCTCTTCACAATATTCTCGAACGTCTACTTCTGGATCAACATTGGCTTCTCGGGCGCTTATATACACTAGGGCGCCCAGGAACATGGGTGCCCAAGTGCATTGGGGTGCTCGGGAACATAAGCGCCAGAGTGCATAGGGGCGCCCGAGTTGACTTTGGTTAGCCTTTTGGTGACCAGTCTTTCGACAGGTCTTCTTCAGTGATTTTGGGCCTTCCAGAGTTGGGATTATTTGAACCCTTCTTCGGTCTTCTCCTTGAGTGTGCTTCCCCCCGGCTTCTCATTCCTCGGACGTCACATGTATCCTTCTCACTCCACTAGCGTACTCTTCCGCAGATCTCAGCGTCCCTCGAATGCACTGAGCTTGTCGGCTCTCTTTCTATGTTATCCTTCTCGACCGCTGCATCTTCCACTCAACTTCCTATGCTCCTAAGCTCTTGCACACTTAGACACAGGGATCAAACACAACAGGACCTAACATGATTCTATTGACTACATCAAAACTTACATAGGGTACTTACAAGGGGATGGGTCAAGGATCAGACATCATGAGTTCCGAAATCAAGATTGAAGGCTGAGCAAAAGTCCAACTAGGGGTTGGCAATAGGTAAACTCTCATGAGAGGAGTAGGTGAGGACACATTCCTTGAAGAGGTAACAGTAGGCGTTGGTTTGACCTAGCGCCTGAGAGAGACTCAGGTGCTCGGGAACTGAGGCGGTCGGGATGCACCCAAGCAGTCGAAGTCTAAGCGCCCGAGAGGCACTCGAGCGCTCGGGACTAGCTGGACTCAGCTGGAGCCAACTGAGTTGGCGCGCGGGGATTAGACAATCAACGTCACAACATAGGCGCCCGAGAGTGATACATGTGCCCGAGAGTAGATAAAATTTGGAGATGAAGTTCGATGAGGCATCGCCACATCATCTTCATAGGGCCCCCTTATGGCCATTCAGGCACCCGGGTACAACTATAAAAGGGGCCTTAGGCTAGTGCATTCTTATCAATTCACTCAATGATCTTCTATCTTGTGTGCTGTCCTAAATGTTGCTCGATGATGTCGAAATGTTGCACCGACGACAACATGCTTATTCTTTATTCCTATAAGTTGTTGATATATTTTTCATTTCTTCTATACTAAACTTGCATTTATAATTATTCTTTCGAACTGATAGTGGATTGTCAAAATAAATGATCAAGAATAATGAAGTTTGTAGTATGAGCCGTCATAGACTCTGAATCATGTAAAAAAGAAACTTGTATTAGCATAGTTTCTTTTCTTTTTCTTTTTCTTTTTCTTATTTCTACAGCATATTTGATTTCCAACTCGAATTCTGAAAGTGTGAGAGGGCATTATTCATCCCCCCTATCGCTTTCCTAAATCCTACATAAATAGTTTGCTTTAGATTGTTGGTGCCTTAACCTCATTGAGATTTTAATTATACCTTAGAGAGTGACTATAGTCCACTTAGAATTTATTTCAAAGAGATAATTAATGGAAAGTTCAATAAGGAATTGATTTATAATTGAATAAGTTATTACATCATGTGATTAAAATTTTATTAAAAACTATATAAAATTAGATGAATAATTAATTTTGTAACTCATATGATATGTTATCATCTCGGTATGAATATTTCCCAATGAAGTAGGTTGAGATTAGTCTTTTTTTTAAATAATACTCTCTAAATCATTATAATCTTATTCTTGGATTATAAAATCTCATTGCAAAGTTTTGTGATAATGAATAATTTAATAATTTAGTATTTAGTTGTCTCATTTGGTGTGACAAAGTAGTTTTATAACTATCCCCGATTGTTTTAATTTAATTAACTGAGTCAAGTTAAGTCCTGATTGGTTTGATTCCTATGTCTAAGTGTGCAGGAGCTTAGGAGCACAAAAGTCAAGCAGAAGACACAACAACGAGAAGGATGGCATGACGCATCCGAGGAACGAGAAGTTACGGAAGAGTACACCTATGGACAAGTAGGGTGTGCATGATGTCTGAGAGATGAGAAGCTAGGGAGAAAGTACATGCATCCGAGAGACGAGAAGCTACGAAAGAGTACACCGATGAACGAGAAAGATGTGCCCGATGCCTAAGGGTTGAGAAGCGGGGAGAACGCTTGTTCGAGGAGAATGTTGGAGGCGGATTCAGGTGAACCTAACTTTGGATGATTGAAAATCACCCAAAAGGTTCGGAAGAATGGTCAACTGAAGACTGACCAGAACAATGCTAAAGATGTTGATCCTGGGCGCCCGAATGGAATTAGGCATTCGGGTAAACAGGCGCCCGAGTCAATTTGGGCACTCAGGGATACAGGTACCTGAGTTGATTCAGGCGCTCGGGTATACAGGCGCACATATTCAATGTGGGCACCCGATAAGCTAATTAGTCATTGTACAGCTATTGTGACGTGGATAAATACTGACCCGATCAGATACTCCTGTTACACTCGGGCACTCATGAGGTGTCACGTCAACACGTTGATAAGTTTTCCAGACTCTATAAATAGAGCCCCTAAGCTCAAAGTTTTTCATTCATTGATTGTACAATAATTGTAATTGCTTTCCCAAATCTTCTCTGAGCTTTCAAGAGTTTGTAAGAGGTTTCTCTACCTATACAAGGAGATATTTGGAGTAGAGTTTTTCAACTATCATGGATTAGCAACCACCCTAGTTTTAGTTGCAACCAAGTAAAATCCTTCTAGTCTCTTCCTTTTTTTAGTTATTATTTATGTAGTTGATTTTTATTATAATTGCTTAACTAATTCTATCGTTGCTAAAAAAGGCAAAAGATCTAGTTTTATACTTGCTAGGCTATTCAGCCCCCCTAGCTAGCCAACACAGTCCTACAATTGGTATCAGAGCGAGGTTGGCTTTTGAAGGACTAACTGTCAAATAAAGCAGAAGACGATGGTTGAACTGAGCATCTATCAACCAAAGTTCGAGGGAGAGTTCATAATATGGAAACGGTGAATGAAGGCTTTCTTTAAAACTAATTTTGAATTACTTTTAATTATGAGAAACTATTTTGTAGCTCGTAAAGATAACAATGACAAGGATAAAGAAGAACATCTCTTGATAAAGAAGGAGCAAGCTGACTTTATGGCTAATGGGAAAGCAGAATTTCTTCTGCTAACTGCCCTACTAGCACAAGTCAACCAAGTTGGCAACTGAATCAATAAAGAAGCTATGAGAGAAATTCCTGGAACTGCATGAGGGGGCCTTGGAAGCCAAACTGGAAGGAAGAGATCTGCTCCAGAATCCTCTAACCAACCTCCAGATGAAAGAAGGAGAAACAGTGGCTCAACTACATGAAAGAATTAAGGAGTTGATCACCAAACTCATGAATCTCGGAGAATCGGAAATAAATCGAGATTCGTTAAGATATGACTTGAACACTTTTTTGAGAACTCCAGAATGAATGTCGATAGTCGACTCCTATTTCATCTCCAAGGACCACGAGGTATGTACTCTAGAAAATTTATTTACTACTTTTGGGCTTCGTGAATCTAGATGTGCAAGATCAAGAAGGGAAAATATAGACAATATTGCCCTAGCTACAAGGAAGATCCAACCAGAGAGGAATCTTCAGCAGATGAAGAGGAAATGACTTCATGGTAAGGAAACTAAATAAATATTTTAAATCAAAAATGTTTAATAAGATGTAGGGCAAACAGTATTCACCGGGAAGAAAGAAAGTCAGATGCTATAATTGCCAAGAAGAATGACACATAAAGGAAAGCTACCTAAAATAGAAGGAGAAAAGGTAAACAAGTCCAAACACAAGAACTTGAAGCTACATGGGATGAGTAATCATCAGATGAGTCCGAACTCGAGGAACTCGCCAGACTAGCACTTATGGCAAGCCTCCAAGAAGAGAGCATTGAAGAAGGGGGAGCTTTGTTGGGAGAAAATAGTTATGAAGGGGTATCCAGCTTTGAACACGACTTGGTAAGTGAGGTATGATTACTCCCTCCTGATCCACTATACTCTAGTATTAAAGCTATGATGAAGTTGTAGGATAGGTGTCGTCGATAGAGGGGGGGGGGTGAATATCGACTCGTAATTTTTCGAAACTTTGACGTTCGTTCATTCTAATCAAGGAGTTAGTATCAGCGGAAATAATAAAGAACGAAAATAAAAAACACTCGTACACGTGAGATTTACTTGGTTCCCAACCCCCAGGGTTAGTACATCCAAGGCCTAATCACGTGTAGCACCCGTCCACTAATGACCTCCTTTCTAGAATTTTCGGAGGTGAAGAAACCCGTCTTACATTTGAGTTACAAGCACAAAAGATATAACTGAAAATGCGAATTTGTAAACTTAAAGCAAACCAAACAAAAGTCGATCCGTCCAATCTGAAAGTCCTTAGTGCGCCGCACTTTCTCCTAGAGCCTCCTTCGTCACAGAGCTTCGACTTCAGCACCTTTTCTTTACTCATAATGACTTAGCAGATGTAGAAAGTGTTGTTCTAAGTTGAGGGGTCGAAGCCCCTTTTATAATATCATCCAGGACGCCCTAGAGGCCTATGGGGCGCCTCTATACAGTCAAAAATTCATCCATAATTGCGAACTTCACAATGCTGATAAGATCAGCCCATCCAGGGCACCTAGGACTGTCCAGGGCACCTGGGACTATCCAGGGCGGCTGGGATCATCCCAGGCGCCTGGGAGCCCAGTGGGCTGCCCCAACTGGGGCGCCTTGGATGTCTGGGGTGCCTGTATTGATACAGGCACCCTGGATGACCTTCTAGGAAGCTTTTTCTCCTGCGTTTTCTTTCCTATCTTGCCTCCAACTCCAGGTATCTGCAAGACAACAAACACAAGATAAATATGCAAATAATCTTAGCCTTAAAGATTGGTTCTGACTTTGGATTTCCCTCGAAACCCTAGGTCGAACCGACGCCTAATGTTCCCTCTTCTGGGGAACGCGCCCTCGCCTACTCCTCTCAGGAGAAGTTACTTTTGCCAACTGAGACCTCCAGTTGGACTTTTACTTAGCCTTCGAGACTCCCGGATCTCGAGATGTTCGAACCTTTACCTGTCTCTACTTCTGTCCTTAGTCATCGCTCAGCTAAGTTGCTCAATCCCTCGGACCAAGACTTCGTGCCCAAACCCTAGGTCTAGGACTTCGGTGCCCAACCCTCTACCAGGACTTAGTGCATAATTCCTCAAACTAGGTCTTCGTGCTCAATCCTGTTGGGGCAATCTATGGTCCGGAGTGACCATGTATTTTGTTATTTGGGCAAAGGATTTAAGTTAGGTTTACCCTTATGTTTAAATATGTGTATGTGAGTGTGCAAGTTTACAGGTTACACATATTGACTTAGCTGGACGGCTTCAGGTATGGTGAAGGGTGGCATGAAGGTAAGCCGTGGGCTTGTGTGCACCTGAGGGACCATGGATAGCAGGGACGATGAGCCGAGGGGTGCGGACTTTGAGGCATGCATGAAGGATGGCATGGAGGCAAGTTGGAGGCTTATGTGCGTATCCGAGGGATGGGAGCCAAAGATGAAAAGCTATTCACCCCCCCCCCCCCTCCCCCTCTAGCAAGACAAACAAGATCTAACAAACCCTCGGTTCGGTCGTAGGTGGCCAACCCTCAACCAGGACTTAGTGTCCAATTCCTCGAACCAGGACTTTGTGCCCAACCCTCGGTCAGGTCTTAGGTGCCCAGCCCTCGACCAATATAACCACCCTCTCTTACTAACCTCGACCTTATAGGGTCGTTATGTTTACTTTATTGTTGGGCCAGGACCAGTCAACTACCTCCTTGAGTAGTCGACTGGTAGTCGACTGGTGGCAGTAGACTCCCAGGCCAATTCAGTCGACCAATCTTTCTATTCGAATCTGGCCGGGGGATCAGTCGACTGATGGGGTTACTAGTCGACTGGTGCAATCGACTGCACCTGAAAATCACTCGACCAATCTTTCTGTTCCCTCGATTTCTTGAAGGCAGTCGACTGCTACCTGAAGCAATCGACTGATACGGCTGGAACTGTAGTTTCTAGCTTCCAGAAACACTGGCCAAGTATGATACACATTCTACTTCAACTACACAACAATTATAGGACTCACAATCATATGAACCATATTCATACTCCATTTGCATGCATTTTAAACTCCAAAATAACTACTCAAACTTAAAGTCTTTACGGAAGTAAAACTACTAACATAAACTCAAAAATACTCATAAAGTTCTATTGTTTAGAGTTTAAAATATTAGTAGGAGCCCTAGAGCCAATTATGTGATGATTGACTAAGGATTTTTTTTGTATCATATTCTATCATTAATAAAGGCATGTTTGGTTATTATGCTTACTTTATTATTTATGTCAAATAACTAAGTATAATAATGTCCTTGGGTAGTAGGTTCTTATCTACATCATATTGATTGGTTGAATTGATAGTGAGATGATATAGAGAACACTACACTAAACTATTTCTAGTCAAGCATTAATATTCATGGACAATATTAATTCATGGAGAATAGCATGTAGGTCAATTGATGACTTGAGCTCACAAGTCATGGATATGTGATATCAAGTTGACACATGGGTATACATTAGAGAATGTGTACTGAATTGACCCGCCATGAGAAAGTTTCATAGATTGTCATGAGTGTCATAAACTTTCTCATGTGACTATTAGTATGAATAGTCCTTAGACCTGAAGTCACTACGGTTCCCTACATGAGGAGTTATGTAATTTGATATCGTCAAACGTCACCCGTAACAGGGTGAACTATAAAGGCGATCACTGGGTATATATATAATGAATTATGCGGAGGGATGGGAGTGATATAGATGGGATCTATCCCTCCCATATGACAGGAGTGATATTTGTGGGCCCCTTGATCGAGTAGGACTATTAAAACGCATGGTCATGCTCAAATGAGTCAATATGAGATATTGAGCTCATTTGTTTATGTGAGTCTACTCGGGGATCAAGAATCACAAAGATTGATTGAGGATGATACAGTCTATGTCTCATTGGTCAATGTAGATATCAAGGATAGAAGGACAAGGTCATACATTATCATAGTCACGGAGGTTTAGTCGGATCTCGACTTTTCTTATTACTTGGGTTGCAATGATGTATTGCTAGATGCCGCTCATTGCTTATGTGTCTAAAGCATATAGACGCATTGCCAACGTCACGAGAACCTATTGGGTCACACACTAAGGACATGATACTTCGGGAGTTCGGGAGCTCGGGAGACTCGGGTCGGGAGCTCGGGTTAGGAGCTCAGGGACTTGGTCGGGAGCTCGGGTCAAGAGCTCAGGGACTTGGTCGGGAGCTCGGGCTGGGAGCTCGGCAAACTAGGTCGGGAGCTCGGACTGGGAGCTCGACAGACTGGGACGGGAGCTCGGCGACTTGCTCGGCAGACTTGGTCGGGAGCTCGGGGGCTTGCTCGGGAGAATTGGTCGGGAGACCTGGTCGGGAGCCCGAGAGGCCCAGTCGGAATTGCAGGAGAAATTCATTAAAGTGTTTAATGAAGGAAAGAGAAAAGTCTCTCTTTATTGGATGAAGAGAAGTTGAAGAGTCACATTAAAAAATGTGCTCTTTATTGGCTTTAATGAAGGGAAGCTAAAGAGACAAAAGACTCTTCATATTCATAGGATGAGTATAAAAGAGGGGCTAGTCATTTTGAATGACAAGTGAGTTTTCCCTTCTTCCCTTCCTCTCTTCTTCCTCTTCTCCCTTGGCTGAAACCCTTTTGGGTTCTTGGTGGTTTTGTAAACTACCTCAAGTTGCTAGAACAACTAAGGTAGTTCTTCCAGGAGTTGAGAGATCGTGTTAGTGTGGATACGCATAGAGGCACGGACGTTTGAACGTACAAGAGATCCGGCGGCACTTGGACGAGCGGGATAAACGTAAGGGCACGCTCCAAAGGTATACACTTTAGATAGATCTATTAGATAGATAAACTTCGTACGAGTTTTCTTTCGCAAGGATCGCTCGAGAGATCTTGTTTCTGCAGTGTTTTGTGTTTTTGATGTCGGGAGATCCCAACATAAAACACTAAACAAAACTCATCCCGAAGGATCTCACTCCACGGTTCCGCCGCCCCTGACATGAATCATCCATCCTTTAGCCTCCTTGCTTTACATCTTTTCTTTACCTTTATCTGCAGTAAAAGGATGCAAACTATAAGCAAATAGATTAGTAAGTAGATACCTATCTCATAAAACATGCAATCGATATAAAACATACTCTTGGTCAAAAACACTTGCTTTTAAACATATGAACTGAATTTGCTATACTTAACATGAATAGGCTCATCAATACACTTGTAACGAATGCTTGCACTTGAACACTTGGCTTGAACTGAAAAATGCTTAACATGCTTGAAGTAAAGACATGCTTCGGAAAACTTGAAACTTATGCTTTTATACTTTTTATACTTCAAAATAATAAACATCCTCATTTGAGCCCGGCATAGTACCAATGCGCGCAGCCCTAATAGATTCGGGGCAGCTAGCCACCGAATCCTAATAGAGCATCTTACTATCTTGCCTAGATCTCGTGGGCCTTGTGCCCGGTACATGCCACTTAATAAAAGTAATATACTTAAACTTGTAATCATGTTTGTGCTTAAAATGCATAACTTAACACTTATGTTCCCAAAACTTATTTTAGGTTACAACAAGACCTTGGTCTTGTTTCGTATCTCATTTCTTAGTCCTAGAGCTTGTTCTAGAGCTTAGTAAGACCTTGGTCTTACTTAGAACTTTTATCGAACATCTTGCATGCTGAAATCCCCAAACCTTGCATTTGGGAAAATCAAGACCTTGGACTTGCTATACTAGGATCACATCAGGAAAAAGACTTGGAAATCATGGTTAAAACTCATTCGAAAACTACTTTTATTGCAGGTGAGAGATTGATAGCCCACAAAATAGGTGTCACGAAAGTGTGTCTCAAATTTAAATATGAATAAATGCTGGAAACCCTTTTTGCAATCAAAGAATGAAAACGTAGTAAAGGGGCCACAGGTCGTATTTTTCCTCGGGACTAGTTGAGAGTTTGTTTGATTCGAGCTCGTGTTTATGTGTCGTTGATATTTTTGGGTTTCAATTAAATTCTGGGTTTGGGTTCAATTATAAATGAAGACACAATAAAAAGAAAGAAAACTTACATCAATGAATCAAACAAGGGCAATGCAATTTGTGCACTTAACCAATGAAAAGCTTAATCAACCAACGCACTTATCCAATTCCGGAAAACAAATCTGATATCGAATTGCAATTCGAACTGCTAAACAGATTAATAAAACAATGCTGTAATTTGATTGAAACTAAAGTCGCATTCACTTGATACAACTTGCCAAAACAAAACTAACTGCCGAAATTAACTGGATACTAGCAAATAACTTTAACACAACCAATTACTGTAGAATTCAGCAACTAATAGATTCGGAAACGAATGAATGTGAAGCAGAAATTCGGAGCCAAAACTGATACGCAAAAATTGCAATTGCTGATCAAATGTTGAAACTAACAATGCATGCTTAATTCGAACACAAAAGTAAACTACAAGGTGTGTTAATCTTGATCCAAATCAGACATGAGGCTGCACTTGATACACTCGGAATTACTAAACTGAAACTGCAAAGATTAAAACTAAATGGCAGATTGGGCATTTAGGAATGTAGAAATGAGGACTGCAGAAATATGAATTCAGAAATAATTCATTGATATAAGGAACTAATGCTCAGAATTTATACTAATCAGCTCAGAAACTATCATTGTTGCTGCAGAAACTTTCCATGAACGCAGCAACTTAGATATGGACTTAGTGCAGATTCGGATGCCAAATTCAGAATATGAGCAGAGGTGAGGCTGAATACATGGTGAATGAACCCAGCTACAAAAATAGGTTTAGAAGAAAACTAGACTTGCTTGATACAAAGATTCCAGAACTGAAAGCAGGAGCTGATATGTGAAAACTGATGCTAATTCAAGAGTAGATCAAATGCAGAAACTGTGACTTGATAATTCAGAAATGAACAAACTTACAACCCAATTAAGGAAGCATGATGTGCCAAAAACTGATACACGGTCAGTGCCAAAGTTTCCCTTGACTCAAATGCAAAATTACAATTTGATACGCATTAACAAATCACTAAACTTCAGAAGTGACCAAAGGTGAGACTAGAGCTCAGAGATGAATTCTATGGGCAGAAATGGACTGATCAATATGAAAACAAACTGAATTCAAATGGAGCTGACATCAAGTATGAGAGTTTACTAAGAACTGAGTTTAGCTTGATATAACTCCATGTTGAATTGTTATTTGACATGAAGTCAGAAGCTAACAGCTGAATACGCAGGAAACCATTTTAGTGCAGCAATCGAAAACTGAAAACAGGGAACAATAAATTCAGAAACTCACAAAGCAATTTAGATCAATTGTACAAAACTAAAATTCAAAAATGATTCGGAATTGAACTAGACTAACTGATATGAAACGCAGGAACTAAAGGCTGATATGCAGGATGAAGAAAAACTGATACGCTGGAAGAGAATTGGCACGCAAAAGATACTTAGCTACAAAACAACTAAACGAATTGCAATTACTCACTAACAAACTACCTATCTAATGCTTGCAAACTTGAGAACTGAAAACTAATTACAACTGAACAATTCAGAAAATTGTAACATGAAATAACTGAAACGAAAGACAGCAACAGAACAGAATTCAGAATCGAAATTACAGTTAATTCAATGAAATTAGCTACGGAAAACTAATCCTCAATCACTCCCTAGCACAAATACTCCTTGTTCGTCACGCAAGGGTGAGCCTCGAACCCGTAAGCTCAGCAAACCATTGAAAAACAGCTCTGCGATTCAAATCCAGCTCACACTCTGAGCCAAGCTGAAATCCATTCGATTTCCTCAATCAAGCCTTGTCCAATTGCGCGGATGGCGTGGGGATGAACCAAGCACTCCAGGGAACCCCTCTGAACTGCTCGGGTGGATGATGGATTGAACAAAACCGAGATTGAAGCAATTGATGGTAGAACCGAGGAAACCCTCACTCGGCTCTGTTATGGCCAATTCGCCGCTGGAAATTCATCGAGAACCTTCCCAATGGCCTAGCAATTGATCCAAACAAGAAATTGAGGGGTCGCGCCCCTTGGATTGAAGAAACTAACTGAAGAGATGAAGAACACGCGAAGAACACGAAGAAACGGCGGAGACGCGACGAGGCTGAACTGCGGGCGAAGTTTGATTAAATACATAAGAATGGATGACCCAGATTGTTTTGAGGAAATCCAACGGCTGATCTTACTCTGATTTAATCCAAACTTTGATGATGATGATCAGGGGTCAGGATCTGCCTTGTGGTAGCTCGGATCCTCCAGATTTGCAACGGATGGTCCAGATCAACCTAATCTTTGAATGGACGATCTAGAGCCCTCCGAGCTTGATCCAACGGTTGAATGAGCTCTGATTGGGATGAAACCTTCAGATCTTGATCAGAGTGCTTGATCAACCCTAACCCTAGCTCGGATTGCTTCAGATGGTCCCGGATAGCTCAGATCTAGCCGCTTTTGAATCGGACGACCCAGATTAATCCGAAGCTTGATAACTCGATCCGGGTCCACTTCCGACTCAAATTTGACCCAGTATGCCCTAGGTCCATGAACCTTTCATGCCTACAAAAATAGATCAAAAATTTAATGGTCAAATAATCCAAATATGTACAGATTTGCAATTAAATCCAAAATAAAAGCAAGTTCTAAAATCTAGGGTAAATTCACAATTAAGCAAGTAAAACATGGGTCAAACATGGATTTTAGCAACTAAAATAATCAATAAAATGGTACTTATCAACTCCCCCACACTTAAGCTTGAGCGTCTCGCGAAACCACTAAGTATGTATCCCCTAGATTTTCTTAAGCATAATTAGAAGCAAATGAAAAGAAATTACCTAAGGTTGTCAATTCTCAAAAATCTAAGCTCTATGGATTAGTATCTTGTCCTTAAATCAACAACTTAGCCTTTTCATCCTTCAGGAGTCATTGAGATGAATTTGACTCACTAGCCTTTCAAGGGAAATTTTGGTGGCTCTCTCCTTAAGTTCTAAGTTGATGATGGAAGTGGAGCTCACTCAAACACACATGCTTCTTGCACTACCATAGGCTTGCTTATTGTCTACTCTCCACCATTATTCATGATCAGGAGCAACATCTACAAAAATAAATGAAAACATGGAAAATGGTAAGAAATGAAGTAAAAACCAAGAAAATGGAAATTTTGATGGAGTGGAGGACTTGGTTGCTCAAAAATGTTTTCGATGCACTTTGCTTCTTTTTACAGTCCTCTAGTGATATAAAAAGTGTGGTAAAGTCCAATTTGAATAATTCCTTTGATTTGGATGAAGAAAACCCTATTGATCTCAATGTGCCAACTTCCACCTTGCGTGCCAACTTTGTTTCTTTCTTCTCTTTTTTGATTTTTTTTCTCTTCTTTTATCCTCTAGCAAGGTCAGAAATGAAATGAAATAAAGCTTGGACTTGGATGAGAAAATTTGCAATGCCAAAACTCCATTTGTGCCATTTTACTTCTTCCTTCTCTTTTTCTTTTTTTTTCAAACTATTTTTCTTTCTTTTTTTCCCTCTCAATCTTCAATTTGAGCACTGCAGATCAGATTTGAATCAGAAAAACTTGAGAACCAAAGCAACACTTAGGGAATTAGATGCTCCACTTTTAACCCTCACCAAACAACTCTTTTTCTTTTTTTTTTTTACACTTCACCTTCAAGTTGGCACACCTCTTTATCATCAAAATTTTTTTCTGTTTCAGATTTCAGCTCACGGCATCACCTTCAGAATCAAGAATCTGATTTCTCCCCAGCAGCTACACAATTGATCCTAGCATCAAGTAGTAGTGGAGAATGCAATTGCTTCACTTGAGACCATGGCACTACAAAAAATTTTCTGTTTTGATCTATCAATCCTAGCAGCCACATTCCTTCCAATTCTGATCATCAAAGGATGCACTCATCACTCTTTGATACATTCATATCTTTGATGCATTGATTTACAGCCTCGGAAAATCAAATTCAGCTTCATCTTGATACCAAACTTGTGCAAAACTGCTTTCATGGAACACTACCTTCTGAATTTTCTTTTCCAGCTGCATTTTCCACTCTGATTCCCCCAACTCAACTTCAATAACTGTCCTTTAAGATATTCAATACTTCGCAGCCTACTCATTTTAGCAGCCATCCTTGATATTCAGCTCAGAATTTCCAATTTTTCCACAGCTTGCAATGCAGTTTAGCATTCAGCTCTGTTTTTGTTCATCCTTTAGAATTCTGTACAGCTGCAATTCATCTTCTCCCCAAAATATTTTTGATTTTAACAGCAAGGAACAGCAGCATTTTAGCTTCTAGCAGATTGTTCCTGATTTCTATAGCACAGTTCAGTTCCTTCTCCATTGCAAATTCAACTCACAGATTTTTCCATTTTGGCACAGATTGTTTCTTAGCTCCAGGTTTTCTCAGCTTGTGTCAGCTTCTGTCAGATTTACAGCCTCTCAATTCAGACTTCCTACAAAAGGTTGCTGATCTTGACTTCCCAATTTTTTGAGCCAAGCCAATTTCGGTCCCAATATAACTTCACAGATTTTTTTCTCTTTGGCACAGTTTTTTTTGTGCCACTTGTGCTTTGTTTCTTTTTTTTCCCGAATGAAACTTGGCTACAAATGGCTTGAATCTCCAAATTAGCAACAAAAATATGTATGCTCCAATGGTTCCATCCTTCTTACTCATTTTTTACACCAAACTCAACTCACTCTTGGCACATGTAAGTGCGAAAAAAAAATTTCTTGATATAAAATGCCTCTTTGATACCAAATCTTTTCCAAAACACTAATCACTCCCCCACACTTAAATCTTTGTCCGTCTCGGGCAAATTAGCATCAAGAAAACATCCCAAGCAAACAAATCCATAGAAAAATGGGGTTAAGAGTAGGAATAAGGAAAGACAAATAAAGTAGACATGATTAGTGCCAAAAATTGACATGGAAGGATAAACAAATTGATTAGTCTCTATAGATGTGATCCAATCATTGAAATATGATTTTGAAAGAACCTAAGCAAGTTATAGAATGCAATAACATGTGTGTCACAAATATAAGGTTAATTCTCACTAGGCAAAAATAATTCATCTCAAGTCCTCAATTAAGAATCTAAAGCAAAGTAGTACTCAAGCATCCAAGAATTTATCCATGAGCTCAAACTTTAAGTTTTAACAACCAAATTTAATTTATTTTCAAAAGACTCTAAAATGCTATAGAGATAACCTAGAGGGATACTTTTATTTCTAATCATGCAAGAAACAAATTTCCAAGAAAACCAAAATGGTATCTATAATGACTCCTAGTCATTCTACTCTACTCATGCATTTATTAGCAAGGACTCAATTTAAAAGTAAAAAATGCAATAAAGGAAAATGCAAGAAGGAACAAACTCCCCTTTATTTCTGGTGGACGGAGTCTATCAAGAAGTAGCCTCCATTGTGGTAGTAGAGGGGTCTGGGTGGCTGAGAGAATTAGGACTCCCCCACACTTGAACTTCACAAAAATTTGCTCTGGTGGTCGAAGGCGATTTAGGTACAATACCCATGTAAGAGGTGGAGTGCTTCGAATTAAAGTACAATCAACTCCTCCCTTTTTATGCCTTTTGAAAGTTCTTCCAGGAGGTTGGAGTCTGTTCAGATGAAGCACCCACTCCAGAAGTCTTCTAGACCCTGCAAAACAATGTAATACCCCTCTCAAGCGTGCAGGGTAAGAAAGAAATGAAATAATATCAGTCTCTGCATGAAATGTTTCCAAAACTGCATCATATCTAATGAAATCAATTCTTGGTGCCTCAATAAATTTTTCACAATTATTTCCTATAAAATTTGCATCCAGAAATTCATCACAGATAATGAAATCGATTTTTGGCACTTCAATTGAAATTTCACAGTTATTTTCTACTAAGGATGTATCAAGCAATGTATTACAACCAATGAAATCAATTCTAGGTGCCTCAATGAATTTTTCATAATTATTTTCAGCATAAGATATATCAAAAGACTCATCACAACAATCAACAACACTAGGCACTTCTAAAAATTTTTCACACTCAGCATTTTCATTATATGAATCCTAACATGCTTCATTTTCAACAAATTCTACACTAGGTACCTCTATCAATTTTTCACAATAAAATTCTACAAAAGATGTATCAATAAGTGTATCACCACCAATGAAATCAGTTTGAGGTACCTCTATGCAATTTTTAGAAAAAATAGGAGGAATACTTACCTGATCATGCTGAAAAATACCTGAAGGTTCTACAAGAGTGGATGTAATTATTGGCTCCTCCTGGTAAAGTATAGGTTACATCTCAGGCTCAAGTTCTGGTGGACACTCAACTAAAACAGGTGATCCTTGGGTTCTTGCTTCCACCATGCAAGTCCCTACACTTTCTGGTTCATTCTCTGAATCTTCTAATGTACCAGTAAATTGTGGTGGTCCCTGGGGCTTAGTGCAATCCCCTACACCTGTAGAATCATCTTCTATGCATGTTTCCTCAGTAATTTCTGCAACAACAATATCAGAAAAATTAGGACCATCAATAACACTATCATCACAAAATAAAAATTGAGAAGGGTCCTGTAATGCTTCGGAATCTTCTTCTTGAGCTGAAAAATTTGGGAATGGATTTTGAATAGGAATCTCCGGAGGAATGCTTGCTGTAGAATCCCTATATTTGATGTTTTCTTCTTCTTCTTCCACCAAAATTGCAAGATCACTTGAAGAAGGACTTGGCCATGCACTAGGGTCACCTTGAACTGATATAAAACCAACTCCGGGGCTCTCAGAATTAAGAGTAGCTTGAGAAGATAATTGTCCTGATTCTTGGGCTTGCCTTTGTTTCATTTGATGAGCTAATTGCTCCATTTGTCTTCCAATGTTTTGTTGTTGTTGTTGAACCTGTTGTAGCATCTCCATCAATTGTTGTTGAGCCTCACTCTCATCAGGATTCTCAAAGCCTCCTTGATCGGTGTGGAACTCCTGTTGAACTTGAAATGTAGCATAAGGCTGCTCAAAACTGTAAGTAGGCTGTGAAATCTGAAATTGAGACTGTGGGGGTTGATAAAATGGTTGAATAGGCTGATTAAATTGCTGAAAACTTGGTTCACAACTTGGTGGAGATGGCTGAAAATTATGATTCTGGAAATTCTGAAATTGTTGGTTGGAAGATTGGATTGATTGCTGAAAATTCTGATCCTGGAATTGAAAACTTTGAATTGGTGGCTGAAAATTCTGAATGTTTGGTGGAAAATTTTGCTGTGAAGGTTGAAATCCACTCTGATTTTGATTCTGGAAAGTCTGAAATGGTTGGAACCCTTGCTGAAAATTTTGACTTGATTGAAAATCTTGCTAAAATTGTTGAAATGGAGGCTGAAAATTCTGGTTGCATGGCTGAAATTGCTGTGGAAATTGATATGGTTGCTGGAAATTCAAATTATCTTGGTACACTTGTTGAATTCCTTGAAAAGGTGACTGATCTTGTTGATAAGGTTGCTGAAAGTTGGGCTGAAATTGCTGGAATTGGGACTGAAAACTCTGAAATTGTGGCTGCCCATTCTGAATTTGTTGGAAATTTGGTTGACATGGCTGAAAACCTTGTTGAAATTGTTGACATTGTGGCTGAAAAAACTGATTTGCTTGCTGATTGAAAGGTTGGTTCTGCTGAAATTGTGGACACGACAGCTGGTAATTAGATGAGAACATTTTGAACTGGCAGTCCTGTCACAAAGCAAACAAGAAAAATAGCAGCAACCGTATACAACAAATAAAGCACAAGAAAATAGAATCAAATGATATGCCCATAAGCACACAAGCAAAAATCAAACAAATCAACTAGTTGCATCCCCGGCAACGGCGCCAAAAATTTGATAGCCCACAAAATAAGTGTCACGAAAGTGTGTCTCAAATTTAAATATGAATAAATGCTGGAAACCCTTTTTGCAATCAAAGAATGAAAACGTAGTAAAGGGGCCACAGGTCGTATTTTTCCTCGGAACTAGTTGAGAGTTTGTTTGATTCGAGCACGTGTTTATGTGTCGTTGATATTTTTGGGTTTCAATTAAATTCTGGGTTTGGGTTCAATTATAAATGAAGACACAATAAAAAGAAAGAAAACTTACATCAATGAATCAAACAAGGGCAATGCAATTTGTGCACTTAACCAATGAAAAGCTTAATCAACCAACGCACTTATCCAATTCCGGAAAACAAATCTGATATCGAATTGCAATTCGAACTGCTAAACAGATTAATAAAACAATGCTGTAATTTGATTGAAACTAAAGCCGCATTCACTTGATACAACTTGCCAAAACAAAACTAACTGCCGAAATTAACTGGATACTAGAAAATAACATTGACACAACCAATTACTGTAGAATTCAGCAACTAATGGATTCGGAAACGAATGAATGTGAAGCAGAAATTCGAAGCCAAAACTGATATGCAAAAATTGCAATTGCTGATCAAATGTTGAAACTAACAATGCATGCTTAATTCGAACACAAAAGTAAACTACAAGGTGTGTTAATCTTGATCCAAATCAGACATGAGGCTGCACTTGATACACTATCGGAATTACTAAACTGATACTGCAGAGATTAAAACTAAATGGCAGATTGGGCATTTAGGAATGCAGAAATGAGGACTGCAGAAATATGAATTCAGAAATAATTCATTGATACAAGGAACTAATGCTAAGAATTTATACTAATCAGCTCAGAAACGATCATTGTTGCTGCAGAAACTTTCCATGAATGCAGCAACTTAGATATGGACTTAGTGCAGATTCGGATGCCAAATTCAGAATATGAGCAGAGGTGAGGCTGAATACTTGGTGAATGAACCCAGCTACAAAAATAGGTTTAGAAGAAAACTAGACTTGCTTGATACAAAGATTCCAGAACTGAAAACAGGAGCTGATATGTGAAAACCGATGCAAATTCAGGAGTAGATCAAATGTAGAAACTGTGACTTGATAATTCAGAAATGAACAAACTTGCTACCCAATTAAGGAAGCATGATGTGCCAAAAACTGATACACGGTCAGTGCCGAAGTTTCCCTTGACTCAAATGCAAAATTACAATTTGATACGCATGAACAGATCACTAAACTTCAGAAGTGACCAAAGGTGAGACTAGAGCTCAGAGATGAATTCTATGGGCAGAAATGAACTGATCAATATGAAAACAAACTGAATTCAAATGGAGCTGGCATCAAGTATGAGAGTTTACTAAGAACTGAGTTTAGCTTGATATAACTCCATGTTGAATTGTTATTTGACATGAAGTCAGAAGCTAACAGTTGAATACGCAGGAAACCATTTTAGTGCAGCAATCAAAAACTGAAAACAGGGAACAATAAATTCAGAAACTCACAAAGCAATTTAGATCAATTGTACCAAACTAAAATTCAGAAACGATTCAGAATTGAACTAGACTAACTGATATGAAACGCAGGAACTAATGGCTGATACGCAGGATGAAGAAAAACTGATACGCTGGAAGAGAATTGGCACGCAAAGGATACTTAGCTACAAAACAACTAAACGAATTGCAATTACTCACTAACAAACTACCTATCTAATGCTTGCAAACTTGAGAACTGAAAACTAATTACAACTGAACAATTCAGAAAATTGTAACATGAAATAACTGATACGAAAGACAGCAATAGAACAGAATTCAGAATCGAAATTACAGTTAATTCAATGAAATTAGCTACGGAAAACTAATCCTCAATCACTCCCTAGCTCAAATACTCCTTGTTCGTCACGCAAGGATGAGCCTCGAACCCGTAAGCTCAGCAAACCATTAAAAAATAGCTCTGCGATTCAAATCCAGCTCACACTCTGAGCCAAGCTGAAATCCATTCGATTTCCTCAATCAAGCCTTGTCCAATTGCGCGGATGGCGTGGGGATGAACCAAGCACTCCAGGGAACCCCTCTGAACTGCTCGGGTGGATGATGGATTGAACAAAACCGAGATTGAAGCAATTGATGGCAGAACCGAGGAAACCCTCACTCGGCTCTGTTTTGGCCAATTCTGAGCTGGAAATTCACCGAGAACCTTCCCAATGGCCTAGCAATTAATCTAAACAAGAAATTGAGGGGTCGCGCACCTTGGATTGAAGAAACTAACTGAAGAGATAAAGAACACACGAAGAACACGAAGAAACGACGGAGACGCGACGAGGCTGAACTGCGGGCGAAGTTTGATTAAATACATAAGAATGGACGACCCAGATTGTTTTGAGGAAATCCAACGGCTGATCTTGCTCTGATTTAATCCAAACTTTGATGATGATGATCAGGGGTCAGGATCTGCCTCGTGGTAGCTCGGATCCTCCAGATTTGCAACGGATGGTCAAGATCAACCTAATCTTTGAATGGACGATCTAGAGCCCTCCGAGCTTGATCCAACGGTTGAATGAGTTCTGATTGGGATGAAACCTTCAGATCTTGATCAGAGTGCTTGATCAACCCTAACCCTTGCTCGGATTGCTTTAGATGGTCCCGGATGGCTCAGATCTAGCTGCTTTTGAATCGGACGGCCCAGATTAATCCGAAGCTTGATAACTCGATCCGGGTCCACTTCCGACTCAAATTTTACCCAGTATGCCCTAGGTCCATGAACCTTTCATGCCTACAAAAATAGATCAAAAATTTAGTGGCCAAATAATCCAAATATGTACATATTTGCAATTAAGTCCAAAATAAAAGCAAGTTCTAAAACCTAGGGTAAATTCACAATTAAGCAAGTAAAACATGGGTCAAACATGGATTTTAGCAACTAAAATAATCAATAAAATGGTACTTATCAGAGATCTACGTACATCCTTACGCTTCTAAACTTACTACGCCGACGTAGAGACTAGCGTGGTGCTCCTCGTTCACTTCCCTCTCGCGATCCGGCTCTTAGACGCAAGAAAAGAAGAAAACCCTAGGGTTCTTTCTCTTGTTTTCGCAGGGAAGAAGGAAGAAGGAAAACCTTTGGTTTTCCCCTCTTTATATTTCTTTATATACTAAGCAGAAGTTGAAGCATCATCTATAAAGAACACCTACTATTACTTATCTAATATCGGTTCCATTTTCCAATGAGATGCTTACCACCCCTAATGGAAACTCAACCTCATGCTAAGTATGAGGTCGCAGGTTTGAGCCTTGGCTCCGACCCCCCTTTAAAAGAAATTATAGTTCTTTTTGTTTTGGAAAAATTTCTGGAAAAATTTCGAGTGTTACAATCCTCCCTACCTTATAAAAAGTTCATCCTCAAACTTAGAATAGCTCCAGGTACTTCTGCCTCATGCTAACTTCTGTTTCCCAAGTTGCCTCTTCATACTTCTGATTTAGCCATAGAACCTTTACTAGGGGTAACTCTTTGTTCCTTAGTTTCTTGACTGCTCGATCTATTATCTGAATAGGTCGACTTTCATAACTGAGATCTTCTTGAGCTTGTACCATCTGTGGCTCAATCACTTGGTTGGCATCAAGGATATATTTCTTCAGGATTGAGACATGGAATACATTGTGAATAGCTGACATCCCTGGTGGTAGCTCTAACCATAAGCCACCTTGTCGACTCTTTTCGTTACTAGGTAGGGTCCTATATAACGAGGACTTAGCTTGCCTTTCATCCCGAATCTTATCACACCTTTCATGGGAGCTACTTTGAGAAAAACTGTATCTCAAACCTCGAATTCCAGCGGTCTACGCTGCACATCGGCATAACTCTTCTTCCTATTCTGAGCAGTTTCTATTCTTTGGCAGATACTCTTTTTAGCTTTGGTGGTATCCTCAATAAGATCAGTCTGATACCCCATTTCTTTTTTCTCACTACTTTCATCTCAACAGATAGGAGATCTGTACCTTCTACCATAAAGAGCTTCATAAGGCGTCATACCAATAGTATCTTGGTAACTGTTATTGTAGGCGAACTCAGTTAAACATAAGTACTTTGCCCTTGAAATCCAATGTACAAGCTCTGAGCGTATCTTCTAAAACTTGATTCACTCTTTCTGTCTGCCCATCAGTCTGAGGATGGAACGTTGTGCTAAACTTCAGTTTGGTGCCAAGTGTTGTCTGTACACATTCCTAAATATGTGAAGTGAAACGACCATCGCTATCAAAGATAATGGCCTTCGGAACTCCGTGCAGTCAGATCACTTCCTGAGCATATAACTAGGCTAGTCTTTCTATTGAGTAATGTTAGTAATATGAGAGAAGTGTCCTAAGGCAATCGCCTTATGATTGTAAATATTTATTTTAATAAATGAAAATTTACTATTTTAGTATACATGTTTGTGTATTTGATTGAGATCTTAAACTCATCTACTGAATGTCCGCAATACAATTCACAGCATGAGAGAATTTGTGATGGAATCACAACTAGTGATTATCTCTACATGTGCAATTGTGAAGTATTGAAAATATCCCTAGTCGATGAATTAATAAATACGGACACTATCAATTCTGTTGAGACTAGCATGGGTTATTCTCTAATCAGCAGATTCTCACTGGCTGGTGACATTGGGATGTCCGGAAATAAACATGAATGCTAGTTAAGGGAACTAGTTCATTGGAGTGACTGGCTGTAAAACATCACATGGTAGTCTATATATAGACATGATAGTGAAGTTCTTACCGCAGCTTAAGTGCGATGTTCCTTTGACTTGCGGTGTTCAAGTCATCTTGGTCATGGAGACTTATACTTTAACATCTTAAGCAAGCATCTCCAAGGAGGTGTAGACCCAGGATGGTTGGGTATAAGCCGAAGTGCCCGAAGATGTTTGAACAGCCTACAAAGGATTCACCACTCCTTGCGAGGAGATGTATACCCAAGGCCTATCGTCGGATTGTTACTCAAAGCCTCTGGCCAGAGCATGACATGTTTAGAGTATGAGTCTCTTAAATACATGAGAGTAATTAGAAATCCAAAGGACGAGAGAACGTTACTTGGGCTAGGTGTGACGTAGTCAGCCTAGTGGGGACTGACACACACAGACCATGTCCTGAACCAAGTGGGTATAAGATGGTGAAGGGAATGAGGCACGATTCATTAGAGCTGCTGAAGGGTTTCAGAATTATTTCTGAGGTCAACCGTTGATCTTTCGATTAATTGGGGATCATGATGTACTACTAGGTGCCACTCATGATCGTTCTATAATTGGTTAATTATAGACGGCCAACATAAATCGAAAGTCTATTTAGTCACACGCACAACGAGTAATCCGAGGGATTTAAAACGAGTTGAAAATTAGATTTTCCGATCAAGAGAAATAAGTCAAATCTGAATTTATCAGAGGCGCATCGGAAGCTTAAAATGGCTAAGTTTTTTGAAGGCTTATTGGGCGAATTAAATGAGTTTAATTCGCGAGGAGGCGGCTTGGTTTGGCCGGCCAAAGAGGGTCACCACCCTCTTTGGTTTGGCCGGCCACCACATGGAGGGAAACCAATTTATTTGGTTTAAATTATAAAATAAATCAAGCGCGATTTGTTTTATAAAATTATGGATAAATAAATTTATATAAAGAAATTTATATAAAGATATTTATATAAAGAAATTCATATAACTTTATAGAAATTTATTCTTTTATGGAAATTAAAATGAACCACGGATTGGTTTATTTTATTTTATAAAATCAATTATGAATTGATTTTTTCATGATAAGAAAAATTTATATAATAAATTTCTTGTAAATTTTATTCCATAATAAAAGGAGAGATGTGTTTGTTTTTATTATAAATTTAGTTATAATAAAACTTGGCATAACGGAATAATTCATAAGAAAATTTATAGGATAAATTTCTTATGAAAATTTATTCCGTTAAAAGGGAGACTTGGCGATGGAGAGGCTACTATATAAAGGAACCAAGGCAAGGCTTGAATTCCAATCAAGAGATAAAGTAGCAAGCTCTCTCTCTCTCTTATTCTCTCCCTCTCTCTCCGGCGCCCCTTTCTCTCTCTAGGGTCGGCACCCCTTTCTCTCACTAGGGCCGGCGCCCTATCTCCTCCCCTAGGGCCGGCGCACCACCTAGGGTTGCCGTGAGGCCTCCTCCACCAAGAAGGTGCCAAAGAAGAAGAAGAAGCGGGTCGCGACTCCCTCCTTCCTTTCCCCGGAATCTTGATTCCGTTACTTGGTGGTTAGTTTCCATCTCTCTCTCTTGATATTCTAGTTGTGCCTTTGGAGAATCTAGTAGTTCTCATCGGCACAAAACTCGTGGCTTTGCGAAGTCATCCAAAAGAGAACTCGGCGCGGACGCGAATAGAGGCGGACCTTCCAAGGGACGCTACGGTTGGATCTCGTCCCTTTCTTCGAGTTACGCGAGGTACTAAGTAAATTAGTTTACTTTTCCGTAAAATTTTAATTTATGATCATGTCTCCACAACTTAAGGTTGCATGCTAGATACGTGGTTAAAATAATTTAAGAAATTATTTATGCTAATTCTTCCGCTGCACGTAATTAATTTTAAAATTACGAACCCGTATCCTTGTCAACATGCACCCGGTCCCAACAAGTAAGACATTTTGATTGCCAAGAAATGGGCAGACTTGGTCAATCAGTCTACAATTACCCAGATAGCATCATAGTCATTTTTTGTCTTTGTTAGACCAACAATGAAATCCATGGCTATATCTTCCTATTTCCACTCTGGAATCTGTATGGGATGTAGGACTCCCCCGGGCCTCTGGTGTTCTGCTTTCACTCTTTGGCATGTCAGACAGGTACTGACATACCTAGCTACATCTCTTTTCATTCCAGACCACCAAAATCTTCTTTTCAAATCCTGGTACATTTTGGTAGAACCAGGGTGCATAGAATAGGGAGTACTATGGGGCTTCTTCAAGAATCTTCTTTCTTAGCTCTTCACTGTTAGGGACACATAGACGGTTGACGGGCCCAAATATACTAATTAAAGTTGTCACGAATGTGGGCTCATCAAATTTAAATGTGAATGAATAACTGGAAACCCTTTTACAATAAAAAATATGGAAATGTAATATAGGGGCCACAGGTCGTATTTTTCTCGGGGATAGTTGTCTAGTTTGATTCAAACTCGTGTTTATGTATCGTTTTTGTTTTGGGTTTCGAAATAAGTGATTGGGATTGGAATAAAATCAAAATTGAAATTGCAATGGAGAATTAAGAATAGGAACTGTGATTTAATAAACTAAACAAGGAAATTGGCACTTAAAAACTCAATAAATGGAAACTAAATCCAAACACTTACAAGGTTTTTGAATACTGATTTCTGATTTCAAACACAAATTGGAATGCTATGCAATGAAGTAAAAACAAGGATGGGAGTTTTCAAAAATTAGTGAGCTAAACTCAATTAAGAGCATGCGAGATTAGGACTCAACCACACAATTAAAACTCAACTAGCTAAATAGTTTTTGAGAACCAACTATTGCCAATAAAATTCGGAAATGATTGACATGTAAACTTATTGACTCAAACACACTCACATGCCATAAATACAAGCTCAATTCAGAAGCAAATGGAGCCAAATCAATTGGCACGCAAGGAGAATCCTTTGTGCCAAAAACTAGCTCCAATTCACTAAGTACGTAAACTTGAAGCCCAAACCTTAAAACTGTTTGGTTCGTTTAGGAAACAAAAGTTTTAGGATAGAACTAAGCAAGATTAAGGCAAGGAATCGAAACTGAGATCAGAAATAGAAAAGCCCAGAAATTAGAAACCAAATGCTGAAATTCAGATTGCAGAAATTAAAGTTAAGCTACAAATTTTCCTGTTTTCGCAATAGATTAAGGACTAAACTAGCTAGTGCAAAACAAATTAAAGAAACTAGTCTAGATGCAAGGAAACTTAGCTAGCAACTATTTAACAAACACTAGTCTAAAGGGCTGAAAATGTGATACTCGGCAAGCAACTTGGCACGCAGGAAACAACTTGGCACGCAACAAATCAAACTAAAATAAACTGAAATTGGATCTAGTTGATCACTAAACAAGCTCCTATATTAATCTACTTGCAGAATTGAATCGAAACTACAGCTAAGAACTCAAGAATCGACAATCACAGCAGCTGAACAAGAATTCAGAACAAAACAGTGCGAAAATCAAGAGTTTACAGCTAAACTGAAATTAAACTAAGAAATTATACTCCTCGATCCCTTCCAGAGCTCGGATACTCTTTGGTTGTCAAGCAAAGGAGAGCCTCGGACCCGCAAGCTCAGCAAATCATGGGGAAAAACTCATCAGCGATTGAAAACAGCTCAAACTGCCCATTTCTGAATTTTCTAAACGATTTCTTCCTTGCAGCTGTGTCTGCGTGCGTGGATGGGTGGATGATGGTCCAAGCTACTCAGGGAACTCCTCTGGATAGCTCGGATGGAAGGTGTTGAAGCACAGCTGATCCGACGGTACCAAACTGACAGAGTTGTAGAAACCTCTCACAAACTCTATTCTTGGGCAATTTCGATCCGGAAACAAATCTGATGAACTCCCCAATGATCTAGCACACGAACTCAGTAAGGAAACGAGTGGTCGCGCCCACGGATTGAAGAAAACGCAAGGAAAAGTGAAGAACTCGATGAAGAGGGTGGCTGCGGCGAAGAACTCTGAAGACGCGACGGGGAAGGGCTGCGGAAATTTTCTGATTAAATAGGAAACAGTGGACGGCCCAGATTGATTTGCTTCAATCCAACGGCTGATCTTGGTCTGATTTTAGCCAAACTTTTATGATGATGCTCTGGGGTCAGGATCTGCCTCGTGGTAGCTCGGATCCTCCATATATGCAACGGACGGTCCAGATCAACTCTATCTGTGATTGGACGCTCTAGAGCCCTCCAAGCTTGATCCAACGGTTGATTGAGCTCTGATTGTGGTGAAACCTTCAGATCTTAATCAGGGTGCTTGATCAACCCTAGCCCTAGCTCGGATGGCTTCAGATCATCCCGGATGGCTCAGATCTAGCCGCTTTCGAATCGAACGGCCCAGATTTAATCGTGATCTTGATAATCTGATCCGGGTCACTTCCGACTCGAGTTTGACCCAATATGCTCTAGGTCCAGGAACCTTTCATGCCTACAAAAATAAATCAAGAATTTAGTGGCCATTTAAATCAAATATGTGTAATTTTGCATTTAAGTCCAAAATATGAATAAGTTCTAAAACCTAGGCAATTTCACAATTTTGGCAATAAAAACATAGATCAAATAGGGATTTAAGCAACTCAAATGATCAATAAAATGGAATCTATCAACGGTCACCATAATAGAGTATCCCACTATCAAATACGCTAAATTCTTTACTTTCTCCTTCCTGCATCTCTTGCTTGATCTTTTGAATATCAGAATCTTGATATTGCTTTTTCTGTATATCCTCAAGCAGAGTTGACTCTAATGTCAATACTGATAGTTGCCCATCTATAATCTCAACTCCATAATCTACGATCTCCTTCTGTAGTGGTGGTGACAGTGATGACAGGTACATCAAAGTTGCGCAAGTCTTTCTACTCAACGCATCAGCCACACTATTTGCTTTACCAGGGTAGTAGAGGATTTCACAGTCATAATCATTGACTAATTCCAACCACCTTCGCTATCTCATATTCAGGTCCTTCTGAGTGAAGAAATATCTCAGACTCTGGTGATTTGTGTAAACTTGCATTGGACTCCGTACAGATAATGTCTCCACATTTTGAGGGCAAAGACTACTACGGCTAACTCAAGGTCATGAGTATGGTAATTCTTTTCATAATCCTTGAGTTCCCTGGAGGCATAAGAAATGACCTTGCCTTCTTGCATGATTATAGCTCCAAGTCCCAGCTTTGATGCATCACTGTATGTATCAAAGGTTCTATCACTTTCTGGAACTGTAAGAATGGGAGCACTTGTTAATCTTTTCTTCAACTCAATTAAACTTTGCTCACAATCTTTAGTCCACTCATACTTCTTATTCTTTCTGGTAAGGGTTGTTAGAGAGAAGCTATCTTTGAAAAGTCCTCCACGAATCTTCTGTAATATCCTGCTAAACCCAAAAAACTTCTGATCTTACTAGCATTCTTTGGTCGACCCCAATTACTCACTTCTTCAATCTTTGCTGGGTCTACCATGATACCTTCCTTGAAAATGATGTGGCCTATGAAATCCACTTGGTCAAGCCAGAATTCACACTTTGTAAACTTGACATATAACTTCTGCCGTTGTAGAGTCTTCAACACTACCCTCAGATATTCGTCATGTTCTTCCTGAGACTTTGAATAAACTAAGATATCATCAATGAAGACTATGACGAACTTATGCAGAAACTCATTGAATACTCGATTCATTAGATCCATGAATGTCGTAGGGGCGTTTGTCACTCCAAAGGGCATGACCACAAACTCGTAGTGTCCATATCGTGTTCGAAAACTAGTTCTTGGCACATCACTCTCCTTGACTCTGAGTTGATGATAACCTAACCGCAAATCTATCGTGGAGAATACGGTTGCCCCCTTCAACTGATCAAATAAATCATATATCCTTGGCAAAGGATATTTGTTCTTGATAGTCACCTTGTTCAGGGCTCGATAATCTATGCACATTCGCATAGATCCATCATTCTTCTTAACAAACAATACAGGAGCTTGTTGGGGCAATCGACCCAAGTATGATCGAGAAGATCATGGTTTTGATGTATGTGTGTCAATATATTAAGGTTAGGGTGTTATATTATTTTGATATGTGTGAATAAGTCTTGCAGGATTTGGTGAGTCACACATGGAGGACACATTCGAGGGATGAGAGCCGAGGGAAGAGAACTCCAAGGGCAAGCCTGGAAGTGAACGTCAAAGGACACACGTGAAGGGTGGCATAGAGGTAAGCCGAGGGCTTGCGTGCGCATCCGAGGGACGATAACCGGTGGAAGAAGACTTCAAGGGGCAAGCCAAGGGAGTATACATGAATGCACACGTGAAGGAGGGTCGTCGGAGTGAGGAAGAATGCTTGTATAAGCTAGGCAGTCGACTGGGAGAAAATCAGTCGACTGCCAGAACTTCCCGAGACATCAGTCGACTGCCCATGGGCAGTCGACTGGTAACCCCGAAAACTAACCGTTGGCTAGCAATTAAGGCAGGGCCAGTCGACTGCCCCAGGGGCTGTAACACCCGCCCCTCCTATCCTTATAAAAAGGGAAAGGCGGCGCTATGCGAACATACATACATATATATATACCTTAATGCAATGGAACAATTTAAAACATGTAAATACATCTTAAAACATGGGAGCATGCTTGGTATTCATGTGCACAACTTGGTTCAAACTTTTAATTCAAGAAGTACATTATGCAATCATGTGAACTTACGACATATAAGACTCTAGATGGGGAATGAGCTACTAAGCAAGCATGACATTATATGAGAGGAACCCTAGCCTCACTATAACCTACGGCCTAACCCGTGGCATGTGAGTACGAACACCCCATAAAAATAGGTGAGCATTAACATAGGTTTTAGAGTTTACACATGGAATTTAAAGGTATGAATGGAACTATGTAGGCATCAAACTCTAACACCCTAGAGCATGTTACATAATCCATATTGAGTCTTCAAACAAGCAAGCTCTAAACATGAATTCCATGACAAGCACTAGTTGTGGAAATATTGTATTTTAGAAATGGACACAAAATATAGCATAGCATGTTGTACTGTACGACCAAACATAAAACAGAGTATGACATATTAGTATGATAATCTAGCATCAACAAGTGTAACAATGCGGAAACTTAAGACATGGGTAAATTCTTGATTCATAAGCAAGCATAAGTAACAGGATCTCTTCCACCATGCCAATGTCACACACATCTTTGCTCTCCTTCTGCTCCCTTTAGTTTAGCATGCCCTTACCCTTTTCTGCAGTATAAGAAAAATACTAAACTATAATCATATAGACTTAGTAAGATCATTTCCTACTCACAAAAACCATGCGTCATGAATTGGACATAGAGAAAGTTAAACAACGACATATTGAAAGAAGATTCATATCACAAGAGTACTTCAACTTCAAGTATGGTAATTGAAGTAGGCACATAATATGAGATAAATGTCTTTATGCATGAGGGATGTTTCTTTGAAAACATATATCTATAAGTACTTGAACATAACTCTCAATATAAGGCCCGGCATTGTACCACATTCATAATTTGCATGCATCCCTAAAGTAGATACGAGGTAGTTAATCCCGACCTACTAGAGAACTAGGCAACCTTCGGCCTAGGGGCAACATTGGAGCCCATCCCAAGGACCTTTTTAGGGTCTGGTACAAGCTCATACAAAAGTAAAATAGCTTATCATGTTCCTTTCTTTTCATAAAGAATACTCTTAGCATCTTTTAGGCGTTCCATAATTCATAAGTCATGCATAACATAGGTATGCCCTAAAGGACTTAAACCTAATCATGATACATAAAGCATACATGAATAAGGCCTAACATAATCATAAAGTAACATAGAAGCATGCCAACATTATTATGTCATTTGATGAATCATGGAATATGTTCTTGATCTCTTAAGCAATAGGAAGCATACTTAGGGTTTTTAGCCTCCTCCTAAGCCTAAAACTAGGACTTGGTCGAAACCTTCAAGCAACCCTATGTGACATAAAAATCATATAACATTCATATAACACATATCATATCATAGGAAATCATTAGCAAGCATAGTTGGGGGTTTAACTTGATCCTAATCATAGTTTTAGGGCTTGGCTGAAACCTTCAAGGGGCCTACTTTAAGATTTAAGCAACATAACACCCAAAGCAATTATACTACAGGTGAGGGGAGACTTACCTCTTTTGCTTGGTTACCACCAATCTATATACCCTTAAATTGAGAGCGATAAAGACCTCCTTGCTCTTAGGATCTCCTTTGTTCTTCTCGCCTTATAAGGGGTCTTAAGTCTTTAAGAGATCTCCCTTGTGAAGCTTTCTAGGGGAGAGACCCTAGATGAGATTTTTGGAAATGGGAGAGGGAGAGGGAGATTCGGTGGGGGTGGAAGAAGGAGGAAGACGAGGACAATTTATAATGTCTTTTGTCTCTTCACATGTGCCTCTTCACCTTTTTCACATGGTGCCTCTTCACATCCCCTACCCTTAAACACAATTTTCCACTCCTCTCTAACAGCACACCCTTGCTAGGGCTACTAGTTATCACATACATCATAAGGCTTTGCTACCACCTAAGGTCCAAGTTTCAAACCATGGCAAATGCTATTTTTTTTTGTTCTTTCCCCTTTTATTTATTTATTTATTTTTTAAAAAGCCCACATAATGCCCATTAAGAATTATACTAGAATTCCACCTACAATCCATTAAGAATTGTACTAATATCCATATTAGTGTTCATGTAAAAATTGAGAGGATTTTATGGGAGTTATAAGGGCAATCGACTGGTATAAGGCTGGAGAGCTTTAGGAGTTGTCCTTTACCCTATTCAAAGGGCAACTTTTTGCCACGTGAAATGTACAGTTCTTGAGGGTACCAGGGTGCTGTTTTTGTTAAAAGTCCTCAGCTCTTACTCTCATTCTCATTTCCATCTTGTAAAGAGGAAGAGGACAACCTTGAAAAGGTTTTCTCCACCTTGAAGGAGGTTTTTCATAGTGGAGCTTGTGCGCGCATGTGGATTCTTGGATTAGTCATCTCTCTGAGATGGATACCAAGTAAACGAAGGTGTTAGCATTGTTCTTATCATTTTTATTGCTTTTATTTGTGTTTGGCTAACAATTTTTGTAGAGAAAATTGAAAGCAACTATTCACCCCCCCCCCCTCTAGTTGGGTGCCACGATCTAACAAGTGTTATCAGAGCCGGTTCATTTCGGAAGAACTAATTGTCGACCGGAGCATTCAAGAAAATGACATTTCAAGAGGGTTATAGCACCGCAAGGCCACCGTTCTTCGATGGCAATGACTTCGCCTATTGGAAAGGTAGGATGAAGTATTACCTCATGAATGACATCGAAAATTGGTTGAGTGTTTTAGACGGGTTCGAAGTGCCAAGGAGCGAAGGAGGAGAGCCTCTTCCTATGAGAAATTGGTCAAAAGAAATCATGAGAAAGGCTCAAGCCAATGCAAAGGCCACCACGATGCTTCAATGCGAATTATCAAAAGAGCAACTAAACAAGGTAGGGACATTCAAAACCACGAAGGAACTTTGGGAGAAACTCATCGAATTCAATGAATGGTCAAATGAGTCAAGGAGGGCCAAGAAGGACCTCTTGGTAGCACAACTACAATCGCTCACAATGAAGGCCAATGAAACGGTAAGTCAACTACATGGAAGGGTCAAAGAAATCATCAATGAACTCCATGTCATTGGTGAGAAGATTGAAAATCAGAATATTGTAAAGTACGTACTACAATCTTTCCCTAGAACTACTTTGTGGGCATCCATGGTTGATGCTTACAAAGTATCTATGGATCTTTCTTTAGTCAAATTAGATGATTTATTTTGTGAATTTGAATTGCAAGAACAAGCTATCATTTCTAATAAGGAGAAGGGTGTAGCGTTTGTTGTAGAAAAGGAAAAGAAAAAAGAAGAAGGAAGAAGAAGGTCGTCTACTCATCATCATCCGATTCGGAAGAATCGAGCACTTCAATGGATAGCGACCAAGAAGCCTACATGGTAAGGAAAATGCGAAGAGCTTTTAAAAGTTTTTCTAACAAGTCATATAGTAGGAAAGATTCAAAGAGTAAGAGCAAGGGAAAGGAAATTATTTGCTACAATTGTCATCAAGAGGGGCACATGAAGAATGAGTGCCCACAATTAAAGAAAAGAAAAGAAAAGAAGAAGGAGAAGAAGAAGGGTGGGAAGAAGAAATCCAAGGGAAAAGAAAAGAGTGTCACAAGCCTCAAAGCTACTTGGAATGATCTATCTTCATCGGAGGAAGAAGAAGATCATGTGTCACGCTTCGCATTAATGGGAGTGGACAACTTGGAGTCATCCGAAGATGAAAAGGAGTCAAGTGATGAGGAACAAGGAAGTTCAAGTGAAGGTGAATGCTCATCATCGGAATCCGCTACGCTTGTTAAAATAATTGCTAGTACAAATGATAATTTAGCTAAGGCTAGAAAGAAGGTTAAGAAATTGAAAAAATAAGTTTGCATGCTCAAATTAGAATCCATGAAACTTAAGAACAATGTGCATGTTTCCTTTTCCATTTCACATGATTCATATTTAGAAAAGAAAAATAAGGAGCTAAGGAAAAAGGTAGAAGATCTCACCAAGGCTCTTGAAAAATTTCAAGTTGGCTCTAGAAGTCTTGACATGATCATCAATAGTCAAAGAGCCGTGTATAACAAGGCCGGGATAGGCTATAGACCCAAAATCAAGGAGGTGACATTTGTTGCACTTATGGGTAGAAAGGGTGCCTCTAGGAAGTAAGGTGTTAACGGAAATATAGAGAAGGTATGGGTACCTAAGAAATATTTAAATGATGTTTGTGGATATTGCATTTGGGTACCAAAAGCTTATGTTTTCCGTGTTGTTTAGGTGAAGGTGAAGGTGAAGGAAGCCTCAAAAATATAGATAGTGGATAGCGGGTGTTCAAGGCATATGACCGGGGATGTACGCAAATTCACCACCATTAGCTATCTAGGAGAAGGAACCGTGTCATTCGGAAATAGTAGGAAACTCAAAATAATTGATTAGGGAACCATTGAGGTATCTCCTACAATCACAATTCATAAAGTACTTTTAATTAAGGATATGGATTTTAATTTGCTTAGTGTGAGTCAACTTTGTGATGCCGGGTATAGGGTTGAGTTCCATGCTAAGAAATGCTTAATTAGACAAAATGGCTCCGAAACTATCATGTTAGAAGGATATAGAGAAGCAAACCTTTACTATCTTAATCTTTCTTATGCTTCTAACATTTCTCCTAAGTGTTTCATATCCAAAGAAGAAGAAGGATGGTTGTGGCATCGGCGACTTGGGCACATTAATATGAAGAACATTGCAAGAGTTGCCAAGATGGAGTTGGTGAAGGGGCTCCCAATGATCAAGTATGAAAAGAACAAGATGTGTGATGTGTGCCAAGAGGGTAAGCAATCTAAATCATCGCATAAAGGTAAAACCTTAATTAGCACTTCTTTACCTTTAGAGTTATTGCATTTAAACTTATTTGATTGTCATAGCACACCTTTAATAATAGAAAGTAAATATTGTTTGGTAATTGTAGATGACTTTTCTAGATATACATGGGTGTATTTCATGAAACATAAGGATGACCCTTTAGAAATATTTGTAGGATTTACTAAATGGGTTGAAAATGAGAAACACCTCAAGATCAACCGAATTAGGAGTGACCATGGTGGGGAATTTGAAAATTCAAACTTCTCACAATTTTGTTTAGAAAATGGGTACAAACATGAATTTTCATGTCCAAAAACCCCTTAACAAAATGGTGTGGTAGAAAGAAGAAATAGGGCATTACAAGAAGCCGCTAGGACTATGCTTAATGTCTATTCTCTACCTAGCTACTTTTGGGCCAAAGCGGTAAATACCGCTTGTTACATCCAAAACTGGGTCTTAATTTATAGGTTTTTAGGGAAAACACCATTTGAGTTATGGAATGAGAAAATTCCACAAATTCACTATTTTAGAGTTTTTGGGTGTAAGGTCTACATTTTAAATACCAAGGATGATTTGAGGAAATTTGAATCTAAGGCGGATGAGGGGACCTTAGTTGGATATTCATCCACTAGTAGGGGATATAGAGTGTATAACAAAAGGACTAAGGTAATTGAGGAATCATCCAATGTGGATTTTGATGAGTCAACTAGCACTTACCCTAGGAAATCTTCTATTGATAAGGACATAGAAGAAAGTCAACCTCTTACCCAAGAAATTCAAGACCTACATTTGGGTGGCATTGATCAAGGGGGAGGGAGAAGTGCATTGGAGGATGATCATCATGTAATAAATGAGCCCATAACCTCTAGGACCTTAAGGCACCACCAAGATCACCCCATTGACCAAGTAGTTGGAGATGTTACCCAAGGGGTAAGGACTAAGTCATACTTTAGGGAACATAGTAGTTAAGTTGCCTTGATTTCCCAACATGAACCAAAATCTATTGATGAGGAATTAGAAGATGTGGATTGGGTCCTAACCATATAAGAAGATTTGAATCAATTTGAAAGGTGTGAAGTATGGGAGTTAGTTCCTAGACCCAATGATTGTACCATTGTCACCACAAGATGGATTTTTTAGAACAAGTTAGATGATCAAGGAAATATTACTAGGTACAAGAGTAGATTGGTAGCAAGGGGGTTTAATCAAGTTGAGGGTCTTGATTATGATGAAACATATGTCACCGTAGCTAGATTAGAGTCTATTAGGATTTTATTAGCATATGCCGCTCACATGGGTTTCACACTTCACCAAATGGATGTGAAGTCGCCATTCTTTAATGGGGTCATTAAGGAAGAGGTATATGTAGAGCAACTACCTGGATTTGAAAACCCAAACTACCCTAGTTATGTCTACAAACTAAGAAAACCTTGTATGGATTGAAACAAGCTCCCCGGACTTGGTATGAAAGGCTTTCATCATTCTTAGTATCTAAGGGGTCTAGGAGAGGTACAATTGATCCAACCTTATTCCTAAAATCTAAGGATAAGAATATCTTTGTGGCCCAAGTGTATATTGATGATATTATTTTTGGGTCAACAAATAGTGAATTTCTTCATGAGTTTATTAAATGTATGGAAAATGAGTTTGAGATGAGTCTTGTGAGAGAATTGACTTTCTTTTTAGGATTACAAGTCAAACAAATAAATGAAGGGACTCATGTGTATCAAACCAAATATGCTAGGGAAATCATAAAGAAATTTGGATTAGAAAATGCTAAGGTAGCATCTACCCCTATAGGAACAAATGCCAAAATGGATAGTGATCTTGAAAGAAAAGAAGTAGATCCAAAACAATATAGGAGCATGATTGGTAGCCTGTAATACTTAACCGCAAGTAGATCGGATATATTATTTGCGGTAGGTATGTGTGCAAGGTATCAATCATGTGCCAAAGAGTCTCACCTAGTGGTAGTAAAGAGGATTTTATGGTATATTAAGGGTACTCTTAATGTCGGGCTTTGGTATCCTAGAACTCAAAATATTGAACTTTTTGGATACACCGATTCGGATTGTGCGGGTTGTAAACTAGATAGGAAGAGTACAAGTGGAGGATGTCAATTTATTGGGTCATCTTTAATTAGTTGGAGTAGTAGGAAGCTGTTGGTGCAAAAAGCACCCAAGTCGAACCTATATTTTGATAATGGCAAAAGGGTTCAAAAGTTAAGGTATAATGTTTATCTAACATGTTACTCAAGTGTGCAGGCAAAGCCCTAGCGAAGGACTGCTAGGCACCTGGCGAAGGAATGCCAGGATACAAAGCCCTAGCGATGAACTGTTAGGCACCTGGCGAAGGAATGCCAGGATACAAAGCCCTAGCGAAGGACTACTAGGCACCAGGTGAAGGGCAGCTTGGTACTGAAGACCTGGCGAAGGACTGCTAGGCACCAAGCGAAGGGCAGCTTGGTACTGAAGACCTGGCGAAGGACAGCCAGGAACCTGGCGAAGGACTGTTGGGCAAAAGTCCAACCGGAGGAGCCGGTTGGCATCAAGTACATTCTCCCGAGAGGAGTAGGTGAGGACGCGTTCCCCGTTGAGGGAACAGTAGGCGTCATTTCGACCTAGGGCTCCATTTGGGAGACCCAAAGTCAGAACCAAGACAGCTAAGGCTGTATAAAACTAACACATTATTGCTTTATGTTGTTTTGGACTAACCCTGGATACAAGACCGAAGGAACGAGTGTCTGTAGCTCAGAGAACCTCAAAGGAGTGAGGCAGCAGCTGACCAGGGCGCCCGGAGTGTCCCGGCGAGCCCCCAAGGTGAATACAAAACACACAAAGCAAAAGGAGTGCTTCGACAGCTTATGGGCGGGGCGCCCCCGTGCTCCCGGGCGCCCCCCATGCTCCCGGGCGCCCCCAGCGTCCCGGGCGCCCCCAAGTTCAAGCAAACGAAGCAGAAGCCAGCGATGCCAACGGATAAGAGTTGACCCGGTCAACCCGGGCGCCCCCAGCATCCCGGGCGCCCCCGTCAAAGCCTAATCCCGAGATTGAAGGGATCAGATCTGACCGAGAGGAACTCGGATCAGCTGGCACGTGGGGGGGGGGGGCGCCCCCGACGTTCCGGGCGCCCCCAAGGGCTATAAAAGGGCCCTCGACCCCAAGGCTTCAGCAATCAATCCTTCCAACGCATTCACGCTCTTCTGCTCCCGTGCTCTGCTCCGGAAACCTCCCAACTCGATACTCAAGCGTCGACGACGTCCCACTGCTCCGAAAATACCATCTACATCGGACGTCGATAAAGAAGAGTTACCTTTAAGTTTACTTCACTAATTTTGTAATACCATCTTGTAAACTGATTTAGCGAAAATATAGAATTGCCCGCAAAAACGGTCAACGACCGTAGGCCTTGGAGTAGGAGCCCACTGCGACTCCGAACCAAGTAAAAAACTTGGTGTTTGCGTGTGTTTGATTTACATTTCCGCTGCGTAATTTTTCTAACTGTTAATCCGAACGTTTTACAATATTCACCCCCCCCTCTATCGTTTCTCTCGATCCAACAAGTGGTATCAGAGCAGGGAAGCTTAAATTTGGTGCAACCACCAATTTGAGAATTTTTCGGATTTTTACAAAAAAAATTTTATTTTTTTGTTTGAATTTCTTCTCGTTAATCGAGGTTGGTGCAACACCCCTCGAAAAATATTTTTCTTTTACTTCCCACACTACTAATCCAAGACCAAGTCTTGGGATATTTCTTTCCTGTTAGTTTAATTTTCAGATAAGATGGCCATGCAAGAAGGCTTCAGCACTGCAAGACCACCTCTCTTCAGTGGGGAGGACTTCTCCTACTGGAAGAGCAGAATGGAGGTCCACCTGAAAACTCAGGTGGACATGTGGATAATCATCCAGTACGGACTGGAGATTCCAAAAACTGCTGAAGGAGTACCTCAAACCTACACAGAGTGGGACACCGCTCTAAAACAGAAGATTGAAGCTCATGCAAAGGCAACCCAGACCCTCCAATGCGGATTAACAAAAGAGGAGTTGAACCGGGTGGGTCCATTCAACAGTGCCAAGGAGCTGTGGGGGAAACTGATCGAGATGCACGAAGGAACTTCAGACACTCGGATCAGCAAGAGAGATCTCCTCCTGAATAAGCTGTACACAATCAAGATGAACAACAACGAAACAACTGATCAACTCCACGCCCGAATTCAAGAATTAATGAACGGACTACACACCATCGGTCACAAGGTAGAAAACCGTGACCTAATAAGGTATGCTTTAAATGCTTTCCCGAGAAATACCTTATGGGCATCTATGGTAGATGCATACAAGGTTTCAAGGGACCTTTCAAAAATTAAATTAGATGAATTGTTCTCTGAATTAGAATTACATGAACAGACTAACTGCAATCTGGCCGAGAATGGTATTGCCTTTGTTGCAGGAAAAACTGGAAGAACAAACAAGAAAAAGCCTCAACCTGAACCTGAGTCTAACTCAGACTCAGACTCAGAAGACGAAGAAGGAGATCGACCTAAGCTGGTCCGACTGGCCCGAAATTTCTACAAGGAATTAAAGAACCAAACCAACAAAAGGAAAGCCAGCCGAAGAAAGGATGAACCAGCTGAACCCGCAAATGAAAAGAACAAGCCCAACGTGACTTGCTACGAGTGCAAGAAAAAGGGTCACTACAAGACGGAGTGTCCAAACCTAAAGGAGACCAAGAAGGATAGAAGGAAAAAGGCACTTCAAGCAACGTGGGACGAGTCCACCTCTGAAGAAGAAGAAAAGGTCCCACAGTCAAACCTACTCGCACTAACCGCTTCAGAAGAAGTCGAGTCCGAGTCAGAATCAGAACAAGACGACGGCAGACTGACATTTTCAGAAGACGGCGAAATCAAGGTAAGTAGTTTTACTAGAAGTCAGTTAAATGAATTAATCTCTTATCTTTCTCGAGATTTGGCGAAAGCTAAACTCCGAGTCGAATCCCTCCGACAGGAAGTAACACTCGTGAAAGAGGGAGCTGACTCTAGACCCTTAACCGAGAAAGTTCAAGAAGGAACCTCTACTCAAGTTGAAAAACTTGAGAAAGAGAACTCCTCCCTGAAAACTCAGGTTAAGGACCATAGATCAGCTTTAGAACGATTCACTTCTGGTTCCAAGGGTCTTGACATGATCCTTGGAAAACAGAAATCGGTTCTAAATCGATCCAGACTAGGCTATAGAACCAAATCTCGACAAAGATCCTACTTTGCTGTACTGAACCAGTCCAGACCTAAAGTTCAGGCATGGGTACCAAAACTATGCCTGAACAAACAAACTGGATCAAATCAGTATTAGATCCCCAAGGACAAGATTCACATCTTGCCAAACCATTATCGTGGCTTCAGTCCAGGGGGAGCCAAATTAAAAACAATATTTATTGTTAGATGAAATTCAATTCTTGATTGTAATTTGCTTGTTTGATTGTTTATTTAATTTCTGCAATTTACCATGCTTAGACTTAAAACTGGATAGTTTAAGGACCAAACCAACTTAACTGAAAATTGACAACATAGTATTGGGAGGAGGTGAGATGATAGTACGTTAGGGAAACCAATTCTAATAAGGTCAAGTATACTTGGTCTCTTTAGACTGGTGAAACTAGCCGAAGCTACCGATCCAAGACCCAAACTAGTTAGACCAGAATTTTTCAAAGAATAATCTTGAAAATGAAATTTCATTAAAAGACTTTGTCAAGGAAAGTGTTGATGATCCAATAAGGCTACGGCCAAAGAAGGGCTAGTGCCTCGCCAAGACCTGGAAGCTAATCTCTGAAATTCAAATTCAAATCATTATTTGCAATAATTTAAATCTAACACAAATTTTCAGTTATGTTTAGATTCAAATAATTTTTAAATAAATTTAATTAATTTCAAAATTAATTCAAAATTTTCAAAATAAATCACAGTTTTCCAAAACCTGTCTCATAAAACCTGTAAGGCTAACGTGATTGATAACCCTAGATTTGGGTGAGACAGACTAGGTTGTGAAAATCAATTTAGGCTATTCCTGATTCTAATTGGATCCAAATCAACAAAACTCTTTATGTGTAGGAACATAAAGATTTGGACCAATGGATGTTGGATAGCGGTTGCTCCAGACACATGACTGGAGATAAATTGAAATTCACCAAACTCAAGTTCAAGAACCTAGGCTCTGTGGCATTTGGCAACAATGCTACACTCAAGGTAATTGGATCAGGTAATATTGAACTAAAATCTGACTTTATTATTAAGAAAGTGCTCTTGGTTGAACAATTCAATTTTAACTTGCTTAGCATAAGTCAGTTGTGTGATTCTGGTTATATAGTTACCTTTAACAATTCTAACTGCCTGATTAGAAACGTACAAGACTCAGAAATCATGCTTAAGGGCACTAGGAAAAATAATGTTTACACTATAAACCTTCCCCTAGTACCTAAATGCATGTTAACTCAGTTAGAACAATCAAACCTCTAGCATAGGAGACTAGGTCACACCAACCTAAGAATTATTTCAAAAATCACCCAACTTGGCCTAATTAAAGGTATTCCCAAGATTAAAAATCATGAAAACCTAATATGTGAATCTTGCAATCAAGGTAAACAAACCAGATCTAATCACAAACTAATTCAATCTGATCTAACTCAAACCACACTTGAGCTCCTGCACCTTGACCTATTTGATTCACATGGAGCTAAGTCACTAAGCGGAAGCCGGTACTGCTTAGTAATAATTGATGATTATTCTAGGTTTACCTGGGTTAGTTTTCTAAAGACCAAAGATGAAACCCTAAACCTACTTAATGAATTCTGTAAGTTAATTGAAAATTAAAACGATACTAAAATCAAAAGACTTAGGAGTGACCACGGGGGAGAATATGAAAATCAACGGTTCGAGAAATTCTGTAAGGTAAATGGATACATATATGAATTTTCGTGTCCTAGAACCCCCCAACAAAATGGGATAGTCGAAAGGAGAAATAGAACACTACAAGAAGCCGCTAGGGCTATGCTCAATGAATTTAACTTAGCAAACCAATATTGGGCAGAAGCAATTAGTACGGCTTGCTACATCCAAAATAGGGTCCTGATTAACAAGCGACACAACAAAACACCCTATGAACTATATTACCATAGACTTCCAAATCTACACTACCTAAAGGTCTTTGGATGTAAAGTCCATATCCTAAACACCAAAGACTACTTAGGAAAATTACAGTCTAAGTCAACCCCAGGCATCTTCTTAGGATACTCAATAACAAGTAGAGCCTATAAGGTTTACAACAACCAAACCAAGAAAATCGAAGAAACAACCAACCTAATATTTGATGAAGAAAGTAACTCAAATCCAAATCTAACTTCATCAAACACTGATCAAGAAGATAATCAACAAATTGGTGAATCCTTAATTGAACCTATAAACGAACTAACCATTGAAACAACTAGTGAATCAAATGAACCAATTATTAAACCAATAATTGAACCAGCTCAAAGAGTTGAATCAAATAGTGAACCAAACCGACCAGCCGGACCTGAGGCTGAACCAAGTTCTAGAAAATCCAAGAAACCCAGACTTAGACACCCAACCGATCAAATTGTGGGTGATCCAACTCTAGGAGTCAGGAATAGATCCTCCTATAGAAACCATAGTCAAATAGCAATGATCTCAAAAATAGAACCTAAGACTATAGATGAAGCCCTACCTGATCCTGATTGGATCATAGCTATGCAAGAAGAATTAGCCCAATTTGAGAGAAACCAAGTCTAGGAACTAGTACCTAAACCTGAAGGCAAATCCATCATTGACACTAAGTGGGTCTTTAGGAATAAGCTAAATGATCAAGGAGAAATAGTCAGAAACAAAGCCCGCTTAGTAGCGAAAGGATTCAGCCAAGTAGAAGGGTTAGATTACGACGAAACATATGCCCCAGTAGCTAGACTTGAGTCCATTAGGATGTTATTAGCCTTTTCATCCCATAAAGGATTTAAGCTATACCAAATGGATGTAAAGTCAGCCTTTTTAAATGGATTCATTAAAGAAGAAGTTCATGTAGGACAACCCCCTGGGTTTGAAGACTTAGAAAGACCTGACCATGTTTACAAACTTACTAAAGCACTTTATGGACTAAAACAAGCACCTAGGGCCTGGTACGAACGTCTGTCAACCTACCTAACTTCAAAGGAATTTAAACAAGGTTAAATTGACTCAACCTTATTTATTAAGACCCTAGGAAAAGATATATTTATTGTCCAAATCTACGTAGATGGCATAATCTTTGGGTCCACCAACTCAAACTTTCTAAAAGAATTTGTTAAAATAATGGAAAATGAATTTGAAATGAGCTTAGTTGGTGAGCTTAACTTTTTCCTAGGATTACAAATTAAACAAACTAGGGATGGAAATTATGTCCATCAATCCAAATATGCTAAAGAGTTAATAAAGAAATTTAAAATGGATAACTCTAAAAGCATAAGTACCCCCATGGCCACTAATATAAAGATAGACAGTGACCCTGATGGTAAACCAGTATACCTTAAACTCTATAGAAGTATGATAGAAAGTCTACTGTACCTTACAGCCAGCAGACCTGATATTCTTTTTGTTGTAGGGATGTGCGCTAGATATCAAACTTGTGCTAAGGAAACGCACTTAGCAGCCCTAAAAAGAATACTAAGATATGTTAAGGGCACCCTAAATGTAGGGATTTGGTATCCTAGGACCTCAACCTATGATTTGTCAGGATACTCGGATTCTGACTATACTGGCTGTAAATTAGATAGAAAGAGCACAAGTGGAAGCTGCCAACTGTTAGGAAATAGTCTAGTAAGTTGGTGCAGCAGAAAACAACACTGTGTAGCTCTATCCACAACTGAAGCTGAATATGTTGTCTTAGGAGAATGTGTAGTACAACTTTTATGGATGATGCACACTCTTAAGGACTTCCAGCTCAACTACACCCAAACTCAGGTATTCATTGACAATATAAGCTCAATTAATCTAACTAAAAACCCAATCCAACATTCCAGAACTAAACACATAGAAGTTAAATACCATTTTGTAAGAGATCATGTAGCTAGGGGTGAGATAGTCCTTAAGCATGTAGACTCTAAATCTAACTTAGCCGACATATTCACCAAACCCCTACCTGAGTCTGAGTTCAGCTCACTAAGAAGGCAGTTAGGATTATGTTTAGTAGAATAAGTTTAGTCTACTGTTGGTTTTTTTTCTCCAAAATCAATTTTAAAGTAGTTTAAAAAAATGCTTTCAAAATCAGCTTTTACTCAGTTTTGAAAAGTTTTTCGACTTAGTTTTATTTTAAAAACTACCCCCTTCAAAACTAGGGCTTTTTCGCAAATGGACTTAGCCTAGGCCCTAACCCTAGAACTACATGCACCTATAGATTTAGAAGCCAGCATCTCACAAGCACCTTAGGGTTCTTTTGATTGATAACCTAGAATGGGTTGAGATGCTTAGGTCTTTGCCTTAATTCAAGATGCTTTAAGTCAGTGCATCTGCAGTAATTAGGGCACTAAATACAAATTACACAGTAATTAAGTTAAGTATCAAGTTTAAAAAATCTAACATGAACAGAACACTTAACTTGACTAACCCCAGCAAAAACTACTGTTTAATAGCAGTTAGTAAGTAGCTAATTGGGTTAGACAGGACCCTAAAAGAAACTGATTTGGTTTAGTTCATATCCTGAATTGGGTCAGTACAGTAAATTATATAATTTATTATTTGTTTTTATGCAATTTAATTATCCTGGTTCTACTGTATTTATTTATTTTTGATATATGGCAAAGGGGGAGAGATAGGAAAGGAGAGTTTAAAATTTTTTCTAAAATTTTTTTCTAAATCCAAAATTTCAAACTCTATCCTTTATTCAAAAAGTACTTAATTCATTTTCAAAAATACTATATTTTTTTTGGTATTTAAACTTAAGTTGTAAAAAAAATTTCTAAGTACTTCAAAAACTTGTGCAAATTTTTTTAAGTACTTCAAATCTTAAGCTAGCAAAATTTTTTCTAAGTACTTTAAAAACTTGTGCAAAATTTTTCCAAGTACTTCAAAACTTCAAAGTTTTCAAAATTTTTCCAAGTACTTCAAAACTTCAAAGTGTTCAAAATTTTTCTAAGTACTTCAAAGTTTTAAAAATCTTTCTTAGTACCTAAGTTGTTTTAAAAAAAAATTTTAACTTAAGTATAAATTTTCCAAAGTGCACAACAAAACTTGTTTTGGAAAATATGACTTTAAAGTTCTATTGAAAATTGTTCTAAGTAAAATTAAATCCATCTTTAGACTTAGAACTTATTTTCAAAAACCCCACGAACTTTTGAAAAATCTAGGGGGAGATTCCTTCCGGGGGAGGAAACAAAATTTCATTTTTCTGAGTAACTTAACTTTTTGAACCAGGGTTGTCATAAATCAAAAAGGGAGAGATTGTTGGTGCAAAAAGCACCCAAGTCGAACCTGTGTTTTGATAATGGCAAAAGGGTTCAAAAGTTAAGGTATAATGTTTATCTAACATGTTACTCAAGTGTGCAGGCAAAGCCCTAGCGAAGGACTGCTAGGCACCTGGTGAAGGAATGCCAAGATACAAAGCCCTAGCGACGGGCTGCTAGGCACCTGGCGAAGGAATGCCAGGATACAAAGCCCTAGCGAAGGACTGCTAGGCACTAGGTGAAGGGCAGCTTGGTACTAAAGACTTGGCGAAGGACTGCTAGGCACCAAGCGAAGGGCAGCTTGGTACTGAAGACCTGGCGAAGGACAGCCAAGCACCTGGCGAAGGACTGCTGGGAAAAAGTCCAACCGGAGGAGCCGGTTGGCATCAGGTACATTCTCCCGAGAGGAGTAGGTGAGGACGCGTTCCCCGTTGAGGGAACAGTAGGCGTCGGTTCGACCTAGGGCTCCATCTGGGAGACCGAAAGTCAGAACCAAGACAGCTAAGGCTGTATAAAACTAACACATTATTGCTTTATGTTGTTTTGGACTAACCCTGGATGTAGGACTGAAGGAACGAGTGTCTGCAGCTTAGAGAGCCTCAAAGGAGTGAGGCAGCAGCTGACCAGGGCGGCCGGAGTGTCCCAGGTGCCCCCAAGGTGAATACAAAACACACAAAGTAAAAGGAGTGCTTCAACAGCTAATGGGTTGGGCGCCCCCGTGCTCCCGGGCGCCCCCCCCCCCCCATGCTCCCGGGCGCCCCCAGCGTCCCGGGCGCCCCCACGTTCAAGCAAACGAAGCAGAAGCCAGCGAAGCCAACGGATAAGAGTTGACCCGGTCAACCCGGGCGCCCCCAGCGTCCCGGGCACCCCCGTCAAAGCTTGATCTTGAGTTTGAAGGGATCAGAGCTGACCGAGAGGAACTCGGATCAGCTGACACGTGGGGGGGCGCCCCTGACGTTCCGGGCGCCCCCGACGTTCCGGGCGCCCCCAATGGCTATAAAAGGGCCCTCGACCCCAAGGCTTCAGCAATCAATCCTTCCAACGCATTCACACTCTTCTGCTCCCCCGCTCTGCTTCGGAAACCTCCCGACTCGAGACTCAAGCGCCGAAGACGTCCCACTGCTCTGAAAATACCATCTACATCGGACGTCGATAAAGAAGAGTTACCTTTAAGTTTACTGCACTAATTTTGTAATGCCATCTTGTAAACTGATTTAGCGAAAATATAGAATTGCCCGCAGAAAACGGTCAACGACCGTGGGCCTTCGAGTAGGAGCCGACTGCGACTCCGAACCAAGTAAAAAACTTGGTGTTTGTGTGTGTTTGATTTACATTTCCGCTGCGTAATTTCTCTAACTGTTAATCCGAACGTTTTACGATATTCACCCCCCCCCTCTATCGTTTCTCTCGATCCAACAGAAGCAACCATGTGTTGCCTTATCAACAACGGAGGTCGTATGTAGCCATGGGTGGTTGTGTGTCTCAACTACTTTGGATCATGCATACCTTAGAGGATTATGAACTACATTACTCCAATGTCAAGGTTTTATGTGGCAATGTAAGTACTATTAATTTGACTAAAAATCTGATACATCATTCTAGGACAAAACACATTGAAGTGAAGCATCACTTCATTATGGATCAAGTGGCAAGGGGAGAAATAGAATTACATTATCTTGAGTCAAAGTCAAACCTTGTCGACATATTTACCAAGCCTCTTCCCGAAGCGGAGTTCACATCCTTAAGAAGGGGACTTGGTATGTGTTTTGTATAAGTATAGGATTGACCTTGGAGTAATACAATAGGGAGGTGGTGCATGATTCATTAGGATGATACAAATAATTCACTTATGCTTATGACAGATTGTTGGGTTATTAGATGTATCACATTATTGAAAATATACCAACTATAGGGAAAGCAAATATTTAATTAATGGACATCTTGCCCAAAGATCATAGTTGGACATTTTAAACAATTTGAAAATATTTCTGTAATGTATGTGTTATGTCATAAGTTTGAAAAATATATGATTTCAAAACTAGGTTGGAACTTTGATACAAAGTTAGAGTTTTTTAAGAAATTTAAACTTTTGTCAAAAAGTCAAACATGTTTAGATTTTTCATGAAATTATATTTTTTTCCTGTTAGAGTATATCATATGAAACATGTTTACAAATTTTCATAATTTTTGAAATTTTCTGGAATTATTGGTAAGTTTCTGAAATTCGGCTCAGAAACCTAAAAAATCAGACTGCAGAGTATCAGTCGACTGCCCTATAGGGCAGTCGACTAGTATCTCTGATTTCAAAAAGTTGAGGGTTTTTCAAAAATGTAAAGTTCTCCTATTTGATGCCATTGGTTAATATTGCTTCAGGCAATCATTTTGATGGTGTCAAAGGGGGAGAATTGGGAGGTTTAATTTAGGTTTGGAACTTAACTTGTGGTTTAACTTTGGTTATGATGAAAATTGAAAATGGGAGAAGGCATAGGTTAAGGGGGAGGTTACCTCTTGGTTTTTACTATATCTTGTATTTTCAATTACTGTTATTTTTCCCTAACTTAAACATATTTCCACACATCAAAAAGGAGGAGATTGTTGGGGCAATCAGCCTATGATAGGGAAGATCATGATTTTGATGTGTGTGTGTCAATATATTAAGGTTAGGGTGTTATATTGTTTTGATATATGTGAATAAGTCTTGCAGGACTTGATGAGTCACACGTGGAGGACACATCCGAGGGACGAGAGCCGAGGGAAGAGAACGCCAAGGGTAAGCCGGGAAGTGGACTTCAAAGGGCACACATGAAGGGTGGCATGGAGGCAAGCCGAGGGCTTGCATACGCATCCGAGGGATGATAGCCGGTGGAAGAAGACTTCAAGGGGATAGCCAAGGGAGTATACTTGAAGGCACACGTGAAAGAGGGTCGTCGGAGTGAAGAAGAGTGCTTGTATAAACTGGGCAGTCGACTGGGGAAAAATCAGTCGACTGCCAGGCAGTCGACTGGTAACCCCGAAAACTAGCCGTTGGCTAGCTATTAAGGCAAGGTCAGTCGACTGCCCCAGGGGCAGTCGACTAGTATCGGTCTGGACAGCTTTAGAAGTTTTCCTTTACCCTATTTAAAGGGTGACTTTTTAGCACGTGAAAGGTACGGTCCTTGAGGGTACCAGGGCGTTGTTTGTGCTAAAAATCCTCAACTCTTCCTCTCATTCTCATTTCCATCTTGTAAAGAGGAAGAGACAACCTTGTAATGGTTTTCTCCACCTTGAAGGAGGTTTTTCATAGTGGAGCTTGTGCGCGCGTGTGGATCCTTGGATTAGTCATCTCTCTGAGGTGGATACCAAGTAAACGAAGGTGTTAGCATTGTTCTTATCGTTTTTATTGCTTTTATTTATGTTTGGCTAATAATTTTTGTAGAGAAAATCGAAAGTAACTATTCACCCCCCCCCTCTAGTTGGGCGCCATGATCTAACAGAGCTCCCCAGGGTGAATGACTAGGGTGGATGAATGTAACGCCCGTCTTTTTTTTCCACACCTTACGGTGCGGCGAGAGACGACATTACACTAACATACATAAGCATGAAAACATCGTAATGCAGCGGAAACATTTAAAACTTTATACATACATGTACCTAACCATGTAACTACTACTTGAATCATGTATATATGCCTTAGCTAACATTCATGGACATGGTGACATTGTAACTTAGCATATTAACAGCATACGTAGCATCATGACATAAACATTCCATAACTTATCCATAGACTTCATAGTTAGTAACTTATTCTTCAGGCATAACTATCATAAGTATAACATAGAACCTAAGGAGGCGTTTCGAAACACAAGACATGCAACAAGTATAAATAGAACAATCCTTTGCCATGTCACTGCCACACACATACACGATTTTGCCCCTCCTGCTACTTCCCTTAGTAACTTCTAGCTTGATCTGCGGTACAAGGGAAATAAGACTATAAGCACATAGTCTTAGTAAGACCCTTTCCTACTCACTAAAACCATGTGTCACTTAAACATAAACATATGAAGTATTTGACATAACATAATTTTGCACATAAAACATAAACATAGTCTTAGCGTAAATCATAAGCATATGAACATCTAACATAGCATGATTCTTAACATAAACCTAAACATAAAGCATGCTTATCATGGCATAATTCCTAACATATCAGGAGCATGAAACATACTTATCATGGCATATTTCTTAATAGGGACATAAGCATATTCTTGACATAAATATAAACATAAAACATACTTAACATGACATATTTCTTAATAGGGACATAAGCATATTCTTGACATAAACATAAGCATAAAACATACTTAACATGACATATTTCTTAATAGGGACATAAGCATATTCTTGACATAAACATAAGCATAAAACATACTTAACATGACATAATGCATAACATGAATGAATGCAGGAGTCAAATGCATATACATAAGGATGCTTAATTTAAAATCATACTTATAAATATTTAAACATAAACATAACATCATTGGGGTCCCCGGCTTGTACCGTATACATACATCATAAGCGCGCATCCCTAAGTAAATACGAGATAGCTAGCCTCGACCTACTAGGGTAGGAACAGCTACGGTAGTTCCAAAAACTGAGGCGTTCTTAAGGTGTCCATCCCTGTTGGACAGCTACGGTAGTCCCAGAACCGTGGACAGCTACGGTAGTCCAAAACCGAGGCGTTCTTAAGGTGCCCATCCCTTGGACCCTTACTTTGGTCCGGTACAAGCCCATTCATAAAGTAAAATAACTTTGCATGCTTCATCATTCATAGACATACATAACTTAAACATAATCTTGTTTTATGAAGCATAGCATAAGAGTAGGAACAGCTACGGTAGTTCCAGAACCGAGGCGTTCTTAAGGTGCCCATCCCTTATCATGACATAAATCATACTTGGCATTTCATCATTCATACTTAATTCATAACATCATTATGCCTTCATCATTCATACTTATCATTCATATTTAAGGCATAAACATTGTCTTCATTCATCTTCTTCTTTCATAAAACATGACATACATGCATAATCATAGTATCCATCATAGAGAATGCATGGGTGAAATTCTTATGAACAAGATACGTACTACTTAGGCTCATGACATTCTACATTACTTAGGTTCATGGCATTCATCATAGAGCATGCATAGACCTTCATAAGCATATATCTATTATAGGCATTTAACAACATGCGTGCATCATTCTATATAACATGAAACCTACATCAAATACATGTGTTCATAGAATATGGTTACAACATTCATAAATGAAACATAACATATAACCTAAACATACGAAGTCATGATACATAACACATAAAGCTAGGGTTTTGGTAACATAGAGATCCTTACATCATGCTTAACCATATACTTACATCATAATAACCTATAACCAAGTATCCTTGAGACCTTAACCTAAACCAAACCCTAGATTAGGGTCTTGGCCGAAACCCTAAAGGCCCATAAATCCATGGGAAATTCACATAGGTCATGATTAACATTCAATACAATACATACCATGCCATAGAAAACCATTTAAACCCTTGATTGGATTTAACCCTAAGTCCTAGCCCTAAATCATGCATTGGCCGAAACCCTAGAAGGGTAATAAGTCCATAAGAAAATTCATATAAGTCACCATTATTACCTATTATACCATAGAAAACATACTAACCATGCTTGAAGAGTTAAATTTTATGTAACGCCCGCCTTTTTCCCCCACCTTATGGTGTGGTGAGAAAGCGGCGTTACGCTAACCATACATGTACATATAAAACATCTTGATGCAGCGGAATAATTTTTTTAGAATCTTACTAATGCTTTTAACCATGCAACTAGTACATAACTCATATACACATGTCTATCATTCATGGACATGGTGACATTATACTTAACATATTACCAGCATACATAGCATCATAATATCAACTTTTCATAACTTATCCATAAGCATTCCAGGTAGCAAGTAGTTTATCCATAACCTTCATGAATAGTAAGTTATTTCTTAGGCATAACTATCATAAGTTGGGCATAAAACCAAAATAAGCATTTTCAGAGCACAAAACATGCGATAAGTGAAATGAGAGGAATTCTTGGCCATGTCACTACCACACACACATGTTCTTGCCTCTCCTGCTGCTTCCCTTAGTAATCTCTTGCTTGATCTGCGGTATAAGAAAATTAAGACTATAAGCACATAGTCTTAGTAAGACCCTTTCCTACTCACAAAAATCCATACGTCACATAAACATAAACATAATGCTTCAATCCTACATATCATAGCATACTTCTTATCATAAGCATAATACAATCATGGCATCATTTTTTTGTAGCATGAACATAAATATAATCATGGCATCATAATTTAGCATGAACATAATTATAATCATGGCATCATAATTTAGCATGAACATAAATAAAATCATGGCATCATAATTATCATGGACTTAAACATAATCATTTGCATAACATACTTTGCATTATCATACTTTGCATAAACATACTTCGCATAAACATACCTTGCATAACCTACTTTGCATAAACATACTTATCATAAACATAATGCATAACATGGATGGATGCATGCGGCAAATGCATATATCATAAGGATGCTTAGTTTAAAATCATACTTTTAAATACTTAAACATAATCATAACATCATAGGGGTCCCCGGCTTGTACCACATACATACATCATATGTGTGCATCCCTAAGTAAATACGAGGTAGCTAGTCTCGACCTACTAGGGTAAGGACAGCTTCATCAGTAGTCCCAGAACCGTGGATAGCTTCATCGGTAGTTCAGAACCGTGGACAGCTTCATCGGTAGTCCGGAACCGTGGACAGCTTCATCGGCAGTCCAGAACCGTGGACCTTACTTAGGTCCGGTACAAGCCCATTCATAAAATAAAATACTTTCACATGATTCTTCATCCATAAAACATACATAGCATATTCATTCATTCTTAATGCTTAACATCATCATTGTGCCTTGAAGGCATGAACCCTTATCTTCATTCATCACTTTCATTCCATATCGTCATTATGCCTCGAAGGCATGTACTTTAACTTCATTCATCATTTTCATTCATGAACATGTCATGCATACATAATCATGTCCCAAAGTATAAGCATCATCCTAGTCCATAAAGCTTGTCGTGTCATGGTACATAAGATAAACATACAGTTCATACATGATACATTTCATCCAACATGCATAATCCTAGTATCCATCCTACAACATGCATGGGTAAAATACATATAAACGTCATGCATACCACTTAAGTTCATGACATTCTACAATTCTTAGGGTCATAGCATTCATCATAAACATACATAGACCTTCGTACGCATATTTCCATTATAGGCATTTACCATTCTACATGCATGATTCTATTCGACCTACTCCTACATCACATATGTTCATGGTATTTGATCTATATTATTCATGAGTAAAACATAACATGTAACCTAAACATACCAAAAAATAATGTTACATAACACATAAAACTAGGGTTTTAGTAACATAAGGATCCATACATCATACTTAACCATATACTTACATCATTGTAACCTAACCACAAGTATCCTTGAGACCTTAACCCAATCCAAGCCCTAGGTCATGGTCTTGGCCGAAACCCTAAGGAACCCTAGGTCCATGGAAAAATTCATATAGGTCACAAATAACATCCCATACAAACATATAATGCCATAGAAAAACATTTGATCCCATAGTTAAAGCTAACCCTAACCCCTTAGCCCTAGATTGCTCTTGGTCGAAACCTAAAGGCCCATGAAATTCATAGAAAAATTCTTATAAACCACAATTACTATCCATCATGTCATAGGGGAAAACAAATTAATCATGTTGAATGGTTAGATCAAGTTCCAATCCATGGTTTAGGGGTCTTGGCCGAAACTTATAAGGACTATTAAGCATGTAAAAATTCATATGCATCACCACTAACATCACTTACATCATAAGAAGACATAAGAACCATCATTAGAGAGTTAAAAATAATCCTAGCCATGGAAACTTGAAGGTGGCCGAAACCCTAAGACCTCCTTCATGGATTTCTCAACTTAGATCTCAAACAAAAACTTAGATCATAACCATATCAAGAAAAGAACCATTACACCACAGGTGAGGGAGTCTTACCTTCCTTGATCTTGCTTATAAACCTTGAATAGAAAATAATAAGAAAACCCCCTTGTCTCTAAACTTCTCCTTAGCCCTTGTATCCTTGTAGAGGGCCTTAGATCTTCAAGATGGAGTCTTATGTGAACTTTTTCCAAGGGAAGATCCCCCTTGGGGTTTCGGCTAGAATGAGGAAGGAGGAGCGAGAAGGGTGGACTTGGTGGAAGAAGGAAAGTAACTCCCATGCCACCTCTTTATACCACATTAAGGAGGGCAAGTGAAGAGTCATGGTGTCTCTTCCCTTAATGACTCTTCATTTTCCCTAAGCCTTAACCAAAATCCACTTCATCCTCTACTAGCACTCCCTTGCTAGGTGAATTGGTTAGTACATGCATGGTGGTACCATAGGTCCAAGGTTCAATCCTTGGTGCATGCACTTTATTTTTTTCTATTTTATTTTATTTATTTTTATATTATTTTCGAAAATTCCCCAAAAATTCACCCATGATCATGCCAATATTCCTAATTAAAACCCATTCATATTTATGTTAAATTTCACCTAAAATCCACTAATAACCATGGTCTTAGAAAAGCCCCTTAGTACTTAGCTTCTCAATTTAATGAGAAATTATGGATAATTAGGCTAAGGTTCGTACTAGTATCTCTAAACTCCTTCAAAACAATTTAGACATGATCAATATTTTAAGGAAAATATTGAGAAGATTCTTTTCCAGGTCGTTACATTTTAAGCCTAACCATGGTACCTTGATGGTGGCCGAAACCCTAAAGAGGTTTTAGGGTGCTACAAAATTTCAAAATCATACTTTTATGCTTAACTTATCATGAGTAAACATTAGGAAACATAAGAGGGATTTTTAACATCATTTTTGCCCCAAAAACTTGCTTGGCCGAAACCTTCAAAAGGCCTAACCCTAGATTTCTCAACATGAAGTGCCAACAAAAACTTATATCATGACAAACAACTTGAAAGCTATCATACCATAGGTGAGGGGGTCTTACCTTTCCTTCTCTTGGATATAATCCTTGAATAGAAATAAAAAGAAACCTTCTTGCCTCTAAACTTCTCCTTAGCCCTTGTAGCCTTGTAGAAAGTCTTGGATCTTCAAGATGGAGTCCTTGATGAAGCTTTTCCAAGGAAAAGAAACCCTTGTGGGTTTCGGCTAGAAGAAGAAAGAAGAAGGAGAGGAATGGCCTTGGTGGAAGAAGAGAAGAAAAGAGTAACTCCTATGCCTCTTCCTCTCTCATCTACTCTTTTATACTACATCAAGGGGGGGGGGGGCAAGTGAGGGGGGGGGGCAATTTCTCGATTGGGAGGCAGCCCTAGTAACCCTTCAGGAAATACCTCCGGATAGTCACAAACTACCCATACTTATTCTTTCTTCAGTCCCTTTCTTTGCCTTGCATCTACTATATGCGGTAAATAACCAGAACATCCATTACTAACATCTTGTGAGCTTGTAGGTTAGAAAGGAACCTTTTTGTCTTTCTCTTTGGGTTTCTGACAAATTCGAATGGAAGTTCCACTTTGGGTGTGAACTTTACTCTTCTCTTGTAGCATTTAATAGTGGCACTGTACTTGCTCAAGAAATTCATCCCTAAGATGATATCGTAATCCTTCATATCAAGGACTACTAAATTACCATAGAGTTCTTGGTTGAAAATCTTAATTGGCACAGCTCTTAGCCACTAGGTAGATGCCATGACCTCTCCTGAAGGTAGGGTCGTTACGAACTCCTTATTTAACACTTCTGGTGGAATCCCTAGCTTCTTGGAGAATGATATTGACACAAAAGAATGTGTTGCACCAGTATCGAATAACACACTAGCATTATGAGATAAGATGAGAATTTGACCTATGACCATGGTAGGTGAATTTACCACCTCTTCCTTAGTGATGGCGAAAATCCTAGTGTTGGTCGGGACTAGTGAGGCTTCCACTCTCCCTTGACTAATGTAGGGTCCCTCCAGTGTTGGTTACATCTGGTGCAACTATACAGATTTTCCCCCATACTGAATAAGTTGTGGTGGATGTGGGTTTGCTTTGGTAGGGCAAGCCTTGGCCATATGCCCTTCCACTCCATAGATATAGCACCCACTCATGCCTTGGTGACATACTCCTGGGTGCATCTTCCCACATTTTGGGCAAGGAGAATATTTGGGGTACTTGCTTGATTAGCTTCCTTTGTTGCTTCCTAAAGTTTTATGATCCTCCTGCTTCCTCTTATTTGGGTTCCCCTTTCAGTTCTATGGGTTACCCTGAGATTTCTGGACCGCTACTTGCTTCTGTTGCATTCTGGTGGCCTTTATACTGTTTAAGTAGTGCTCAATGATCAAAGCGCTACTTATTAGTTCTTCGGAGGTCTGCGACCTATTAACACCGCTGGCTACATTTAAAGCTATCTCAGGTCCTAACATCTTTAGCATTAGCCTGACTCTTTCCTTTTCAGTGCCAACTAGCTTGGGGCATAGACGAGCTAGCCGGTTGAACTTCTTCACTGCTTCATCCACAGATAGTTTTGTTAGTAATATGAGAGAACTGTCCTAAGGCAATCGCCTTATGATTGTAATCATTTACTTTAATAAAGGAATATTCACTATTTGAGTATACATGTTCGTGTATTTGATTGAGATCTTAAACTCATTTACTGAATGTCCGCAATACAATTCACAGCATGAGAGAATTTGTGATGAATTCACAACTAGTGATTATCTCTACATGTGCAATTGTGAAGTATTGAAATTGTCCCTAGTCGATGAATTGATAAATACGGACACTATCAATTCTGTTGAGACTAGCATGGATTATTCTCTAATCAGCTGATTCTCACTGGCTGGTGACATTGGGATGTCCGGAGATAAACATGAATGCTAGTTAAGGGTACTAGTTCATTGGAGTGACTAGCTGTAAACTTCATATGGTAATCTACATATAGATATGTCAATGAAGTTCTTACTGCAGCTTAAGTGCGATGTTCCTTAGACTTGCGGTGTTCAAGTCAACATGGTCATGAAGACTTATACTTTGACATCTTAAGCAAGCATCTCCAAGGAAGTGTGGACCCAGGATGATTCGGTATAAGCCGAAGTGCCCGAAGATGTTTGAACAGCCTACAAAGGATTCACCACTCCTTGCGAGGAGATGTATACCCAAGGCCTATCGTCGGATTATTACTCGAAGCCTCTGGCCAGAGCATCACATGTTCCGAGTATGAATCTCTCAGAAACATGAGAGTAATTAGAATCCGTTGGACGAGAAAGACATTACTTGGGCTAGGTGAGACGTAGTCAGCCTAGTGGGGACTGACACACATAGACCGTGTCCTGAACCAAGTGGGTATAAGATGGTGAAGGGAATGAGGCACGATTCATTAAAGCTACTGAAGGGTTTGAGAATTATTTCTGAGGTCAACCGTTGATCTTTCGATTAATTGGGGATCATGATGTAATACTAGGTGCCACTCATGATCGTTCTATAATTGGTTGATTATAGACGGCCAACATAAATCGAAAGCCTATTTAGTCACACGCACTACGAGTGATCCGAGGGATTTAAAATGAGTTGAAAATTGGATTTTCCAATGAAGAGAGATAAGTCGAATCTGAATTTTTTAGAGACGCATCGGAAGCATAAAATGGCTAAGTCTTTTGAAGACTTATTGGACGAATTATATGAGTTTAATTCGTGAGGTCATGGCTTGGGTTTGACCGGCCAAAGAGGGTCCCCACCCTCTTTGTTTGGCCGGCCACATTAAAAGGGGAGAACCAAATTGTTTGGTTCAAATTATAAAATAAACCGAGCGTGGTTTGTTTTATAAAATTATGGATAAAGAAATTTATATAAAGAAATTTATATAAAGAAATTTATATAAAGAAAGTTATATAAAGGGATTTATTTTTCATGGAAATTAAAATGAACCATGGATTGATTTATTTTATAAAATCAATAATAGATTGATTTACCATGATAAAGAAATTTATATAAAGAAATTTATATAAAGAAGTTTATATAAAGAAATTTATATAAAGAAATTTCTTTCCATAAGAAAAGGGAGACATGGTTGTTTTTATTATAAATTAAATTATGATAAAAACTTGACATGATGGAATAATTCATAGAAAAATGTATATGATAAATTTCTTATGAAAATTTATTCCATAAAAAGGAAACTTGGCGATTGAGAGGCTTCAGCCACCACCAAGCAGTTGCCGAAGAAGAAGAAGAAGCGGGCGCAACTCCTTCCTTCCTCCCGGAATCTTGATTCCGTTCTTCGTTTGGTGGTTAGTCTTTCCATCTCTCTCTTGGTATTCTTGTCGTGCCTTTGGAGAATCTAGTAGTTCTTGTCGGCACAAAACTCGTGGCTTTGCGAAGTCATCCCGAAGAAAACTCGGCGTGGACGCGAATAGAGGCGGAGCTTCCAAGGGATGCTACGGTTGCATCTCGTCCCTTTCTTCGAGTTACGCGAGGTAACAAGTAAATTAGTTTACATTTTTGCAAAATTTTAATATATGATCATGTCTACACAACATAAGGTTGCATGCTAGATGTGTGGTTAAAATAATTTGAGAAATTATTTATGCTAAATCTTCCGCTGCACGTAATTATTTTATAAAATTACGAACTCACATCCATGTCAACATGCACCCGGTCCCAACATTGGTATCAGAGCCGGTTAGTGTTCGACATAATCATATAATTGTTTTGTGGAAAACTTTGTCATGATCTCAATTTTGGAAAATTTTCCAATTATGGAAACATTCCAATTATGATAAATTTTAGATTTAGGAATTTCAAAGTTTGGAAATCCTCATGAAATTTAGCAAACTTTTGAAATATCCTAGTTTCTAAAATTTTATGATAATTGTGAAAACTTCCCATTTTTGGAAACTTTCCAATTTTGGAAATTTCCTATTTTGGAAATTTTTCAATTTTGAAAATATGTTAGTTTTCTTTGTACCAGAAACTTACAATTATTCTGAAAACCTATTATGAAATCTCGCAATTTTGGGCACTTTCTTTCAAGAAAGTCTAGACAAATTTATGTATCATTAATTGACAATTAAATTCGAATTAGTTTTAAATTATTAATAAAATTCTTTATTTTGGATTGAGCCTCGGGGAGCCGTCCAATTTAAAGTTAGTTGTTGTAATTTAATTTCCTATTTTGAATAAAATTGTCATGTTTAATTTGGTTACGCATCGGGGAGTGGACCAAATTAGATTTACAACAAATTCCTTTTTTTGGGTATCTGAGCCTCGGGGAGCCACCCAAAGAAAATAATTTGTTGTAATTAATAAATCCATAAATAAAATATGTAATCAAATCTTAAAAATTTTGAGGTGATTCTCAAATGATAATTTCCTTATTTGATTTAAGAGGTGATGCTCTTACATATTGTTGTCTCCAAAATTAATTAGGAAAATGGTTTCCTATAGAGTTTTCTTAAATAAGATTTTCATGAAAATAATATGTGGTTGAATTAAGGAAATCTGTCTCTTAATTTAATAAGATTTGATTTAGAGAAATCAAAGTCTTAAACATATTATTTCCGAAATTGATTATGACAATTTAGGAAATTGTTTCCCAAAACAATTCCTTGAATAAAGTATGAAATTAGAATTAGGAAATCCGGTTCCTAATTCAATTAATGAGACTTGATAAATTAAGTCACATACATACTTTATTAAGGAAATCGTTAGTACATGACATAATTATATGTCATGAATGAGCTTAGAAAAGAAAGGATGAGACCCAAAACCCCTTACAAAATATTAAGGCCAACACCTTCCATTAATATGGTTAGAACCGGAGTTTTGTTTCTCGTTTGGGTTGATGGACACATTCATGCCCGGCTTGAACCTCAACATGTTCAAACCATGGAATTAGTTTATGATTAATATAGTTGGAGTCAGAGGTCAATCCTTAGTTTTGGTTGTTGGACACATCCAAGCCTGACTAAACGGTTGAATGAGCTCCAACCATATTAAAACTATTTCTTGATTAATGGGTCAGCCTTAAGCTTGGAGCATCGATTTGTTGTGCCACAGCCAAGGTCGATGTAAAGAGAGGTGCAGTTGGGTGCTATGTATAATGTTGCATACTTGTTAATGAGTTAACTACCCAATGATTTATGCAAACATTCAATTAGTTGATAGCATAAAGTGATAGTTACATATATGTGATATGTAATCGGTATAATTACCTACCTTCATAGCTAAGAATAACTTGATGGGCACAGCCATGGTTGTTCTTATCTATGGTTGGATATCAACCTATTTGGAGATGTTCCTACGATCTCCCGAATTGATAAAAAGAGTTATTCAATTCGAAAAATAAATAGGATTTAATTAATGTATGTTGATGCATTCTTTATCATTCTTCTCACATAAGCTCAATTTGTATTTCTAGGATAATCACTCGATCATGTCTTCTCTGAATTTGCGTTCCATTTTGGACACCAATAAACTGACTGGGCCAAACTTCATGGACTGGCTTCGAAACCTGAGGATAGTCCTCAAGGCAGAGAAGCTTGCTTATGTCCTTGAAGATCAACTTCCCAACCGTCCTCCAGAAAATGCAACTCCAGACCAGTTAGTGGCCTATCAGAAATATGTGACCGATTCTAAACTTGCGAGTTGCATCATGCTAGCCGCTATGGTACCTGAGCTGCAAAAGCAGCATGAGCATATTGATGCTTATACCATCATCTTCCATCTTCATGAGTTATTTGACGAGCAGGCGAGATCCAAAAGGTTCGAGGTCTCCAGACTCCTCTTCACCTCTAAGATGCAGGAAGGCACTTCTGTCTCACTGTTTGTGTTGAAGATGTTGGGGTACATTGAGCGACAGGGCACACTCGGTTTTGCAATGGATCATGAACTAAGTATTGACTTAATTCTGCATTGTTTACCTAAAAGTTATTCACAATTTGTGATGAACTATCGGATGAACAAGCTGGAGACTACCATTCCTGAGTTGCTCAACCTGCTGAAGACTATAGAGCCTTCTGTGAAGCAGGATCAGAAGACGATACTGTTAGTTGGTTCCTCGAAGAAAGGTTCTAAGAGGAAGGCCAAAGAACAGAATAAGGGAAAGAAGAAAATGGCCAAAAAGACTGAAAAGACACCAAAAGACACTTGCCATCACTGCGGCAAAGAGGGTCACTAGCGAAGAAACTGCAAGGTTTATCTTGAGTCCTTGAAGAAGAAGGCATCCGATGCCCCATCCTCTTCAGGTATCTTCGTTATTGAATGTCACTCTATTTCCTCAAACACCTGGGTACTTGATACTGGGTGTAGCTCACATATATGTAATGACATACAGGGGCTAAGGAATAGAAGAAGACTCGTCAAGGGAGAAGCGAATTTGCGAGTTGGAAATGGAGCAAAGATTGCTGCTGTTGCCATCGGAACATATTTGCTAAAGCTCCCTACTGGACGTGTCTTAGAATTGGATAATTGTTATTTTGTTCCTTCGTTAATAAAGAACATTGTATCTATTTCATGTTTGAATGAAAAGGGTTATCATTTAACTTTTAGTAACAATTGTTGTTACATAACTTTAAATGGTGTTCTTTATGGGACCGGAACTTTGTGCAATGGTATCTACACGTTAGATTTATCCGGTGACGTTTTCAATATCGAAGTTAGCAACAAACGTGCTCGAATAGATAATCGAATAGACTCCTATACGTGGCATTGTCGTCTTGGCCATGTAAGTAAGAAACGCATGACCAAATTACACCGATGTGGAATTCTGGAATCATTTGAACCCGGTTCATTTGATACATGCGAATCATGCTTAAAAGGCAAGATGGCCAAATTACCCTTTTCCGGAAAAGGTAATCCAGTGGGAGAATTGCTTGGTCTAATACATACTGATGTATGTGGACCAATGTCAACTCTTGCACAAGGAGGCTATAGCTACTTCATTACCTTTATCGATGATCACTCACGATTCGGGTATGTGTTCTTGATGAAACACAAATCTGAAGCTTTTGAGAAATTCAAAGAGTTCAGAAATGAAGTAGAGAAACAGCTTGGCAAAAGTATTAAGATACTTCGATCCGATCGGGGTGGTGAATACTTAAGTCAAGAGTTTCAAGATTATCTTAGGGACAATGGGATATTGTCTCAATGGACTCCGCCATATACACCACAGCATAATGGTGTATCTGAGAGGCGTAACCGAACCTTGATGGACATGGTTAGATCTATGATGAATCATGCAACTCTTCCAAAATCCTTTTGGGGCTATGCGCTTAAGACAGCTGTTTACTTGCTAAACAGAGTCCCGACCAAGGTAGTCTCTACTACTCCATATGAGACGTGGAATAGTAAGAAACCTCACTTAACTCACCTTAAGATATGGGGTTGTCCTGCTTATGTGAAGCGGACTGTATCAGACAAATTGGATGCTAAGTCTGATAAATGTCTATTTATTGGATACCCTAAAGGAAACAAAGGGTTACCAATTTCTATCATCCC
>JAGFNQ010006241.1:436370-470779 GCA_024364735.1 Boesenbergia rotunda | reverse complement strand
AGCCCTACCTGAGGTGAGTTAGGGTTCAGTAGATCTGGGATTCTATGAGTCGAGGTAGTTTGGATTGATGTCATCCCTGATGCGTGACCTATCTTCTAGCTTGGGGACGATCCAGGGACTTGGCCGACGGAGTATCAGGTCGATGGCTCAGAGTTGGGGATCTTGGATTGTTTGCTGGATCGGTGCTTGCGGTGAATCCTCCTTGCTTTATTTCCTTCCCGATTGTGGTTGAGGTGGAGCTACGATTGCAGTCGGCCACCATTGAGGTAAACTTTGGTTTCCGTTTTGATTTGGGATGGAAATTACATCTGGTTAGTTTAAGGTCGATTCAGCTTCTGTTTTGGGATGAGCTTGGTGTGCCGAGAGCTCCATGAATTGGGATTTCTGTTTCCAAGCTAACCTTGTGTTCTTAAATCTCTCTTGTGGTAGATTGTTCTCGTGTCTATGATCTTGTTGTTATGTCGTGGGTGTTGAGGGGTTAGTGTAAATCAGATTGGATGTAATATGAATTGAATTGCATTTTGGATTTTGGAACTAATTGGGTGTTTAATTCGATGATGAAATGTAAATTAGGAAAGGTGGTGGATCACAATTGAGTTGACCACTTAGGTTAAACTTAGGCTAAACTTAAATGTGAAACCTAATCCTAAACAAACGTGGGTTAATCATTTAATTAGATGTAATTAAATGAAATGAGATGATTAGGATAACCCTAAATCGGTTTAGGGGTTTTGTTTAGCTATTTAATAATTGTATGATAGCTAAAACTATGTCCTTCGATACAGGGCATTGATTTGGATTCCTCGGTGCTGATTTTTGGACGGGAGGTTCTCACTCGATACGGACTCCATTTGGAGGCGGGTACCCTTTGACTTATCCCTTATGATATTGTCATATTGTTATGCATAGACTGTTATAGATAGCAGTAAGATTTTACGCTATCCTTGCTTCTTATTCTTGTTCTGGATACTTGTTGTTTATCCTTGAGTTATCATGTTGTTGGTTCCCTTCAGTCTCAGGTATTGTCATATCTATATGTATGCTTAGATATCGGGATGTACCTCTTGCACTTGACCTTGAGAGATCTGTAGTTTCAGGCCAGTATACCTTGTAGGTTACCTGTATTTCCTGTTGTAGGATTTCAGACTGAGACCTAGTATACTGAGGACTTGGGGAGGGAGGTATGTGTATCTATCATACACCATCCTTGCACTGTTGCATGCCGGCGATCAGCGACTCCCTTGTGGTTGAGCCTAATCGTCTTCCGGTACATGATATGCACGCACGACCACTCATGGGTTAAGTGGATATCGTAGATGTGTGCATTTGCCCTGTATTGCTCCGTTCGGCCACTATGAGGAGGGTGAGCACGGGCGTGGTAGCAGCCAGGGGTCCCTTCTCGTACTGAGCCACGAGGAGATGAGACGGAGCTCCCTCATATATACATGAGGTAGGGGGGTGGTCCCCCGGCCAGCATCCTGTCCACCCGGTCACTCAGGAGCAATGATGGCAGGGTGCGTACAGTTTGTCACAGCTCTACCCACGCGGACGTCGTGGACGATATCCTGACTGGGACTAGGGGTGACACATGTCATTGCACCATGTGCATACTTTGCATCGTGCATTGTTTGCTGCACTTGATTCTTGCACTTGTTTGACATTGCATATACTGGAGACTTGTTATCCTGCTTATATGTCTATTGTTGTTCCATTTGGTATTTATTACCCTCTTTCCAGGTTAGATGGATTCAGGTATGTATCTACTCAGTATCTTCAGTACTTGTCTTTCCCTATTGTTCATATGAGACTGTATCAGCGTAGACTCCTATTGTTATTATAACTTTCTACGCATATCTGTTGGGTATTCGTTGAGTTATGGACTCACCCCGTTGCCATATATGTTTTTATTTCAGGTTGAGATACTTGGAGTCGCCAGAAGAGCCCAGCAGCCAGTCCCTACCCATCGCGACGACATGGTTTCGTTTTGTACTTTGTAGTGTATTGTTTTATGTTTCTTTTAGCGATATATATATGTCGTATGTGTCGTGAGCCCTAAGGGGTTGTTGTATTTGTTGTTTCGTCATAAGTCGAACCTGTCCACAGTCAGGTATGCTTTACTTAGTTGTCTTGTGCTTTTATATTATGTCTATCTATATTTTGAGGCCTGAGGCCAATTAAACTGCGTGGTCGTGTTCTGTGTATGTGTAAATTGTCCGCCAGATAGGGGAGGTACTGTCCGATTTTATATTGGATCAGCGGCTCCCGGGTCTCGGGGCGTGACAGTATGAATTAAACTCATTTAATTCGTCCAATAAGTCTTCAAAATACTTAGCCATTTTATGCTTCCGATGCGTCTCTGATAAATTCAGATTCGACTTATCTCTCTTGATCGGAAAATCCAATTTTCAACTCGTTTTAAATCCCTCGGATTACTCGTAGTGCGTATGAATAAATAGGCTTTCGATTTATGTTGGCCGTCTATAATTCATCAATTATAGAACGATCATGAGTGGCACCTAGTAGTACATCATGATCCCCAATTAATCGAAAGATCAACGGTTGACCTCAGAAATTATTCTGAAACCCTTCAGCAGCTCTAATGAATCGTGCCTCATTCCCTTCACCATCTTATACCCACTTGGTTCAGGACATGGTCTATATGTGTCAGTCCCCACTAGGGTGACTACGTCACACCTAGCCCAAGTAATGTCTTTCTCGTCCAATGGATTCTAATTACTCTCATGTATTTCAGAGACTCATACTCTGAACATGTCATGCTCTGGCTAGAGGCTTTGAGTAACAATCCGACGATAGGCCTTGGGTATACATCCCCTCGCAAGGAGTGGTGAATCCTTTGTAGGATGTTCAAACATCTTCGGGCACTTCGGCTTATACCCAACCATCCTGGGTCCACACCTCCTTGGAGATGCTTGCTTAAGATGTTAAAGTATAAGTCTCCATGACCAAGATGAATTGAACACCGCAAGTCAAAGGAACATCACACTTAAGCTGCAGTAAGAACTTCACTGACATGTCTATATGTAGACTACCATGTGAAGTTTTACAGTCAGTCACTCCAATGAACTAGTTCCCTTAACTAGCATTCATGTTTATCTCCGGACATCCCAATGTCACCAACCAGTGAGAATCAGCTGATTAGAGAATAACCCATGCTAGTCACAACAGAATTGATAATGTCCTTATTTATCAATTCATCGACTAGGGACAATTTCAATACTTCACAATTGCACATGTAGAGAAAATCACAAGTTGTGAATTCATCACAAATTCTCTCATGCTGTGAATTGTATTGCGGACATTCAGTAAATGAGTTTAAGATCTCAATCAAATACATGAACATGTATACTCAAATAGTGAATATTCATTTATTAAAGTAAATGATTACAATCATAAGGCGATTGCCTTAGGACACTTCTCTCATATTACTAACAACAAAACCGTACGGTTCACGTGCGAAAAGTCCCCTTTTTATAAGAGAATAGGACAACTTCGCAAGCTGTCCAGACCCGCACCAATCGATTGCCCCTAGGGCAGTCTTCTGGCCTAGCAATAAATGCCAGCCAACGACTAGTTTTTGGGGGTCACCAGTCGACTGCCCCTGGGCCAGTCGATTGGTAGAAGGCGGAAAACCTTCTGTGAGTTTTGGCAGTCGACTACCCTCTGGGCAGTCGACTGCCCAGTCTCTAAACTCACTTACAATCACTCAAAACACTCTCCTTCACGTATGCCTTCAGGTATGCTCCCTTGGCTCGCCCCTTGAAGTCTTCTTCCTCTGGCTATCGTCCCTCGGATCCGCAAACAAGCCTTACTTGGCTTACCTCCATGCCACCCTTCACGTGTGCCCTTGAAGTCCACTTCCCGGCTTGCCCTTGGAGCTCTCCTCTCTCCGCTCTCGTCCCTCGAAAAGTTGGTTCACCAGTTGGTGGGAATTGCTGAAAATTGTATCCCTGGAATTCTTGTATCTGAGGTTGAATTTGTGGTGGTGATTACTGAAGTTGAGTGGGCTGAAAACTATGATTGGGCTGCTGAAAATTCTGGTGGCAAGGTTGAAATTGCTGCGGTAATTGACATGGTTGCTGGAAATTCGAATTATCTGAAAACCCTTGCTGAATTCCTTGAAAAAGTGATTGATCTTGTTGATAAGGGGGCTGAAAATTCTGGAATAATGGCTGCCCAATCTGATTTTACTGGAAAATTGGTTGAATTGGCTGAAAATCCGGCTGAAATGGTTGGAATTGCTGTGGTTGCTCGAATTGTTGTAATGGTGTCTGAAACTGTTGCCATGGTAGCTGAAATTGCTGACTTTGTTGATCAAAATTCTGAAATGGTGGCTGCCCATGCTGAAACTGTTGAAAATTTGATTTACTTGGCTGCTGAAATTGGAAAGGCTGACTTGGCTGACAATTAGGCTGAAAAAACTGCATTGGTTGTTGAAAATTTTCACAGGAATGTTGGAAATTTTGATTTGGTTGCTGATGTTGTTGGAATTGTTGACACGGCTGCTGGTAAGTAGATGGAAACGTTCTGAACTGGCAGTCCTGTCACAAAACAAACAAGAAAAATGGCAGCAACCGTATACAAAAATAAAGCACAATAAAATAGAACCCAATGATATGTCAAAAAGCATACAAGCAAAAATCAAACAAATCAACTAGTTGCTTCCCCGGCAACGGCGCCAAAAATTTGACAAGCCCAAATATACTAATTAAAGTTGTCACGAAATGTATGGGCTCATCAAATTTAAATATCAATGAATAAATGCTGGAAACCCTTTTACAATCAAAAGTATGAAAATGTAATATAGGGGCCACAGGTCGTATTTTTCTCGGGGCTAGTTGACGTTGTGTGATTCGCGCATGTATTTAGGTGTCGTTTATGAATTTTGGGTTTCGAATGGAATATGGTTTATGGGTTGCTATCAAGAATGAAAGTGCAAAGAAAATTAGAGGAACCAAACTAATGAGCTAAATAAAATGATCGTAGTCAACAACTAAACCCATAGAAAAACAAATTCAACCAAGGTAACTCAACCGAAGTTCAAAGATGCAAATCTGAATTTAAATTCAAGCTACAAGGTCTGTTCAAGCTCAACCTATAAATGCCGAATGCCTATCTTGATACAAAGAGAACAAAAAGGTGAAACAACTTTGTACCCTGAGCAAAAGATTAATGTGCCAAAAAGGACTGTTCTTAAGTGCTAAAACTGTGATTTGCCACTCCGAATTAAATTGACTCACTACAACTTGAAAGGCAAAGCTAATAGTGAAGAGCTCATTATTCATTGAGGTTGGAAATCAGAGATGAATGCAGTGAAATTCAGAAATGAACTGAAATTCAGTTTCGATTGCAAACATTCTAAAATGAAGCTTTAAACCATATGAAATCTCAAACAAACCAGCTGAAATGAGTTGCCTTAACCTACAACCAGTTAATTGGCACAAAGTCGAAATTTATCAGCTGCATGGCAGGGAAAACATTGTTTAGCAGAAATAGCAAGCTGATAAGTGCAGCAATGGAACATCAATTGCAGAAATTTAAGGTTACGCAGGGAATGAAACTTGCAGATTTCGTATGTACAAATTCATATCATGAAGCTGAGATGGGGCTACAATTCAGAAACAAACCATCTTCAAATTAAACTAGATTCAAGCTCCACAATTCATTAAGCAGAAACTTGAATCTGATAAGCAGGACAGAACTGAATTCAGCTCAAATGGTGTGCAGAATTGAATGAATGCAGGGCTGAAATGAAGAACTTCAGAATTTCAGCAACAATTTGAATGCAAATCCAACAAACAAATGGGCCAAAATTGATGCACTGGTCTACAATTCAGAATTGCTAGGCTGCAACTGACACAAAACGAATTGATGTGAAGAAACAAAGAGATGCAGAATTGATTTGCATAAAAACAAAACCTGCAGAATTGAAGTTTATCCAAGAATTGATTCGCTACAACCAATTGCATAAACAAATTGATCAAGTGGAGATCTAATGCAATGGTTGACCAAACAATAACATTTTATTGTGCTGGAATCGAAAACATAGAAGTAAATGGGGAGAATGCAGAAACCAAGCTGGAAATTCAGAAAACAGATTGGGTTTTTCAGACTTGAATTGGCATGCAACAATGGAAATGAGGAGCAGAACTTAAAGTAATTACTATTTTAAACTAAATGCACTATCTATCTAATGCTAAAGCAGGAATTAACAACTAAGGAACACGACATCTAAAACAATTCAGAAACCGAAAGAAGGAAACCAAAACCGAAATAAACTTGGCACGCAAGCAACATAAATTGGCACACAGCGCATGAAACTAAAGTGAACTGAAATTTAACTATATTAATCACTAAACAAGTTCCTACATCACTGAACTCGAAGATTAAAGCTAGATTACAGCTGAAACAATGAAATAAACCAAGTTAACCAATCTGAAATTCAAAAACAGTAAGAACTACAGCAGTAATTGAAATTACAGCTAAGCAAACGAATTTAACCAAAGAAATCTAAACTCAATCACTCCCTAAGCTCAAGAACTTCTTGGTCGTCAATCAAGAGCCGGCTTCGAACCCCTAGGCACAGCAAATCAGTGGAAATTCGTTTCTGAATTCAAATCTGCTCCAATCTGCGCTTTGTTGGAAATCACAGTCCGATTCACTCCATCTCCATTGGGTGAGCTGCGATGATGATTTGGGAAGCTTCTAAACTCATCTGAGAACCCCTACAAATGGCTCGGAAGCTTTGAAATGGAGTGTGGAAGAGAAGACAGTGGTCGGGCTGAGGAAATGCCGAAACCCTCAAGCAATCCCTGTTCCGGCGCAAATTCGAGCTGAATTCTTCAAAGAACGATCGCCAAAGACTCAGAATTTGATCCAAGGAGAGATTGAGTGGTCGCCCTCGAATTGGAGAAGAAATTTGAGCTAAAACAGTGAAGAAATGAAGAAGAAGATGACTGCGGCGGAGACGCGACAAAGGAGAAGGAGCTGCTGCGTTTTGATTAAATAGGAACAAATGGACGGCTCAGATTAATTGGAGGAGATCCAACGGTAGATCTTGCTCTGATTGGAGCCAAACTTTTATGATGATGATCTGGGGTCAGGATCTGCCTTGTGGTAGCTCGGATCCTCCAGATATGCAACGGATGGTCCAGATCAACTCAATCAGTGAATGGACGCTCTAGAGCCCTCCTTGCTTGATCCAACGGTTGATTTAGCTCCGATTGGGATGAAACCTTCAGATCTTGATCATAGAGCTTGATCAACCCTAACCCTAGCTCGGATTGCTTCAGATCATCCCGGATGGCTCAGATCTAGCCGCTCTTGAATCGGACGGCCCGGATTAATCGTAGGCTTGATAATTCGATCCGGTTCACATCCGACTCAGGTTTGACCCAATATGCCCTAGGTTCAGGATCCTTTCATGCCTACAAAAATATATCAGAAAATTAGTGGCCAAATAATCCAAAAATTATGTAATTTTGCAATTAAGTCCAAAATAAGATAAAGTTCCAAAACCTAGGGTAAAATCATAATTAAGCAATAAAAACATGGGTCAAACATGGATTTTAGCAATTAAAATAATCAATAAAATGGTGCTTATCAGTATGCTCCCTTGGCTCGCCCCTTGAAGTCTTCTTCCTCTGGCTATCGTCCCTCGGATCCGCAAACAAGCCTTACTTGGCTTGCCTCCATGCCACCCTTCACGTGTGCCCTTGAAGTCCACTTCCCAGCTTGCCCTTGGAGCTCTCCTCTCTCCGCTCTCGTCCCTCGAATATGTTCTCCATGTGTGATTCTCCAAGTCCTGCAAACTCAATCACACATATCAAATACAACCTAACACCCTAACCTTAAACGTATTGGCACACATCAAAACCATGATCTTCCCGGTCATTCTGTTGGTGCAGGAAGCATCATATCGAACCTTGTTTTGATATTGGCAAAGGATTCCAAGTTAAGTTTAATTTGTTATCTAACAATGTTACTTGAGTGTGCAGGAAAAGTCCTAGCGAAGGGCTGCTAGGCACCTGGCGAAGGACTGCCAGGAAACAAAGTCCTAGCGAAGGGCAGCTAGGCACCTGGCGAAGGACTGCCATGAAACAAAGTCCTAGCGAAGGGCTGTTAGGCACCTGGCGAAGGAATGCCAGGATAAAAAGCCCTAGCGAAGGACTGCTAGGCGCCAGGCGAAGGACAACTTGGGACTGAAGCCCTAGCGAAAGAATGCTAGGCACCGGGCGAAGGACAGTTCGGCATCTAAGACCTGGCAAAGGACCGTCAGGCAAAAGTCCAACCAAAGGAGCGGTTGGCATCAGGTACATTCTCCCGAGAGGAGTAGGTGAGGACGCGTTCCCCGTCGAGGGAACAGTAGGCGTCGGTTCGACCTAGGGTTCCATTTTGGAGACCCAAAGTTAGAACCAAGACAGCTAAGGTTGTATGAACTAATAATTTATTGTTTTATTGTGTTTTGGACTAACCCTGGATGCATGACCAAAGGAACGTGTGTCTGCAGCTCAGAGAGCCTCAAAGGAATGAGGCAACAGCTGACCAGGGCGCCCGGAGTGTCCCGGGCGCCCCCAAGGTGAACACAAAACACAAGTAAGCAAGATAGGCTTCGACAGCTCAACTTCCAGGCGCCCCCGCTGCTCCGGGCGGCCCCAGCGCCCCGGGCGCCCGCAGCACCCCGGGCGCCCCCAACAGCAATACATCGAAGCTCAAGCCAAGCGAAGCCAAGGGATAGAGTTTGACCCGGGCGCCCCCAGCGCTCCGGGTGCCCCGGTCAAACCGGATCCCGATTTTGAAGGGATCAAATGTTGACCGCGCTGGAGACGGATCGTGTGACACGTGGGGGGGCGCCCCGGCCGTCCCGGGCGCCCCCAGGCCGTATATAAAGCGCCCTCGACCCCAAGCTTCAGACATCACTTGAAACAATTTTCAATCAACGCTTCTACGCTCTTCTGCTCTCGCGCCTCGCTCCGGAAACCTCCCAACTCGAGCCGATGACGCCCCGCTGCTCCGAAAAAGACAACCTACATCGGACGCCGGTAAAAGAAGAGTTCTTTTTAATTGTTAAAGTTTACTGTGCTATATTTGTAACTCAAAACTATAAACTATTATTGCTTCTCATATAGAATTGCCCAAAGTAAACGGTCAACGACCGTGGGCCTTGGAGTAGGAGTCGACCTAGGCTCCGAACCAAGTAAAAATTACTGTGTGCGCGTGTTTGCTTTTATCTTCCGCTGTGCGATTTCTCTTTCCATAAATCCGAACAATTTTCGATATTCACCCCCCTCTATCGGTTCTCTCGAGCCAACACATTCTTGGGCCGATTGCCTCAACACCTTGTCGATTAATGTTCTAAAGGATCACCAGAGAAGGATGTTGTGCTTATCCCAAACTTCATACAGAGACATTGTCCTATCTCATTTTAGCATGAAAACCTCCAAGAAAGGTTTTGTACTTTTCAACTATGGAGCTACTCTATCTAAGGAGATATGTATAGATTATCAAAGGAGATAGAGCAGGTAATGGCGGTTCCTTTAGCGTTGGCTATAGGAAGCCTCATGTATGCTAAAATCGAGATCAGATATTTGTAGTGCTGTGGGCATGGTTAGCAGATATTGGAATAACTCAGGTCAAGGAAATTGGATTGCGGTAAAAGCATATATTAGTGCATGAGAAGAACTAAGAATTATATGATGGATTACCGGGCAGACCAATCTCCTGTGGGTTAAATGGATACAGATTTCCAATCAGATAGGGGCAAATGTAAGTATTCCTCAAGGTTTTGTGTTTACTTTAGGAGGTAGAACCATAGTTTGGAGGAGTGTCGCGCAGCGGCTGCGTGATGGACTCCACCATGGAAGCTGGATGGATGGCAGTCCCTTTGACAGCCAAGAAAGCTACATGGTTCAGGAACCTCAAGATGCACTTCGATGTGATTCCTGGTTTGCTCAGAGCTATCACATTATGATGTGATAATAATGGTGCAGTTGCAAACTTGAAGGAATCACGAGCCTATAAGGCAAGTAAACACATAGAGCGCAAGTACCACCCAGGAAAGGAAAAGCTGTTGTTACTTAGATTACATCAGAGGACAACCTGGGAGATCTTTTCACTGAGGCCTTGATAGCGAGAGCTTTAGGCATGTGGAGGATCAGGGAGTCAGATGTATGGTATTTTGAGAACAGCAAAGTCTTTGAGTATAAGTGGGAGATTATTAGATGTGTATACTAAAAGACATTGTTCTTTTTATATATGAGATCATCTAAATTTTGAAAAAAGAATCACAACAACACTAGATGCTTGTTTATATTAGTACATGTATAAAGTCCATTACTTTGCATTATAGATAACATGGTGTGTGGTGTCACACGGAAGATCATGTTATCAGTTCCTTGCCTAGTATAAGTAGAGGCTCACAACTGAGATGAAATTGGACAAACAATCGGGATGGTTGTAGTGTAATTAGGTGTGGTTGGTCTTGACCATAGAATTACACTAGTATGCTTTGAGTACATTAAGCATGACCAAAACCAGAGGTTATCCAATTTGTACTGACTCGATAATTGGATAGGACCTCAGATTTTATTATGGAGTACGATCCCTTAATCCCGATATAATAATGGGCATATATTATTAATTATTATTTCTTTGATTTACCAATGGGTGAGATCTATTATGTTAGATCGATAGGCCCGGTAAGTTGGGAGATAATATTAATAATATGTTGTGTCGTTGATTATTGACGGAATCCGTGTCCTGGTGAGTCGAGATGATGATGCCCCCTTAATGAGCTCAAAAGGTTCATCATGTTAAACCCTACAGGTGGATTTGATCTGACATGATGATAAGGTTGAGTGGTACTAATCAAGGATCCAGAAGTTAATTAATTTGAATTGTCAGTAATTTAAATTAATTAACGAGTATTCGATATCTTAAATATGGGGGGATGGATGACTCGTAATAGGTGGAGCCCATATGTAAATATGGGGGGTTGGTGAGGTAATTCAATGGGGATTCTTTAGTGGAATGGATCCTCATTAATGGACCGGGTTTGGATCCATTGGTAGGCCAAGATCCAACTCCTCCTAATGATCCCTATCGTAGCCCTATATATACCCCATAGTGGCATGAAACCAGGTTGATGGTTAATCCAATTAGAACACTAGAAAACCCTAAGTTTTTCCTCTCCTCTCCCCCTCTCCCACTCTCTCTCCCTCTCGGTGAGTAGCGTCATTTTCTTCTCCCTCAAGTCGCTCATGGCCATCGATCACTCAAAATAAGGCAACTTTCTAGATGGTAGCAAGCAACTTGCTTGATAGCAGAAAGCTGCCTCATGGCAAATTGGCTCACGGCAACTTGCCTTGGGCGGTGGCAAGTGTTGGGACCGGGTGCATGTTGACAAGGATACGGGTTCGTAAAATTCTAAATTTTTACGTGCAGCGGAAGAATTAGCATAAAATAATTTCTCAAATTATTCTAACCACGTATCTAGCATGCAACCTTATGATGTGTGGACATGATCATAAATTAAAACTTTGCGAAAAAGTAAACTAATTTACTTAGTACCTCGCGTAACTTGAAGTAAGGGACGAGATCCAACCGTAGCGTCCCTTGGAAGCTCCGCCTCTATTCGCGTCCACGCCGAGTTCTCTTTGGGATGACTTCGCAAAGCCACGAGTTTTGTGCCGACGAGAACTACTAGATTCTCCGAAGACACAACTAGGAGATCAAGAAAGTGTTGGTGCAGGAAGCACCATATCGAACCTGGTTTTGATATTGGCAAAGGATTCAAAGTTAAGTTTATTTGTGATCTAACGTTGTTCACTGAGTGTGCAGAAAAAGCCCTAGCGAAGGACTGCTAGGCACTGGTAAAGGAATGCCAGGAAAGAAAGCCCTAGCGAAGGAATGCTAGGCACTGGCGAAGGACTGCCAGACAGGAAAAGCCCTAGCGAAGGAATGCTAGGCACTGGCGAAGGACTGCCAGAATGGACAAAGCCCTAGCGAAGGAATACTAGGCACTGGCGAAGGACTGCCAGAATGGAAAAGCCCTAGCGAAGGAATGCTAGGCACTGGCGAAGGACTGCCAGAAGAAAAGACCTAGCAAAGGGCTGCTAGGCACCAAGCGAAGGGCAGCTTGGTACCTCAAGACCTGGCGAAGGACTGCTGGGCAAAAGTCCAACTGGAGGATCCGGTTGGCACCAGGTAAAACTCTCCCGAGAGGAGTAGGTGAGGACGTGTTCCCCTTGAGGGAACATTAGGCGTCGGTTCGACCTAGGGCTCCATTTTGGAGACCAAAGTCAGAACCAAGACAGCTAAGACTGTTTTAACTAACTTATTATTTGCTGTTTTGGACTAACCCTGGATGCAGGACCGAAGGACTGTGTTTCTGCAGCTCAGAGAGCCTCAAAGGAGTGAGGCCGTAGCTGAGTAGGGCGCCCCTGATGTGTCGGGCGCCCCAGAGTCAACCCAAAGTCAACAGAGAGGTAAACACCCCGACAGCAGCGCAATTGGGGGCGCCCCGCGCGTGTCGGGCGCCCCGCATGTCGGGCGCCCCGCATGTCGGGCGCCCCGCGTGTCTCGGGCGCCCACTGTGCCACGCCACTGGCAGCTGCAGCTCACCCTCGCGAAACCAAATGGATGAAGCTTTGACCGATCAACCGGGCGCCCCGCGCGCGTCGGGCGCCCCAGTCAACTGTTATCCCGAAGTCGAAGCGATCAGTCACGACCGAGAGCATGCCGGATCAGAAGCCACGTGGGGGGCGCCCCGAGCATCCCGGGCACCCCCAGCCCTATATAAAGGGCCCTCGACCCCAGGTTTAAATGAATCAATTCCATTGAACGCAATCACGCTCTTCTGCTCCCGCGCTCTGCTCCAAAACCCTCCAGACTCGAGATACAAGCGCCGGCGACGTCCAACTGCTCTGGAACTTCGATTTACACCGGACGTCGGTAACAAAGAAAAGCTGTCTTTTTCCTTACTGCAATTTACTGTAATCAATCTTTGTAAAATTGTTTTGCGCGATTATAGTATTGCCCATAGTAAACGGTCAATGACCGTGGGCCTTGGAGTAGGAGTCGACCCAGGCTCCGAACCAAGTAAAAATCTTGGTGTTCGCATTGTCTGATTTTGATTATTCCGCTACGCAATTGCTCTTTACGAAATCCGAACGAATTGCGACATTCACCCCCCCCCCCTCTCTCGCATTTCTCGATCCAACAAGTGGTATCAGAGCGGGGTAGTTCAAACTTGGTGTAACCACCAATTTGAAAGTTTTTTCGGATTTACGAATTTTTTTTATTTCTTTTTGTTAATCAACGCAACTCAACTTTTTAATCAATGTTCAATTTTGAATTTTTATATTTTCACCATAAGTCTGAATTGATAAAACAAACAATTTTTGAAATTTTGTCATAAATTTTTTTTATTATTATTTTAATATTTTTCTCGAAATTCGTGCTACTTTAGTTTGAGAAAATTTTTTTTCTAAACATTAAATTCCTACTTTTTTATCATTAACCAAAATTGACAAAATCAACATTTTCAGAAATTTATCATAAATTCTCTTTATTATTTTATTATTATTTCGCCTCGAAATTCGTGCAATTTTGTTTGGTTATTTTTTTTCGCACTACTAATCCAAGACCAAGTCTTGGTACATTCTGTTAATTCTTTTCTATACGAGGTTAAACTAAATGTCCAACCAAGAGTGGAACAGTGTCCGTCCACCGCTATTCTCCGGCGAGAACTTCAATCATTGGAGAAGTCAAATGGAGTTCCATCTGAAGGCCCATATGGACATATGGATGATCGTTCAAACAGGGTTCTACCTCCCTACAGAAGAGGGACTATCATTTACGTGGGACCAACTGGATGAATCAACCCTGAGGAAGATCGAGACGGATGCAAGGGCAACTTCAATCCTACAATGTGGCCTAACCAAGGAGCAACTCGAGCTAGTAGGTCCATGCAGTTGTGCTAGAGAAATATGGGAAAAATTGGTTAACCTTCATCAAGAAATCTCAGATGAAGAAGAAGTAAATTATCTTGCCCTTTCAGTCCAAGCACAATCAGCCGAGTCAGAGTCTGAACCCGAATCTAAAATCGAACCAGAATTAGACGACGAATTGACTGAGACGGTAACCGATTTCGAATTCTTTTCAAATTTAGAATTAAATAATCAAACAGATACTATAATGGTCGAGGAAGGTGTAAATTTTATTGCAGGGAAAACTCCTAAAGAACCACCACAGAAGGAACTTCAACCAGTACCCGAGTCCGACTCAGACACAGAATCAGAAGATGAGCCTAGATCCGAGGCGGCAATGATCAAGGGGGAGATTCCCAATAAAGAACCAAAAGGTAAAAGTGTAAATTCAAATTTTAATCATGTAATTTGTTACACATGCAGGGAGAGAGGGCACTACCAAAATCAGTGCCCTACTCGTAAGACTCGGTCTACACCATCGGCGACAAAGGAATCAGTTCCAAAAGCACGAAAGCACAAAAGTCGCATTCAATGCTTCAAGTGCCAGGAGTTCGGGCATTGCAAAAGTGAATGCACAGATAAAAGAGCTACCAAGAATGCCGGACAAACAATCAACGAAGGTAAATTTACAGTATTTGAAAATCCGTTATTTACCTTGAATAATGTGATTGATTCATGTAACTTAATTAAAACAAATTTCAAAAAATTGAAACAAGAAAATGAAACCCTAAAACATAAGGTCAATAAGTTAGAAAATTTAATTCATAATCTTGCTGATTTCGAAAATCCGGAGTATTACTCCAATTGTGACCTTACTTAGACAATTGTTTGTTTTAATTATGTGTTTTTTTTCTTAGAATTAGGATTGGGACTAAATCAGTTAATTGAAAATTGAACAACATAGTATTGGGTGGAGGTGAGATGATAGTACGTTAGGGAAGCCAATTTGGTGGAACTAGCCGAAGCTACCGATCCAAGACCCAAACTAGTTAGACCAGAAATTTTTCAAAGAATAATTTTGAAAATGAAATTTCATTAAAAGGCTTTGTCAAGGAAAGGGTGGATGATCCCATAAGGCTACGGCCAAAGAAGGCCTAGTGCCTCGCCAAGACCTGGAAGCCAATTTTTGAAATTCAAATTCAAATTATTTTTTGTTAAATTCGAATCTAACACAAATTTTCAGTTAATTTTAGATTCAAATACCTCTTTTCAAAATAAATTTAAATTGGGTTTAAAAAATTAATTTAACTTTTCAAAATTAATCATGGCCTTTTCAAAATAAATCTTTCTATTAAAATATGCATCTCACAAAACAGTTAAGGATATCCTGTTTTGCCACTTAGAAATGGGTGAGATGCTTAGGACCTAAAAGTTGAGTCCAACCCAACCAACTAAATCGAATTCAAACTCAAATGAATTCAAACTCAAATTAATTCAATTCAATCAAATTCAAATTAATTCAATTAAATAAAATTCAACTGAATTATTCTAAACTTAATTATTCTCAAAATTCAATTTAATCATTTATTTTCAAAATTAAAATATTTGTCTCACACAACCCATAAGGTTAACATGTTTGACCACGTAGAACTGGGTGAGATATCTAGGACCTAAAAGCACAAATCAATATCCTTTCAAAAAAAAAAATATTTTCAAAAGTTATTCAAAATCATCTCTATTTTTTTAATTCAGTCTGCTGTACCCTATATTTTCATTTCTAACATTTTTTTTAATATAAAATTTCATGTTAAAAATCTCAATAGACTTGTTTTAAATATAATCTAGGGCTTGTTTTGTGTTAGTCATTGATTGATCAAACTTGGTCAAAACAGTCAACCCTAGTCAACATAGTCAAACATAGATAACACTGAAGTCCCCTAGGACATTAGATTGAGTTAAATAGTAAGGGAGAATGGTTTATTCTTTTTAATTTTCTTTCAAAATATCTTTGAAAAATTATTATCATTTCAAAATGGTTTTCGAAAACTGTGTTATCATACCAAATTATGTTTTCAAAAATCTATCTCCTAAAAAATTATCATACTCAAAAGGCATGTTCAAAATTGTTCCTTTAATTTTGACAAACCCTAAGACTAAGAGGAGGATTAACTTGTGGTCAACAAGCCTCCCAGGACTGTGTCAGATTTAAGGGAAGTTCAAATTAAAAGAAGAAGTTTTATGCCTTCAAATAATCACTATATTTTTCAAATTATGCTTTACAAAAATCATTTTAAAATGTTTTTCGAAAAAGAGGCTTATGTTTGAAAATTATCTTCAATTCAAATTGAATTTCCTAACATTTATTACCGTACTGATATTCAAAACTATTCTTTTGATTTTAATAAACCCTAAAGACACAGAGGAAGGTCCACTTCATGATCGATAAGGACTCCTAGGATGTGTCAAATTTAGGGGGAGTTTGAGTCAAGAGAAGAATTTCTGAAATGTGTTTATTAATTATTTTTTTAATTTAAATCAAACCTTAAGACTCAGAGGAAGATCGCCTGTAGTCAACAAGCTTCCTAGGACTGGGTCAAGTTTAGGGGGAGATTAAATTAAAAGAATTATTGAATTATATGTTTTCATGCACTGCACGTTTAAAATCCTTTTGAAAACTTAAATAATTTTTTTTAAATACTATTATTTTTTTTCAAAATTCTTTTGGAAATAGTATTTACTTGAGTTGGAGAATTTCCAGGACACTTAGGAAACTATCCTTGTAGTTAACAAGGTTTCCTAGGATTGTGTCAGACTGGAAAAGTATCCAAAGCAAGTAAAATGTTATGCGTTAAAAACAATACTTTTGTAAGTGCTTTCAAAGGATAATTTTCTCTAATATTATAAAAGCACTTATAGTTTTTAATGCATAATCTTCTTATATCTTCAAAAATGCACAATATCTTTCAAAAATACTTCTACTTTTCAAAATATAATGTTTCAAAAGTACTAATATTTTCAAGGCAATAATGTTCTAAGTGAATTTTCTACAAGACTTGCCTACAAAAATAATTTTTTTTAAAAAAAAAAATGCCTTTCAAAGTGGAGTTTTGGTGCATGTTAAGCTTTTGCTATGCTTTCAAAAATTATGCTAAGTATTTTTATGTTTTCAAAACTCATAGGCTCTGATACACAAATTTTAAAAATTTTTTAAAACATATATAATTTTTTAAAAAAATTCCTTATTGATATATGTTCTAAGGAAAATTCTCTATGAGTGCAAAAGTTGAAACCTTTTAAAGAAAACTTGTTTTCAAAATGTTGGCTAAGTAAGTTACGGTTAAGTTTTTCTTGAAAACTATGTTACAAGTTTTTGCAAGCTTTTTCTAAAATATCGGTTAAGTTTTTCTTGAAAACTATGTTACAAGTTTTTGCAAGCTTTTTCTAAAATATAAGTAGAAGAGTTATCACATTAAGGGGGAGCCTCAAAACATCCATTACCTTGAAAATTATGAAATTCATTACTTAAAGCTTCTTTTGAAAACTATGCTTTTGAACTCCTTTACTTAAATTTCTTTTGGTAAAACTCAAACCTCCCTATTAGATACCTTGTTCACCCATGTTTATTTTTGATATATGTCAAAGGGGGAGGAAAGGTCAAAGTTAAGTATTATAACACAAGTACTCAGGGTTTTAGGGGGAGTAAAGGTTTTTTATGAGAGATAAAGGTTACCTTGTGTTAGTAAATGTTATAAAGTTTTTACTTAACATTGAATTGTGTAAAATTGCTATACTTCATTTTTTACATTATGTTCTTAACAGTTATAAAGTTTTTTACTTAACTTTGAATTGTGTTGCCATAATCAAAAAGGGAGAGATTGTTGGTGCAGGAACCACCATATCGAACCTGGTTTTGATATTGACAAAGGATTCAAAGTTAAGTTTATTTGTGATCTAACGTTGTTCACTGAGTGTGCAGAAAAAGCCCTAGCGAAGGACTGCTAGGCACTGGTAAAGGAATGCCAGGAAAGAAAGCCCTAGCGAAGGAATGCTAGGCACTGGCGAAGGACTGCCAGACAGGAAAAGCCCTAGCGAAGGAATGCTAGGCACTGGCGAAGGACTGCCAGAATGGACAAAGCCCTAGCGAAGGAATACTAGGCACTGGCGAAGGACTGCCAGAATGGAAAAGCCCTAGCGAAGGAATGCTAGGCACTGGCGAAGGACTGCCAGAAGAAAAGACCTAGCAAAGGGCTGCTAGGCACCAAGCGAAGGGCAGCTTGGTACCTCAAGACCTGGCGAAGGACTGCTGGGCAAAAGTCCAACTGGAGGATCCGGTTGGCACCAGGTAAAACTCTCCCGAGAGGAGTAGGTGAGGACGCGTTCCCCTTGAGGGAACATTAGGCGTCGGTTCGACCTAGGGCTCCATTTTGGAGACCAAAGTCAGAACCAAGACAGCTAAGGCTGTTTTAACTAACTTATTATTTGCTGTTTTGGACTAACCCTGGATGCAGGACCGAAGGACTGTGTTTCTGCAGCTCAGAGAGCCTCAAAGGAGTGAGGCCGTAGCTGAGTAGGGCGCCCCGGATGTGTCGGGCGCCCCAGAGTCAACCCAAAGTCAGCAGAGAGGTAAACGCCCCGACAGCAGCGCAATTGGGGGCGCCCCGTGCGTGTCGGGCGCCCCGCATGTCGGGCGCCCCGCGTGTCTCGGGCGCCCACTGTGCCACGCCACTGGCAGCTGCAGCTCACCCTCGCGAAACCAAATGGATGAAGCTTTGACCGATCAACCGGGCGCCCCGCGCGCGTCGGGCGCCCCAGTCAACTGTTATCCCGAAGTCGAAGCGATCAGTCACGACCGAGAGCATGCCGGATCAGAAGCCACGTGGGGGGCGCCCCGAGCATCCCAGGCGCCCCCAGCCCTATATAAAGGGCCCTCGACCCCAGGTTTAAATGAATCAATTCCATTGAACGCAATCACGCTCTTCTGCTCCCGCGCTCTACTCCAAAACCCTCCAGACTCGAGATACAAGCGCCGGCGACGTCCAACTGCTCTGGAACTTCGATTTACACCGGACGTCGGTAACAAAGAAAAGCTGTCTTTTTCCTTACTGCAATTTACTGTAATCAATCTTTGTAAAATTGTTTTGCGCGATTATAGTATTGCCCATAGTAAACGGTCAACGACCGTGGGCCTTGGAGTAGGAGTCGACCCAGGCTCCGAACCAAGTAAAAATCTTGGTGTTCGCATTGTCTGATTTTGATTATTCCGCTACGCAATTGCTCTTTACGAAATCCGAACGAATTGCGACATTCACCCCCCCCCCCCTCTCTCGCATTTCTCGATCCAACAGAAAGAAGAATGGAAACTAACCACCAAGAATCAGAATCCAAATTCCGGGAAGGAAGGAGATGTGATCCGCTTCTTCTTCTTCTTGGTCGGCTTCTCCTTGGTGTTGTTGGCTCACGGCAACTATTGGAGAAGAAGGTGCGCCAGCCCTAGGAGGCAAGGGTCGCCGACCCTAGGTTATACTAGGGGCGCCGGCCCTAAGGGGAAGGTAGAAGGAGAGGGAGAGATTAAGAGAGAGAGGGAGAGAATTAATCTCTTGATTACTCTATTGATTGGAATTAAGGGCTTGCCTTTGGTTCCTTTATATAGTAGCATCTCCCTTGCCAAGTCTCCCTCTTAACGGAATTTTCATAACAAATTTATCCTATAAATTCTCTTATGAATTATTCCGTTTAAACCAAGTTTTATTATAACTAACTTTATAATAAAACAAATATATCTCTCCTTTTATTATGGAATAAATTTTACAAGAAATTTATAAACTTTCTTATTATGGAAAAATCAATTCATAATTGATTTTATACAATTAAAATAAACCATTCCATGGATTATTTTAATATCCATAAAAGAATAAATTTCTATAAATTTATTTATATAAATTTCTTTACACAAATTTATTTATCCATAATTTATAAAACAAATCGCGCTAGATTTATTTTATTAATTAAACCAAATAAATTGGTTTATCCTCCTTTTAATGGTCGGCCAACCCAAAGAGTTAGCCGGCCAAACCGAGCCGAACCGATTGCGAATTAAACTCATTTAATTCGCACAATAAGCCTTCAAAAGACTTAGCCATTTTAAGTTTCCGCTGCGCCTCTGATTAACTCAGATTCGACTTATTTCTCTTGATTGGAAAATCCAATTTTCAACTCGTTTTAAATCCCTCGGATTACTCGTAGTACGTGTGACTAAATAGGCTTTCGATTTATGTTGGCCGTTGATAAGTGTCATTTTGTTGATCATTTCATATGCTTAAATCCGTATTTGATCCATATTTTACTTGTATAATTGTGGATTTACTCTAGATTCTAGGATTTATACTCTTTTTGGACTTAATTGCAAATTTTGATATTTTCGAGTTGTTTTGCTACTAAATTTTTAATCAACTGTTGTAGGCTCGGAGGGATCATGACCTAGGTTATGTTGGGTCAAGGCTGAGTCAAAAGTGGACCAGATCAAAGGAATCAAGCGTCGACTCATTTGGACCGTCCGATGCAAGAACGGTTAGATCTAGACCATCTGAGAACTTCTGATCGATCCGAGCTGGGGTTAAGTCTAATCGAGCGATCAGATCAAGATCTGAGAGTTTCAGCCAATCGGAGATCATCTAGCCGTTGGATTATGATTAGAGTAATCTAGAACGTCCATTTCAAATATCAGTTTGATCTGAGCCATTCGCTACAGATCTGGCAGATCCGAGCTACCACGAGGATGATCCTGACCTCTGATCAAGATCTGGAAATTTTGAATCAAATCGGACGAGGATCCACCGTTGGATGAAGCGGGATGAATCTCAGCCGTCCATTAATTACCTACTTAAACTGCCTTCAGATCTGATTTGCTCGTCGCGTCTTCGCCAGCAGCAGCTCAGTTTCCTTCTTCTCCGTTTCTTCTTCAATTCTTTAGGCGTTTTCTTCCATTGAAGGCGGTCCAACTCAATTACTACTTTGGAGCGAGATCTAGATCCTTGGAAGAGGCTCAAATGGAGATTAATCACGGATTTTGCATCGGAACAGGGGCTGATGAGGGTTTCTTCAGTTTCTGTTATTTGATCAACTTGCTCGCGTTTGGGTGCTGATCTCTTCAATCGGAGCTGTCTGAGGGGTTCTCTGATAGTTTCTTATCAACACCAAATCTTTATAGCATCCATACATCGCGAGATCTAGTGGATCGAATTGGATTTCCAGCAGACGCAATTCTGTGAGCAGATTTGAAGTTTGAGCCGTTTGTCCATTGATTTGCGAGTTTAAGGGGTTCTTGACTTGCCTTTGTGTGACGAGCAAGGTGATCTCGAGTCAAGAGAGTGATTGAGAGTTAATTTCTTTAGTTAATTTCTGTTCTTTAGCTGTAATTTCAGTTTCAATTGTCTTTCATTCTGTTTTTCGTATCTGCTGTAGTTTCTGAGTTCTGTACCAGTTCTAGTGGATCATTTCTTGTAGTTAATAGCTTTTCAAATCTGCAAACTAGTTAGCTAAGTGTTTGTGAAGTGAACAATTGCATTTAAGTCAGTTTATAGCTTCAAATCATTTCTGAATTCGAATTGGTTTCTGCAGTTTTTTTTAACTGTTGCGTATCAGCTTTCTCACTTTCATTTCTGAATTTTTCCAGCTTTAATTAGGTTCAATTTTGCAAGTAGATTAGTTAGTGAGCTTGTTAAGATAACAATAGCTTTCTATCTCAGATCAATTTGAGCCTTACGATCTGTGTATCAGATTGGTAAATGTGTATCAGATTTTTGCTTCATTCCTGCTCAACAGATTTCTTTTTCAGCATCTGAATTTTGTCCAAAGGAGTTGTTATTTCTTCTCTTGCATTTATACATTGTAGTTGGATTCATGTGCTAGGAATTCGCATTTAATTTCTGCATTCAACTTCAATTGGTTCATATCAGTTTGCATATTTCTGCAATTTCAAGCAGTTTCTGTGATACAACTCATTTCTGAAGTTTTTTCTAGTTGTAATTGCTGAAGTTTGTATCAAGGAAGCTTTGCAATTGAATTACATTGCATTTGAAATTAGTTACTTGTTTGGTTCTGCATCCAAGTAGAGTTTAACTGCCATTTCTAATCATATAAGTTGAATTCCTGCATTTCAGTTTTACATTTAATCCATTTTCGAATTTATCTCTACTTGATCTGAATTGTACCCATTTATTTCTTCAAAGTTCTTCCATAATAGTTTGACTTCCAAGCTTAGTTGATTGGTTTTATTTCAGAGTGTTAGTAGGAACTTTAGTACTCCATATCAGATTTGGCACAGAGTTTTTCCTTTTATTGGTATCAAGTTTAGTTCTTGAATTCATGCAATTTCAATTCTGAATTTCATTGCTTATACTGCTGCATTCAATTCTGAAGTTCAATTCTTCATTCATGCATTCCATTCCATTAATAGCCTTGTCTTCCAAGTGATGTGATTAGTTCATTTTTAGGTTGTCTTACATTGAGTATCAAGTTTTCATTTCTTCCTATTGAATTTTCCTTGTCTATTTGAAACCAAAAACCCATTCTCTTATTTGAAACCCAAAAATCTTGACGACACATTAACTCGAGCACGAATCGAACAACTTGAACTAGCCCTTGGAAAAATACGACCTGTGGCCCCTTTACTACGCTTTTCTTCTTCGATTGCAAAAAGGGTTTCCAGCACTTTATAAATTCTAAATTTGAGACCCACATTCGTGACAGTCATTTTGGGTCCATCAAATTTTTGGCGCCGTTGCCGGGGAACATACTAGTTGAGTTGTTTGATTTTGCTTGTGAGATTACATTTCATATTTTTCTTGATTCATTTTTCTTGCATTTACTGCTATATCATCTGATTTGATTTTATTTGTTTCATCTTTCTATATACTTGTACTGCGATTTGTCCTTGTTTTTTATGACCAGGTCTACAGGTGGTGATCTAGAGGATTTTGACCCTGAGATTGAGAGGACTTTTAGAGCTAGGAGGAACCATCTCAGTGTTTCAGAGGTTTTTGGTATTCTTCCTACTCAGGCTATTTCCACTTATTCAGTTGATCAGATGGCAGACCACCAGAAGACTATGAAAGAACTAGCAGCACCAGATGCTTCATTCTAGTATTCTAGCATTGCCTATCCAGAGCTGGGTGGAGATTTTGAGCTCAGATCTGGACTTATTCATCTTTTGCCTAAGTTTCAAGGTTTATCTGGGGAGGATCCAAACAGACACTTGCATGAGTTTCATGTTGTTTGCTCCACTATGAAGCCTCAGGGTATTTCAGAGGAAGACATCAAGCTGAGGGCTTTTCCTTTTTCTTTGACTGGAGCAGCTAAGGACTGGTTTTATTACTTACCTACGGGCCATGTGTCTAGTTGGATCTCCATAAAGAAGGCTTTCTTAGAAAAATATTTTCCAGCTTCCAGAACAGCAATTATCAGAAAAAGTATCTGTGGCATTCAGCAGATAGTGGGAGAGACACTCTATGACTATTGGGAGAGATTCAACAAGTTGTGCTCCAGTTGCCCCCAGCATCAGATTAGTGAGTAGCTCCTCATCCAGTACTTTTATGAGGGATTATTATAGATGGATAGGATTTTGATTGATGCAGCAGCTGGAGGGGCTTTAGTTAACAAAACACCACATCAAGCTAGGGAGCTAATTTCAAATATGGCAGAAAATTCTCAGCAATTTGGAAGTAGAGCATTATCTACTAGAGGGGTTAATGAAGTTCAGATGGGTTCTAATGATCAGAAGGAGATAAAGAATGCATTGGTAGAGATTACATCATTTATGAAGCAATTGACTGCTAATGGTGCAATTCAAAGTTTAACTCCTTCAGCATCTCCACAATCAAATCAAATGGTGATGAGTGTATGTGGTATTTGTTCTAGCAAGGAACACACTTCAGATTTATGCCCCAACCTACAACAAGATGAGTCAGTAGCAGCTTTGGTTAGGGGATAATTTCAAGCTAGGAACTATCCATATTCTCCTACTTACAACCCCGGGTGGAGGGATCATCCAAACTTGAATTATGGGAATTCTTTTTGCCAACAAGGCCCACCACAACAACAATCACAGCAACCCCAACAAATGTTCCAGCAAAGTCAGCAGCAACAACAACAATCACAGCCACAAAATCAACAAATTCAGCTTCCAAATCAATCATTTCAGCAGCCATTTCAAGGGTTTCAACAAGGATTTCAAGGGAATTTGAGTTATCCACAGCCATATCAACCTCCACAGCAACAAGTTCAACAACCACAGCAAAATTTCCAGCCTTGGAACCAAAGTTTTCAGCCCCAACAAGCCCAACAACCACATTTCCAAAGATCCCAGCAAATCCAACAATTTCAGCCTACTTCCTCATCATATCAAGGTCAATCAAGGACTTATGCTAATCAAGGAGGCTATGGGAACTCAAATGGAGGAGATGCACAGCAACAACAAATGATGGAGATGCTACAACAAGTGCTCCAACAACAACAACAACAACAACAACAACACACTCAATATCTTGAGAAACAAATTGGGCAAATGGCTAGTAACATAAATCAAAGCAAAGCTCAAGGATCAAGTGTACTACCTTCCCAAGCTGTTCCTAACCCTAGAGGAAATGTTAGCGCAATTTATTTGAGGAGTGGGAAGGTTGCATCAACTCAAAATGACCCAAGAGCAGATTTTTCTGAAAACAGGGCAGCATCTTCGTTTCCAGCCCAAATCAGTGCCGAAACCACTCCAATTTCAGTGGATACCACCCCTAGCTCGTGCCCAACTTCTTCATCTAGCAATCCTCCAGTTTTGGTGGAAAACGGAACACAAAACAGTGGCGAGACAGTTCCTACAGCAGCTACGGAAAACAGGGCAGCAACAAAAAAATCAGCCTCACCCATTTTGGTTCATGAGGAGGAAGTTTCTATACCTTTGCCTTTTCCAAATGGGAGAACTCCAACCAGAAGACAAGGGGAAGAGGAGAAAGCAAAAGAGTACAACGAATTGGTAAAACTTTTTAGTAAAGTTGAAATTAATGTACCCTTGCTGACAATGATTAAACAGGTTCCTAAATATGCGAAATTTCTGAAAGATCTTTGTGTTAACAAGAGGAAGCTTAAGGAAAATGAAATGGTCAGCATGGGGAAGAATGTGTCATCACTCATCCATGCCATCCCTCAGAAATGTGAAGACCCTGGCATGTTCACTGTATCTTGTGAGATAGGAAGCACCACACTACATGATGCCATGCTTGATTTAGGAGCTTCTATTAATGTCATGCCCAGGACAGTCTTTCAGATGCTTGGCATTGGACCTCTACAGCCCACTGGAATTATGATTCAGTTAGCAGACCGGAGTCAGACCCGCCCAGCAGGAGTTATTGAAGATGTGTTAGTTAAAGTGAAAGAATTGATATTCCCTGCGGACTTCTACATTCTAGACATGGAGGGAGAGTACCTTGCACGTAGATCCCCACTCATCCTCGGAAGGCCTTTTCTGAAGACTGCAAGAACCAAAATTGATGTATATGCTGGCACCCTTTCGATGGAGCTGGGAGATACAGTAGTCCAGTTTAGCATTTTCGACGCCATGAAGGATCCTAAGGGAAATCGTTCTATACTGAGCATAGACACCATAGATGAGACTGCTGAGGCACAGACCATTGCTGATGATGGTATATTTGACATAGTGGGAGGAGAGTTGGTTTCAGAGGAGGATTCATATGATTTTTCTTGTTTTGTATTTTGTGATGATTTTGTTTTTGATAGCCCTATTATTTTTAATGATGTTGTTGCAGAGATTACTCAGGAGGCATGCGCAGGAGATTATTCTATAGGTGTAGGGGATTGCACAGGGCCCCAGGGACCACCACCACTTTCAGAAAGTGTAGGGACTTGCATGATTGGAGCAAGTACCCAAGGATCACCTATTCTAGTTGATTGTTCACCAGATTTTAAGCCCGAGATGGAGGTATTTCTTGTAGATCCAATAGATGGAGGTATTTTGCATCGGAACAGGGGCTGAGTGAGGGTTTCTTCAGTTTCTGTTATTTGATCAACTTGCTCGCGTTTGGGTGCTGATCTCTTCAATCGGAGCTGTCTGAGGGGTTCTCTGATAGTTTCTTATCAACACCAAATCTTTATAGCATCCATACATCGCGAGATCTAGTGGATCGAATTGGATTTCCAGCAGACGCAATTCTGTGAGCAGATTTGAAGTTTGAGCCGTTTGTCCATTGATTTGCGAGTTTAAGGGGTTCTTGACTTGCCTTTGTGTGACGAGCAAGGTGATCTCGAGTCAAGAGAGTGATTGAGAGTTAATTTCTTTAGTTAATTTCTGTTCTTTAGCTGTAATTTCAGTTTCAATTGTCTTTCATTCTGTTTTTCGTATCTGCCATAGTTTCTGAGTTCTGTACCAGTTCTAGTGGATCAATTCTTGTAGTTAATAGCTTTTCAAATATGCAAACTAGTTAGCTAAGTGTTTGTGAAGTGAACAATTGCATTTAAGTCAGTTTATAGCTTCAAATCATTTCTGAATTCGAATTGGTTTCTGTAGTTTTTTTTTAACTGTTGCGTATCAGTTTTCTCACTTTCATTTCTGAATTTTTCCAGCTTTAATTAGGTTCAATTTGGCAAGTAGATTAGTTAGTGAGCTTGTTAAGATAACAATAGCTTTCTATCTCAGATCAATTTGAGCCTTACGATCTGTGTATCAGATTGGTAAATGTGTATCAGATTTTTGCTTCATTCCTGCTCAACAGATTTCTTTTTCAGCATCTGAATTTTGTCCAAAGGAGTTGTTATCTCTTCTCTTGCATTTATACATTGTAGTGGGATTCATGTGCTAGGATTTCGCATTTAATTTCTGCATTCAACTTCAATTGGTTCATATCAGATTGCATATTTCTGCAATTTCAAGCAGTTTCTGTGATTCAACTCATTTCTGAAGTTTTTTCTAGTTGTAATTGCTGAAGTTTGTATCAAGGAAGCTTTGCAATTGAATTACATTGCATTTGAAATTAGTTACTTGTTTGGTTCTGCATCCAAGTAGAGTTTAACTGCCATTTCTGATCATATAAGTTGAATTCCTGCATTTCAGTTTTACATTTAATCCATTTTCGAATTTATCTCTACTTGATCTGAATTGTACCCATTTATTTCTTCAAAGTTCTTCCATAATAGTTTGACTTCCAAGCTTAGTTGATTGGTTTTATTTCAGAGTGTTAGTAGGAACTTTAGTACTCCATATCAAATTTGGCACAGAGTTTTTCCTTTTATTGGTATCAAGTTTAGTTCTTGAATTCATGCAATTTCAATTCTGAATTTCATTGCTTATACTGCTGCATTCAATTCTGAAGTTCAATTCTTCATTCATGCATTCCATTCCATTAATAGCCTTGTCTTCCAAGTGATGTGATTAGTTCATTTTTAGGTTGTCTTACATTGAGTATCAAGTTTTCATTTCTTCCTATTGAATTTTCCTTGTCTATTTGAAACCAAAAACCCATTCTCTTATTTGAAACCCAAAAATCTTGACGACACATTAACTCGAGCACGAATCGAACAACTTGAACTAGCCCTTGGAAAAATACGACCTGTGGCCCCTTTACTACGCTTTTCTTCTTCGATTGCAAAAAGGGTTTCCAGCACTTTATAAATTCTAAATTTCGACGGATCCACATATTTCGTGACAACTTTAATTAGCTAAATTGGGTCCATCAATATGCTCTGGCCAGAGGCTTTGAGTAATAATCTGACGATAGGCCTGGGTATACATCTCCTCGAAAGGAGTGGTGAATCCTTTGTAGGCTGTTCAAACATCTTCGGGCACTTCGGCTTATACCCAATCATCCTGGGTCCACACCTCCTTGGAGATGCTTGCTTAAGATGTTAAAGTAAAAGTCTCCATGACCAAGATGACTTGAACACCGCATGTCAAAGGAACATCGCACTTAAGCTGCAGTAAGAACTTCATTGGCATATCTATATAGATTACCATATGAAGTTTTACAGCTAGTCACTCCAATGAACTAGTTCCCTTAACTAGCATCCATGTTAATCTCCAGACATCCCAATGTCACCAGCCAGTGAGAATCAGCTGATTAGAGAATAACCCATGCTAGTTTCAACAGAATTGATAGTGTCCGTTTTTATCAATTCATCGACTAGGGATATTTTCAATACTTCACAATTGCACATGTAGAGATAATCACTAGTTGTGATCCCATCACAAATTCTCTTATGCTGTGAATTGTATTGCGGACATTCAGTAGATGAGTTTAAGATCCCAATCAAATACACTAACATGTATACTCAAATAGTGAATTATCATTTATTAAAATAAATGTTTACAATCATAAGGCGATTGCCTTAGGACACTTCTCTCATATCACTAACAGGAAGAAGTTCTCTCATGAAGTTCCTGCCAGGCTTGTTTTGATACTCAGCCGACACTTCTACCCGCTGTGGCCGATCAAGAGAGTTATCCTTCCTAGGTATGTTGTTAGTCGAGTGGGGATTTCCTGTGCTTGAGCTGGGGAGTTGGTACTGATTGTTTATGGTCCTTGATGTCTTCATTTCCTACTCTAGATTGTGGTTGGCCAAACTTCCCACAGATTGCGTGGCAAAATCTAATCAAAGACTTGCTTGCTGGCGATTTAGCGAAGGTAAGGTTTGGTTTCCTAAGTTCGAATTAATCCGTGATGCTATTAGTTGATTCAACTTTGGATTTAGAAGAATATAGAAAATTTCCCTCTATTTTGTTTTCTGTTGGAATGTAATAGGTCGTGAGCTCATGTATTGTGTGTAGGTTTTATTGTAGTTGTGTGAACTATCTATTTAGAGCTCTGATCATAGTTGGGGGGGGGGGGGGGATTCTTGATATTATTTGATGGATCAATGTGACGTGCTAGAGAGGGGGGGTGAATAGCACGTTTTTGTTGAATCTTTTTACCTACGTTCTTAGCGCAGCGAAAACAATAATATGCAAAGAAAATAAGAACAATGCTAACAACAATACTTTACTTGGTATCCACCCAGATGGGTGACTAATCCAAGGATCCACGCCGTACACCACTTCCACTATGAAAAATCTCCTTTAGGTGGAGAAACTTTTACAGTGGTGATCTTCCTCTTTACAGAATGTAGTAAAATGAGAGAGAGGAAGTTAAGAACACTTTTCACACGAGCAGCACTTCGTTGTAGTACAGAACCGTACGGCTCACGTGCAAAAAGGTACTCCTTTTATAGGAGAATAGGACAAACTCGCAGTCTGTCCAGCCCCGCACCAGTCGACTGTCCCTGGGGCAGTCGACTGGCCTAGCATTAATTGCTATCCAACGGCTAGTTTTCGAGATATACCAGTCGACTGCCTCTGGGCCAGTCGACTGGTAGAAGGCTGAAAACCTTCTGTGAGTTTTGGCAGTCGACTGTCCTCTGGCCAGTCGACTGCCCTACCTATCAGCTTGGTTTCAGCCACTCTGACCATTCTCCTTCACGTGTGCCTTCAGGTCCACTCCCTTGGCTCTCCCCTTGAAGTCATCTTCCTTGGCTCTCGTCCCTCAGATGCGCACACAAGCCTTCCCTTGGCTTGCCTCCATGCCACCCTTCACGTGTGCCCTTGATGTCCACTTCCCAGCTTACCCTTGGAGTCCTCCTCCCTCGACTCTCGTCGCTCATGTGTGATCCTCCAAGTCCTGCAAACTCAATCATACACATCAAATACAACATAACACTCTAACCTTAAACACATTCACACACATCAAAACCATGATCTTCCAATCATTTTAGGGTCGATTGCCTCAACAATCTCCCCCTTTTTTATGTGTGGCAATATGTTTAAATTTAGAGATACATAACAACAAACAATAACAATAGCAATAGATAGCAATTGAAAACCATAAGACATAGCAATCCTAAGAGGTAACCTCCCCCTTAATCCATGTCTTCTCCCATTTTTAATTCTACTCATGACCGAAGTTAAGTTTCCACTTAACACTAAACAACATTAAAAATGCAAGACATATCAAAACCTAAGAGGTAACCTCCCCCTTAATCCATGTCTTCTCCCATTTTCAATTCAAAGTCTAAGATAGACAAAATACTTAAAACCAAAACCATCCATTTCAAGTCAAATTCTAACTTAAACCACCCAATCTCCCCCTTTGACACAATCAAAATGATTGCCTCAACCAACCCAACCCTAGGTCATCAAATGAGAGAAAGTTGGATTTCTAAAAAACTTTATAGAATCTGAAAACAGGCGTGCCAGTCGACTGCCCATGGGGCAGTCGACTGATACGCTATCAGTCCAACTTTTCAACTTTTCTGCCAAATTTCAGAAATGCCCAGAAAAATCCAGAAAATTTCATAAATTGTAAAAACATGCAAACATGTTTGAAATGATATACTCTATCATGGAAAAATATTAGTCCATATAAAATTTCAAACATGCTTGACTTTTGATAAAAAGTCAAAATCCTTGAAAACCACTAAGTTATGTATCAAGATTACAACCTAATTTTGCAATCATATAACTTTTAAAAGCATGACAAAGCATATAAAATATAAAATAGTTTTCAAAGGTTTAAAATGTCCAACTATGATCTTTGGGTAAAGTGTTCATGAATTAAACACTTGCCTTCCCCATAGTTGGTATAGTTTTCATATTTTGATACTTTTAATGATTCAACAATATACCACAAGCACAAGTGAACCATCTGTATCACCCTAATGGATCAAGCGCCCTTTTTCAAATCTAATATCCCAAGGTTCATCTATACCTCTACAAAACACATTCCAAGGCCACTTCTTAAGGATGTAAACTCCGATTCGGGAAGAGGCTTGGTAAAAATGTCGGCTAGGTTTGATTTTGATTCAATATAGTGTAGTTCTATGTCTCCCCTTGCCACATGGTCTCTAATGATGTGATATTTCACTTCAATGTGTTTTATTCTAGAATGGTGAACCGGATTTTTGGTCAAATTGATTGTACTTACATTATCACACAAGACTTTGATTTTGGTATAATGTAACTCATAATCTTCTAGAGTGTGCATGATCCAAAGGAGTTGGGAAACACACCCACCCATTATCACATATTCCGCCTCCGTTGTTGATAGGACAACACATGGTTGTTTCCTACTACTCCAACTAACCAAAGAAGACCCAAGGAATTGACACCCTCCACTAGTGCTCTTCCTATCTAGCTTACAACCCGCATAGTCCGAGTCGGTGTATCCAATAAGATCAACACTAGGGGTTCTAGGATACCAATGTCCGACATTGAGGGTACCTTTGACATACCTTAGGATTCTCTTGACTACAACTAAATGGGATTCTTTGGCACAAGATTGGTACCTTGCACACATACCTACCACAAAAAGTATATCGGGTCTACTAGCTGTTATATATAGTAGGCTACTAATCTTGCTCCTATATTGCTTAGAGTCTACCATTTTCCCTTCAAGGTCACTATCCATTTTCACATTAGTTCCCATGAGGGTAGATGCTACCTTAGTATTTTCTAAGCCAAATTTCTTTAACATTTCCTTAGCATATTTAGTTTGAAAAACATGTGTTCCTTAATTAATTTACTTGACTTGAAGTCCTAAAAAGAAGGTAAGCTCTCCTACAAGACTCATTTCAAATTCATCTTCCATACATTTGATGAATTCTTGTAAGAAGTCATTATTTGTTGACCCAAAAATGATATCATCTACATACACTTGGGCAACAAAGATGTCCTTACCCTTAGATTTTAGAAACAATGTAGGGTCAATTGTTCCTCTCCTAAACCCCTTAGACACTAAAAATGAAGAAAGCCTTTCATACCAAGCCCGGGGAGCTTGTTTCAATCCATATAAGGCTTTTCTCAATTTGTAAACGTGTCTTGGATAATTAGTGTCTTCAAATTTGGGGGGTTGTTCTACATAGACCTCTTCCTTAATGATCCCATTAAGGAATGTCGACTTCACATCCATTTGGTGGAGTGTGAAACCCATGTGCGCGGCATAGGCTAGTAGAATTCTAATAGATTCTAACCTAGCTACGGGGGCATAAGTCTCATCATAGTCTAATCCTTCAACTTGGTTAAACCCCCTAGCTACCAATTTAGCCTTATTCCTAGTGATTTTGCCTTGGTCATGTAGTTTGTTCTTAAATACCCATCTTGTGGTTACAATGGTGTAATCATTGGGCCTAGGAACCAATTCCCAAACCTCACTTCTCTCAAATTGATTTAGCTCTTCTTGCATTGCTAAGACCCAATCGATATCTCCCAAGGCTTCATCAATAGACTTAGGTTCTAATTGAGAGATTAAGGCTATTTGACTAGTTTGGTCTCTAAAATAGGACCTAGTCCTTACTCCTTGAGTGACATCACCCACTATTTGGTCAATAGGGTGATCTTGGTGATGTCTCAAGGGCCTAGAGGTTGTAGGTTTATTGACTACTTCTTCCTCGTCCTCTAGGGTACTTCTTACTCCCCCTAGATCATTGCCCTCCAAATGTAGGTCTTAGATTCTTTGGGCAAGGGGTTGGACTTCTTCCATATCCTTATCAATTGAGGCTTTTCTAGGGTAGGTTTTTGTTGATTCATCAAATTTAACATTTGAGAACTCCTCAATCACTTTTGTCCTCTTGTTGTAAACTCTATAACCCCTACTAGTGGATGAGTACCCAACTAGAATTCCTTCATCGGTTTTTGACTCAAACTTCCTTAGGTCATTTTTGGTATTTAAGATATACACTTTACATCCAAAAACCCTAAAGTAATGGACTTGTGGTATTCTCCCATTCCATAATTCAAAGGAAGTTTTTCTTAGGATCCTATATACCAAAACCCGGTTTTGAATATAACAAGCGGTGTTAACCGCTTCGGCCCAAAAGTAGCTAGGAAGGGAATATGCATTAAGCATAATCCTAGCAGCTTCTTGTAGGGCTCGGTTTCTTCTCTCAACTACCCCATTTTGTTGAGGAGTCCTTGGGTATGAAAATTCATGCTTGTATCCATTTTCGACACAAAATTGTGTGAAATTTAAATTTTGGAACTCCCCACCGTGGTCTCTTTTAATTCGATTAATTTTGAGATGTTTTTTGTTTTCTACCCTTTTACTAAATCCCATGAAGAGTTCTAGGGTATCGTCCTTATATTGCATAGAGAAAACCCAAGTAAACCTAAAATCATCTACTATAACTAAATAATATTTACTCCCTACAAGTGAGGGAGTACTATGACAATCAAATAAATCAATATGTAATAGCTCTAATGGTAAAGTAGTAGTGGTTAGGGTTTTACCTTTGTGTGATGATTTTGATTGCTTACTCTCTTGGCATGCATCACATAATTTGGTCTTCTCATATTTGATCATAGGTATCCCCTTCACCAATTCTTCCTTGGCCACTCTTGCAATGCTTCTCATGTTGACATGTCCAAGCCTCTGGTGCCACAACTACCCTTCTTCTTCTTTAGACATGAAATACTTAGCCAAATTGTTAGTAGTATAGGCACGATCAAGATAATACAAATTGGCCTCTATATACCTTTCGAATATGACACTATTGGATTCATTATGCTTAATTATGCACTTCCTAGTATGAAATTCAACCCTAAAGCCCGCATCACATAACTGGCTTACACTAAGTAAGTTAAACTTCATATCCTTAATTAAGAGTACTTTATGTATAGAAATTGTGGGAGATCCCTCAATAGTGCCCCTACCAATAATTCTCAGTTTTCTACTATTTCCAAAGGAAACCGTCCCTTCTCTTAAGTAGCTAATAGTAGTGAACTTGCTCACATCTCTGGTCATGTGTCTAGAGCATCCACTATCTACTATCCACATAGTTGAGGCCTCCTTCACCTTTACTTGTACAACATGAAAAGCATACTCTTTTGGTACCCAAATATTTGATCCATAAGGATCATTTAAAAATCTTTTAGGTACCCATGCCCTCTTTGTGTTTCCCTTAGCCCCTAGTCTCCTAGATGCACCAATCCTACCCGTGAGTGAGACAAAGGCCACTTCCTTTGTCTTTGGCCTATATCCTAAACCGGCTTTGTTATAAATGCCCCTTTGACTGTTAATTATCATGTCTAGGTTGCTAGAGCCTACTTGGAATTTCCTAAGTGCTTTTGTGAGGTCATCTACCTTTTTCCTTAATTCCCTATTTTTAGTTTCAAGACATGAAACATGTGATGTAAGAGAACTAGCATGTAATTCTTCCTTAAGTTTGGTAGATTCTACTCTAAGCATGGCAATCTCATCTTTTAGATCCTTAATCATACTTCTAGCTTTAACTAAATTAATGTTAGTGCTAGAAATGATCTTAACTAATGTAGAGGAGGGTAAGTGGTATACTGTTGAGGCAATCGGCCCTTTAAATGATTGGAAGATCATGGTTTTGATATGTGGGCGAATAGGTTTAAAGTTAGAGTGTTATGTTGTA
>JAGFNQ010006241.1:129827-433387 GCA_024364735.1 Boesenbergia rotunda | reverse complement strand
TCTCATGTTTAAAGAACAAGAAGGGTGGTTGTGGCACTGAAGACTTGGACACGTCAACATGAGGAACATTGCAAGAGTGGCCAAGGAAGAATTGGTGAAGGGGCTTCCAATGATCAAGTATGAGAAGACCAAGTGGTGTGATGCATGCCAAGAGGGTAAGCAATCCAAAGCATCACACAAAGGTAAAACTCTAATCACCACTTCCTTACCTTTAGAACTTTTGCACATAGACTTGTTTGATTGCCATAGTACTCCATCACTTATAGGGAGTAAGTATTGCCTAGTAATAGTAGATGACTTTTCTAGGTTTACTTGGGTCTATTTCTTGAAACATAATGATGATACCCTAGATATCTTTATAGGTTTTAGTAAAAGGGTAGAGAACGAAAAGAACATCAAAATAAACCGAATTATGAGTGACCATGGTGGGGAGTTCTAAAATGCTGGTTTCACACAATTCTGTGTTGAAAATGGGTACAAGCATGAGTTTTCATGCCCAAGGACTCCTCAACAAAATGGGGTAGTTGAGAGGAAAAACCGAGCCCTACAAGAAGCTGCTAGGACTATGCTTAATGCATACTCTCTTCTTAGCTACTTTTGGGCCGAAGCGGTTAACACCGCTTGCTATATTCAAAACCGGGTGTTGGTACATAAGTTTTTAGGAAAAACACCCTTTGAACTATGGAATGGAAGGGTACCCCAAGTCCACTATCTTAAGGTCTTTGGATGTAAAGTTTACATCTTAAATACCAAAGATGACCTAAGAAAATTTGAGTCGAAAGCCGATGAAGGGATCTTAGTAGGGTATTTATTGACTAGTAGGGGTTATAGAGTGTACAACAAGAGGACAAAAGTGATTGAGGAGTCCTCAAATGTCAAATTTGATGAAACCACTAGTACTTACCCTAGAAAGGCTTCTATTGATAAGGATATAGAAGAGGTCCAACCTTTTGCCCAAAGAATCCAAGACCTACATTTGGAGGGTAATGATCAAGGGGGAGTAAGAACTACCCTAGAGGATGAGGAAGAAGGAGTAAATGAACCTACAACTTCTAGACCCTTGAGACATCACCATGATCATCCTATTGACCAAATCGTGGGTGATGTCACTCAAGGAGTAAGGACTAGGTCCTACTTTAGGGATCAAATTAGTCAAATAGCTCTAATCTCCCAATTAGAACCCAAGACCATTGATGAAGCATTGGGAGATGCTGATTGGGTTTTGGCCATGCAAGAAGAGCTAAACTAATTTGAGAGGAGTGAAGTTTAGGAGTTAGTTCCTAGACCAAATGATTGTACTATTGTAACCACTAGATGGGTCTTTAGGAACAAGTTAGATGATCAAGGTAAAATCACTAGGAACAAGGCTAGATTAGTGGCTAGGGGGTTTAACCAAGTTGAGAGATTAGATTATGATGAGACCTATGCCCCTATAGCTAGGTTGGAATCAATTAGAATTCTACTAGCCAATGCCGCTCACATGGGTTTCACACTCCACCAAATGGATGTGAAGTGGCATTCCTGAATGGGATCATTAAGGAAGAGGTCTATGTAGAACAACCCCCCGGGTTTGAGGACCCTAACTATCCAAGACACGTGTTCAAATTAAGGAAAGCCTTATATGGATTGAAACAAGCTCCCCGGGCTTGGTATGAAAGGCTTTCCTCATTTTTAGTGTCTAAGGGGTTTAGGAGAGGAACAATTGACCCGATATTGTTCCTAAAAACTAAGGATAAGGATATATTTCTTGCCCAAGTCTATCTAGACGATATCATTTTTGGGTCAACAAATAATGACTTCCTATAAGAATTCATCAAGTGTATGGAAGATGAATTTGAGATGAGTCTTGTAGGAGAGTTAACCTTTTTCTTAGGCCTTCAAGTTAAGCAAAATAATGAAGGTACACATGTATTTCAAACCAAATATGCTAAGGAGATGTTAAAGAAATTTGGTTTAGAAAATGCTAAGGAAGCATCTGCACCCATAGGAACTAATGTGAAAATGGATAGTGACATTGAAGGCAAAATGGTAAACTCTAAACACTATAGGAGCATGATTGGTAGCCTCCTATACCTAACCGCTAGTAGACCCGACATACTTTTTGCGGTAGGTATGTGTGCAAGGTACCAATCGTGTGCCAAAGAGTCCCATTTGGTTGTAGTCAAGAGGATCCTAAGGTATGTGAAAGGGACCCTAAACGTCGGACTTTGGTATCCTAGAACCCCTAATGTTGACCTAATTGGATACACCGACTAGGACTATGCGGGTTGTAAGTTAGATAGGAAGAGTACAAGTGGAGGGTGTCAATTCCTTGGGTCTTCTTTAGTTAGTTGGAGTAGTAGGAAACAACCATGCGTTGCCCTATCAACAACGGAGGCAGAATATGTGGCAATGGGTGGGTGTGTTTCCCAACTCCTTTGGATCATGCACACCTTAGAGGACTATGAGCTACATTACACCAAGGTCAAAGTCTTGTGTGATAATGTAAGCACAATCAATTTAACTAAAAATCTGGTTCATCATTCTAAGACAAAACACATTGAAGTGAAACATCACTTCATTAGAGACCATGTGGCAATGGGAGACATAGAACTACACTATGTTGAATCAAAGTCGAACCTAGCCGACATCTTTACCAAGCCTCTTCCCGAATCAGAGTTTACATCCTTAAGAAGAGGCCTTGGAATGTATTTTGTGGAAGTATAGAATGAACTTGGACACATTAGCTTTGAAAAAGGGTGCTTGATCCATTAGGGTGATACATTTGGCTCACTTGTGCTTGTGGCACATTGTTGAACCATTAAAAGTATCAAAATATCATAACTAGACCAACTATGGGGGAGGCAAGTGTTTAATTAATGGACACTTTGCCAAAGATCATAGTTGGACATTTTTGAAAACCATTTTATGTTTTACATACTTTGCCATGTCTTTCAAAGTCATATGATTGCAAATTTGGTTTCAAAGTTTGATACAAAATATAGTGATTTTCAAAACCTTTGGATTTTTATCAAAAGTCATACATGTTTGAAATTTTATATGGTTTAATATTTTTCCCTGATAAAGTATAACATTTCAAACATGTATGCAAAATTTTACAATTTTTGGAATTTTCTGGAATTTTCTAGGAGGTTCTGAAATTTGACAGAAAACCTGAAAAATCAGACTGATAGCGTATCAGTCGACTGCCCTATGGGCAGTCGACTGGCACGCCTATTTTTCAGCAACTGTGAGAAATTTCAGAAATCAATAATTCTCACATTTGATGCCGTAGGGTTTGGTTGCTTGAGGCAATCATTTTGATGGTGTTAAAGGGGGAGAAAAGGTGGTTTAAGTTAGAATTTTAACTTAAAATGGATGATTTTAGGTATTTTGTCTAACTTAGAACTTGAAAGGTTAGAATTTGGAGAGAAGACATGGATTAAGGGGGAGGTACCTCTTAGGTTCGAATATGTCTTACATTTTGATGATTGTTAAGTGGAAACTTAACTTGGAATGTATTAGAATTGAAACTGTGGAGAAGACATAGGTTAAGGGGAGGTTACCTCTTAGGGATATTATGTCTCATAATGTTTCAATTGCAATCTTTTGTTATTGCTATTGCTATTATTTATCTCTAACTTAAACATATTGTCACATATCAAAAAGGGGGAGATTGTTGAGGCAATCGACCCTTAAATGATTGGAAGATCATGGTTTTGATGTGTGGGCGAATAGGTTTAAAGTTAGAGTGTTATGTTGTATTTGATTTGTGTGATTGAATTTGCAGGACTTGAAGAATCACACTTGGTGGACCTATCCGAGGGACGAGAGCCGAGGGAGGAGAGCTCCAAGGGCAAACCGGGAAGTAGACTTCAAAGGGCACACGTGAAGGGTGGCATGGAGGCAAGCTAAGGGAAGGCTTGCGTGCGCATCCGAGGGACGATAGCCAGAGGAAGAGGACTTCAAGGGGCGAGCCAAGGGAGCAGACCTGAAGGCACACGCGAAGGAGAAGGTTCGGAGTGGCTGGAGCTGAGCTGGGAGGCAGGGCAGTCGACTGCCCAGAGGCAGTCGACTGCCAAAACCCACAGAAAGTTCGCAGCTTCGGACCAGTCGACTGGCCATGGGGCAGTCGACTGGTATACCCCAAAACTAGTCGTTGGCTAGCTGTTGGCCGGCATTTAATGCTGGGCCAGTCGACTGCCCTCGGGGTAGTCGACTGGTGCGGGTTTGGACAGACTGCGAATCTGTCCTTTTCACCTATAAAAGGAGCTCCTCGTTACACGTGCATGTACAGTTCCGTACAGTAACAAAGTGCTGCCCAATTGTAGAGTGATCTTTGCTTCCTCCATCATATTTCTGCATCTGTAAAGAGGAAGCTTTTGCTGTAAAGGTTTCTCCACCTCAAGGAGACTTTTCGATAGTGAAAAGTGGTGCTCGTAGCGTGGATCCTTGGATTAGTCACCCATCTAGGTGGATACCAAGTAAAAGAACTTTGTTGGCATTGTTATTTCATTTGCATATTATTTCCGCTGTGCTAACATCTTTGTAGAGATCAAAACGATCAAAGAAAGTGCATTCACCCCCCTCTGCATGCCTACATCGATCTTTCACTAGCGAAGGATTGCTAGGCACCTAGCGAAGGACCGCTAGGCATCGAAACCCTAAGACCTGGCGAATGGCTACTGGGCACCTAGCGAAGGGCTGCTAGGAGTCGAAGACCTAGCGAAGGACTGCTAGGCACCAGGCGAAGGACTGCTTGGTAACGAAGACCTGGCGAAGGACTGCTAGGAACCAGGCGAAAGACTGCTTGGTAACGAACACCTGGCGAAGGACTGCTAGGCACCAGGCGAAGGACTGCTTGGTAACGAAGACCTGGCGAAGGACTGCTAGGCACCTAGCGAAGGACTGCTGGGTCAAAAGTCCAATCGGAGGAGCTAGTTGGCAACAGTTAAATTCTCCTGAGAGGAGTAGGTGAGGACGCGTTCCCCGTCGAGGGAACAGTAGGCGTCGGTTCGACCTAGGGTTCCATTTGGGAGACCCGAAGTCAGAACCAAGACAGCTACGGCTGTAAAATTCATTAACATTCTTGCTTTGTTTTGTTTGGTACTAACCCTGGATGCAGGACCGAAGGAAGGAGTTTCTACAGCTCAGAATGCCCCAAAGGAGAGGGGCAGCAGTTAGGCAGGGCGCCTCGGAGGTTCCGGGCGCTCCCAAGGTGAAGGCAAGACAAGCTGAGCAAGTAACGCTTCGGAAGCTCACTGGGGCAGGCGCCCTCAAGCTCCCGGGTGCCCTCATGGTCCCGGGTGCCCGAATGCCTCGGGCGCCCTGGGTCCAAGCCAACGAAGCAATTGGATTGAAGTTAGCCGAGAAGCCAGCAAGACCAAGTCAAGCAGGGCGCCCTCTGTGTCCCGGGCACCCCCGTCAAACCTCGAGCCCGATCCTAGAGGGATAAGGGCTGGCCGAGTTCCGGATGAAGGTTTGCGGATCGAGAGACACGTGGAGGGCGCCCCCAGCATCCTGGGCGTCCCCAGATGCACTATAAAAGGGGCTCGACCCCTAAGGCTTCGACATCAATTCTTCCAACGCCTCTACGCTCTTCAACTCAAGCACTCTGCTGCGGAAACCTCCGATCTCGAGATTCACGCGCCGACGATGACCCTCCGCACCGAAGAACGATCTACACCGGGCGTCGGTAACAAACAGCTTAATTGTAATTTTTACTGCACTATTACTGTATAAATTTTTATAATAACTTGCACGATTATAGAATTGCCCGCAGTAAACGGTCAAGGACCGTGGGCCTTGGAGTGGGAGCCGACCGCGACTCCGAACCAAGTAAATCCTTGTGTTCGTGTGTGTTTTTGTGTTAATTTTTTGCTGTGCATTCTCTTTTTCAATCCGAAACGATTTACGATATTCACCGCCCCTCTATCGTATTTTCTCGATCCAACAAGTGGTATCAGAGCGGGGAAGCTCAAATTTGGTGCAACCACCAATTTGAGATTTTTTTTTGGATTTTTTTTCTTCGAATTTTTCTTATCGAATTTGTTTCGTTAATCGAGGTTCGTGCAACACCACTCGATAAAATTTTCTTTTCTCTTCCCACACTACTAATCCAAGACTAAGTCTTAGGATGTTTTTTCTCTCTCACTTTCTTTTTAGTAATTCCTAAATGGTCATGCAAGAGAGCTTCAGTACCGTCAGACCACCACTCTTCAATAGGGAGGATTTCTCCTACTGGAAGAGTAGGATGGAAGTCCACCTGAAAACTCAGGTGGACATGTGAATAATTATCCAATCCGGTCTGGAAATCCCAAGAAATTCTGAAGGAGTGCCACAACCCTACACCGAATGGGACGCTTCACTCAAAAGAAAAATCGAGGCTGATGCTAAAGCAACCCATGTAACGCCCGTCCTTATATCTACCCTTAAGGCGGGGTTACGGGTCCATACATTCAAATCATTTATCATCTTAAGCATGTATATCCAAACAAAACAGTTACAATAGAAGATATGTAGTAAACATGCTTAATGAAGACTAATTTACCAAGCAAGGTTTGCTTCATTTCTTTTATATCTACATGCATTTACAACCTAATAGGAAGATCATTTAACACACTATAGCATGGAATCTCAAGTAAGAATATAGCAAGAGTTATCTAGTCTTAGATATATGCAAAAGAAGCATTCATAAGAAATTAGAAAATAGTAATTATCTAGCATTTTACTTAGCATGCATACTACAAAGTTTAGACATTAATGATAGTGTTATCTAGCATGACATAGGTTCCATATCCCTAACTTAATCACAGTAGAGTAGTCATGATCATCACACATTCAGAGTATAGTAATACAATTTCAATCTTTCATTGGAAGCAGTTTAGATTCTAGACAGAAACAAGGTAGATAGAATCTTTCGTTCTTTCCCGAGCCATCACCACACACATCCTCTAGCCTTCCCTCTGCCTCTTCCTTTAGTTCAAGTATTTCTTACCGCTATCTGTAGCATAAGAAAAACAACATGAACTAGTAAGCAAAACATGCTTAGTAAGAATCCGGGCCTACTCGTAAAACCATATCGATACATCATATCATGTACTCAGTAATCAAGATAGAACAAGATTATAAGCATCATAAGCATCTCATCAAAGCATCATAAGCATCACATCAAATATCTCTAAGTACTTACAGAACAAGATTATCACATAATTAGAAATGTTTTTCAAAAAGTTCCATAAAGGTATGTACTTAAAAATATCATATCATCATCTAGGGCCCAGTTGTAGTACCACATCAAGCGCGTTCCCTAATAAATTGGGGTAGCGAGCCACCAATCTAATTAGAGCAGGACCCTTCCGTCCTACCAATGCCATGACCTTTAGTTAACATGCACATTGGATTTGTTTAACGACCCCCTTCCGAGTCGGGTACACAACTTTCAAAGTAAAGTAATTTATCATGCAATTACTCATATATGTATATGCCTAAAGGTACTCTTAATCTCATCTTAAAGGGACACACCACTCATCAAGGGTGCTCTTGATCCCCTAGGGACACACCACACATTCGGGTGCTCTTGATCCCAATTTCAATAGAGTATCCTTTTTCAAGCATATTATCAAACACATCATATTCATATCATCAAGGTGCCCCATGGGCTATAAGGCATGCTTTTATACCTAACAAGATAGGTCACATAAATTATACACACATCACATATGTAGTAGCATGCTTCATGGTCTCATTAGGTACTTCCCAACCCTAGAACTAGGGTTGGCCGAAACTCACAAGTAAAGGAGTTTGGTTTTCCAATCAAGCATTCTTTCAAGCATTCTTACAAACACCTCAAGTACTTTTCATGTTAACAATTGAAACATGGTTTAAACCTCAAAGTGGGGTTAGCATCCAATAACCCTAAATTACAAGGGGTGGCCGAACATTGTAGGGTAGGGTAGGCTAGGTTTTTGACATCCCATCTTCACACAAACATTTATACAACCATTTTATCTACAATGCTAATCATGGAAACATAATAGGATAGCAAGGCACACAAGAACCCTAACTTTCCTACCTTTGGCCGAAAGTTATATAGGGTGCTAAACCCTAATTTTATCTTCTCAAAAATTGGGAAACAACACATATGAGTATAAAGTCCCTAGGGTTACTAGTATGCATCAAAGTTTGATCAAAAACCCTTCTCTTGGACCCCTTACAAGGGGTGGCCGAAACCCTCTACAAGGAAAAACCCTAGGTTTTGTTCTCGACACCATGAAGAAAAATCCATCTACATGTATACCTTAAGTCTCAAGGTCTTCCCATGCATCAAGGAAGGAACCAAAGCCTCCCTTGAAGGTGTTGGCCGAAATTTACAAGAAGGAAAACACCCATTTCAAAATCAATCAAAGCATGGAAATCACACAAGAACGATTACACTGCAGGCGAGAGGACACTTACATCCTAGCGCTGGAATTTTGCCTTCTCTTAAACCGTAGGGTACCCTACACTTGAAGGGTACGTGACAATCCCTTTTCTTCCAAATTTTCCTCTAGGTTCCTTGGTCTTGGTAGAGAGCAATGACACTTGGACTCTCCCTCTTGCAATTACCCTAGGGTTAGAACCCTAGGATGATGTTTTCGAAAATGGAAAAAAGGGAAGAGGATGAAGGAGGTTTCGGTGGAGAAGAGAAAAGGAAGAAGAAGAAGAGAAGAAGAGGAAGTTATTCCAACTTCCCTTATTTATACTTTTCTCATGAAAAGACATGTCTCTTCACTTCCCTAGCTTTTAACAAGCATGTTCCCTACTCCTTCTACATGAAATATTGCTTGGTTCATTGGTTATGACATGATGAGTGCAACTAGGAGGTTCAAGGTTCAATCCTTGCTTCCTCCTTTCTAGCTCATCTTTTTATCACAATTTGCACTAACCCATATCAAAGCCCATTAAGCCAAGCCCATCATGAAATTTCATAATATTAATAATATTTCATGAATATAATATTTCATGATAATATTTCATGAATATAATATTTCATGATAATATTTCATGATAATAATATTTCATGCATATACTATTTCATGATAATATTTCATGATAATAATATTTCATGAATATAATATTTCATGCTAATATTTCATGATAATAATATTTCATGAATATAATATTTCATGCTAATATTTCATGATAATAATATTTCATGAATATAATATTTCATGTATTCATGACATTTCATAGCATGTGATTGCATGAAATTTATATCATTTCATTATAACCATTTTCATACATTGTCATGATTTTACATTGACAAATTTGGGGTGTTACAATCCTCCCCCTCTTATAGAAAGTTCGTCCCGAACTTTAAAATAGTTCCGGATACTTTGATCGCATCGTATCTTCCTGTTCCCAGGTGGCTTCTTCGAACTGCTTGTTCCGCCACAGAACCTTCACTAAGGGTATTTCCTTGTTCCTTAGCCTTTTAACTTCCCGATCGAGGATCTGGATCGGGCGGCGTTCGGAACTAAGGCTCTCCTGTTCTTGTACTGGTGGGGGTTCTATCATTTGACTCGCATCAGGGGTACACTTCTTGAGCATCGACACATGGAAGACGTCGTGGATAGCCGCCATTTCTGGCGGTAGCTCCAGTTCGTAGGCCACCTTGCCTACTCGTCTCAAAATCTGGTAGGGTCCCACGTATCGCGGACTCAGTTTCCCCTTCTTTCCGAATCTCATCACCCCTTTCATAGGGGCTACCTTCAGGAATACCGAATCCCCAACCTCGAACTCGAGTGGTCGACGTCGTTTATCAGCGTAGCTCTTTTGCCGACTCTGAGCAGTCTCTATCCTCTGGCGGATATTCTTTATAGCCTGAGTGGTCTCATCAATAATATCGGTCTGGAGTCCCATCTCCCTCTTTTCACCACTCTCATGCCAGCATAAAGGAGATCTGCATTTCCTTCCGTATAGTGCTTCGTACGGTGCCATCCCGATAGTAGCCTGATGACTGTTATTATAAGCAAACTCTGCCAGGCTCAGGTATCGACACCAGCTTCCCTTGAAGTCCAAGGTGCAAGCTCGTAACATATCTTCTAGTATCTGGTTTACTCGTTCAGTCTGCCCGTCAGTCTAGGGGTGAAAGGCTGTACTGAACTTCAGCTTCGTGCCAAGGGCCTTCTGCACGTGTCCCCAAAAATCAGAAGTAAATCGACCATCTCGGTCAGAGACGATGGTCTTGGGAACCCCGTGTAGTCGGACAATCTCCTTGACGTACAGTTGAACCAGCTGCTCAACTGAATAAGTCATCCTGATAGCCAGAAAATGCGCGGACTTGGTCAGTCGGTCCACAATAACCCATATACTATCATATCCATTCGTAGTCCGAGGTAGCCCTGATATGAAATCCATAGATATGTCCTCCCATTTCCACTCGGGAATAGGTAGAGGCTGCAGAACTCCCCCAGGTCTCTGGTGTTCTGCTTTGACCCTCTGGCAGGTCAAACACATGCTAATATAATGGGCTACATCTTTCTTCATGCCGGACCACCAAAATTTGCCCTTCAGATCTTGATACATTTTGGTAGACCCAGGATGCATCGCATAAGGTGTGCCGTGAGCTTCCTCGAGTATCCTCGTCCGTAAGTCGGAGTCGTCGGGAACACATAATCGATCCCGGAGATATAAGACTCCACTATCGGAAATCCGAAATCCCTCGTCCTTGCCTTCAAGAATCTCTTGCTTGATTCTCTGAAGACTCAGATCATGATTCTGCTTCTCCAGAATATCGTCAAATAATGTCGGCGCAATCTGTAGAGTAGAAAGCCGTCCTGATATTATCTCGATTCCGAAATCCATAATCTCTTCCCCTAAGGGTCGTGGCAAAGCTGATAAAGACAACAACGCAGCACAAGATTTCCACTGAGAGCATCTGCTACCTTGTTGGCTTTTCCCGGATGGTACAAGATCTCACAGTCGTAGTCCTTGACCAACTCGAGCCATCGGCGTTGTCGCATATTCAGGTCTTTCTGGGTGAAGAAATACCGCAGACTCTGGTGATCAGTAAAGACCTTGCACTGGGTGCCATACAAATAATGCCTCCATGTTTTCAGCGCAAAGACCACCGCTGCTAATTCCAAATCATGGGTAGGATAATTCTTTTCATGTTCCTTTAATTGTCTAGAGGCATAGGCAATTACCTTCCCATTTTGCATAAGTACAGCTCCGAGTCCCAGTTTGGATGCGTCGCTGTACATATCGAAACCCGTATCACTTTCGGGAAGAGTCAATATAGGAGCGCTAGTCAGCCTCCTTTTCAGTTCAGAGAAACTCTTCTCACATTCCTCGGTCCAGGTATATTTCTTATCATTCCTTGTAAGAGCTGTCATAGGGGCTGCAATCCGAGAGAAGTTCTCTACGAATTTTCTGTAGTAACCTGCTAACCCCAGAAAACTTCTGACCTCACTGGCATTCTTGGGTCTGGACCAGTTACTTATGGCCTCAATTTTAATTGGGTCGACCATCACTCCGTCCTTGGAGATAACATGTCCCAAGAATGATACTTGGTTCAGCCAGAACTCACATTTCGAAAATTTAGCATACAGTTGTTCCTTCTGAAGGATCTGTAATACTATACTCAGGTGCTCCGCATGCTCCTCGGAAGTCCCCGAATAAATAAGGATGTCGTCGATGAAGACGATCACAAATCTGTCGAGAAATGCCGAGAAAATCTGATTCATAAGGTCCATGAATATTGCCGGAGCATTAGTAACTCCAAACGGCATCACTACGAACTCGTAATGTCCGTATCTCGTCCGGAAAGTAGTTTTGGGTATGTCCTCATTTTTCACCCGGACTTGGTGATAACCAGACCTCAGATCGATCTTAGAGAAAACCGTAGCTCCCTTTAACTGATCGAGCAGGTCATCTATCCTGGGTAGAGGGTACCTGTTCTTTATGGTCACATTATTTAATGCCCGATAGTCGATGCACATACGCATCGACCCATCCTTCTTTTTCACGAACAGTACGGGAGCTCCCCAGGGGGAATGACTAGGGCGGATAAGTCCCTTGTCGAGTAGCTCTTGTAGCTGTCCTTGCAATTCTTTCAATTCAGTCGGCGCCATTCGGTATGGTGCCTTCGAGATGGGGTTAGTACCAGGAATCAAATCAATGGCAAATTCAACATCTCTTTCAGGTGCTAACCCAGGTAAGTCATCAGGAAATACCTCTGGATAGTTGCATACGACTTCGACGTCTTCTAGCTTCGGGTCCTCTCTAGGACGAGTATCAACCACATGAGCTAGAAATCCAGAACATCCATTCTCTAACATTTTCCTTGCCTTCAGAGCCGATAAGAATTTGCATGGAATCTCAAGTAAGAATATAGCAAGAGTTATCTAGTCTTAGATACATGCAAAAGAAGCATTCATAAGAAATTAGAAAATAGTAATTATCTAGCATTTTACTTAGCATGCATACTACAAAGTTTAGACATTAATGATAGTGTTATCTAGCATGACATTAATGTTATATAGCTCAATTGGTATTCAGGATTCACAAAGAACTAGATTTAAGCCTGGGTCTAGAGTTCGAATCCTAGGAAGGCAAAAATCCACGCCCAAGAGTGGGAAGACCTAGTATTGGTAACGGCACGGTCGACGGTCGACGGTCGAGACCGCCAAATGGGCCGCCAAATGGGCCGGGTCGTTACAACCCAAACACTCCAATGCGGCCTAACCAAAGAGGAGCTGAACCGGGTGAGTCCATTCAACAGTGCAATGGAACTCTGGGGTAAGCTAGTTGAATTACACGAAGGAACCTCCGACACCCGAATCAGCAAGAGGGACCTTCTGCTGAACAAGCTGTATACAATCAAGATGAACGACAGCGAATCTGCAGCTCAGCTCCACGCCAGGATTCAGGAGCTGATGAACGGTCTACACACCATCGGTCACAAGGTAGAGAACCGCGACCTGATCAGGTATGCTCTTAACGCCTTCCCTAGAAATACTTTGTGGGCATCTATGGTAGATGCGTACAAAGTTTCAAGGGATTTATCTAAGATTAAACTAGATGAATTATTTTCGGAACTCGAATTACATAAACAGACTAACTGCAATCTGGCCGGGAAAGGCATTTCCTTTGTTGCAGGTAAAACTGAAAAAATGACCAAGAAGAAACCTCAACATGCACCCGAGTCTGATTCAGACTCAAACTCAGAAGAAAGCGAAGGAGATCGACCTAAGCTGGTTCGGCTAGCTCGGGACTACTACAAAGAACTAAAAAACCAGACCAACAGAAGGAAAGCCAGCCGAAGAAAGAAAGAACCAGCTGAACCTTCAAATGAGAAGAACAAACTAAACGTGACCTGTTACGAGTGCAAGAAGAAGGGCCACTACAAGACTGAATGCCCCAATCTGAAGGAAATAAAGAAGACAAGAATGAAGAAGGCCCTTCAGGCAATGTGGGACTAATCCTCGTCCGAAGAAGAAGAAGAGGCCCCACAATCAAACCTGCTCGCTCTGACGGCCTCGAAAGAAATCGAAACTGAATCAGAATCGGAGCCAGAAGACAAAAAGCTCACGTTTTCAGAGGATGGTGAAATCACTGTAAGTGGGTTTTCTAAAAGTCAATTATCTGAATTAATTGCGTATCTTTCACGAGACTTGGCGAAAGCCAAAATCCGAGTCGAATCTCTCCGACAGGAAGTAAAACTCCTTAAAGAGGGAGCTGACTCTAGATCTTTAACTGAGAAGGTTCAAGAAGGAACCTCTACTCAAGTTGAAAAACTTGAGAAAGAGAACTCCTCCTTGAAAACTCAAGTCAAAGCCCTTAGAACAGCCTTAGAACGATTCACTTCTGGTTCCAAGGGTCTTGACATGATCCTTGGAAAACAGAAGTCGGTTCTAAATCGATCCGGGTTAGGCTATCGAACCAAGTCTAGACAAAGATCATACTATGTTGTACTGAATCAGTCTAGACCTAAAATTTAGGCATGGGTACCCAAACTGTGCCTGAACAAACAAACTGGATCAAATCAGTATTGGATCCCCAAGGACAAGATTCACATCTTGACAAACCCCGGTACATGCCACTTAAAAGTAATATACTTAACTTGTACTCATGCTTATTCATAACATGCTTAAACTTAGCACATATCTTGCACATAGAAAGTAGAGTTCCCAAAACTTACTTTTGGGATATCTTAAAGCTTTGGTCTTGTACTCATTAATGCACCTTGCGTGCCATAATCCCAAAACTTACTTTTGGGCAATTCAAGACCTCGGTTTCCACCCTGTACTTCCATCGAACACCTTGCGTGCCAAAATCTCAAAACTTGATTTTGGGCAAATCAAGACTTTAGTCTTGCTATACTAAAATCACATCATCCAAAGACTTAGAATCATGTTTAGAATCACACAAAAACTACTTTTATTGCATGTGAGTGATCTACTTACCTCCTTGTGCTTCTAAATTTACTATCCGGCGTAGAATCTTCTTCCTTGTGCGATCTTCCAACCATTCACCCTAAGAGAGAATCCTAGTTTCCTCTTGGTAAGAAACCCTAACTCTCTTTTCTTTGTTTTCGCAGGGAAGAAGAAGAAGGATGAGAAAACCCTTGGTTTTCTCTCCTTTCCATCCTTTATATACTAAGTAGAAGTTGATCCATCTCCCATAAAGGATGCTTACTATTACTTATCTACTATCGGTTCCATATTCCAGTGAGATGATTACCATCCCTAATGGAAACCCAAAACTAATCCTAACCGAGGTCGCGGGTTTGAGCCCTGGCTCCCCCGACACCTTTAAAGAATTTTTTTTAATTTCTTTTTTTTTTTACTTTGGACAAATTCTGACAAATTCTGGTGTTACAGAGGTCCTCCAGTCGGGTCAGTGGAATGAATTGGGGTGGCCAAGCCCGAGTGCCGAGTACCAAAGGTCGAGTGCCCCAACGACTCGGGTCGCACCTTACCTCAAGGGGCACTAACTGCTTCGGGAGATCTCCCTTGGGTCGGCCAGTCAACAACCCTACTCGGGATTTGTCACCTTCCTGGGGAACACCCACTCCTTGACATCAGTGCTGCAAAAGGGGTACGGGAGTTGGCTCAGTGCTGCTCAAGCCTGACACCACTCGTGTCCGGATCACGAATATCCCGCTGACACAGTACTTTCTTGATATACCCTGGCACTCCGTACCATGGCAACCCCTGCTTGTGTCAGACTTGGTGGCGTCGGCCGGCACCAGTCAACGAGCTGACAGTACCCTTAATCCTATCCCCGCATGAGGCAAAAGAGCGGTAGACGTGGAGAGGAACTGTCAGCTCCCTCGGCTATATAAGGTTCTTCGCACTCCATTCACTCTGCGACATGATCATATTTGGCGCTAGAAGAAGACCTTCCGCTTGATCGAGAGTGCAAGATGGAAAATTCCAACCGAGTGATAGTTACCTCGGAGGAGTACAAGCTATTGTTGGCTATCCAAGCTTAGAAGACCCCATAACTGTCTTTGCATGCCAGCAGTCCGACAACTCGATTTCCTAAGCCCTCGGCCACTCGGCGGGCTAGGGAAACGCTGCCCGACCAGAGGGAGACTTGGTCCCATTCCCCACCGCTTTTTACTGAACCCGAGGCGATGAAGCACACTTGATTCCTGCTGAGACATTTGCATCCAGCCAGACGTATTGGCCACGCCTGGATAAGGGGAAAGCCCCAGCCGAACCCCCACCGACTTCCCTAATACGTTGTGTTAGTGCCGGAAGCACCAAAGTCAAACCTGTGTTTTGATAATGACAAAGGGTTCAGAAGTTAAGGTGTTGTTGTGATCTAACAAGCTTACTAAGTGTGCAGGAAAGTCATAGGTATACTAGGCAAGAAGTCCTGGTCGAGGACTGGGCAAGAAGTCCAGGCAAAGGGCTGGGCAAGAAGTCCTGGTCGAGGATTGGGCAAGAAGTCCTTGTCGTAGACTGGGCACGAAGACCTGACCGGAAGTTGGACAATAAGACCTGGTCGGGGAATGGCCCCCGAAGACCTGGTGAGTGAAGCTGGGTAAAAGTCCAACCGGAGGAGCTGGTTGGCAAAGAGGTAAATTCTCCCGAGAGGAGTAGGTGAGGATGCGTTCCCCGGAGGAGGGAACATTAGGCGTCGGTTCGAACTAGGGTTCCATTTGGGAGACCCAAAGTCAGAACCAAGACAACTTAGGCTGTAAATAATGTCTAACATACTTGTTTCTTGTGTTTTGGAACTAGCCTTGGTTGTAGGGAACGAAGGAACAGTGTTTCTGCAGCTCAGGCACCTCAATGGAGTGAGGCGCCTCACTGGGCTAGGCGCCTGTATGGATACGGGCGCCCCAGTACAAGGCCAAATCAAAACTATCGAAGCAAACTGCCACGAAGCCTCTGGACCAAGTCAGCTTAGGCGCCGCATTGAAGGGGATAAGCGCTGACTGAGCCTGTGGATTGAAATTTTCGTAGGAGAGGTCACGTGTCAGGCACCCCCATCAATACAGACGCCCCTATGGCTGCTATAAATAGGGGTTCACCCCTAAGGATTCAAACAATCTCACTCATATCGCTCCATACACTTTCGTTCAAGGGCTATGCTTCGACAAGCTCCGACCTCGCGATTCCAGCGCCGATGACGACCCTCTACTCCGGAATTCCATCCACCTTGGGCATCGGTAACATTTAATTTACGAAAAGTGTTGTACTTTGAATTTCAATTCTATATCTGTACTCGAACTTGTAAAAGATTTTTAACGAACATAGAATTGCCCAACGTAAACGGTCAAGGACTATGGGCCTTGGAGTAGGAGTCGACCGCGACTCCGAACCAAGTAAAAATAACTTGTGTTAGCGATTGTTTTCTTGTTTTCCGCTGCGTAATCGCTCTGCTTTTCCGAAAAATTTCTATATCGATATTCACCCCCTCTATATCTATTTTCTTCGATCCAACAAGTGGTATCAGAGCGGGTGGCTCAAACTTGGTGCAACCACCAGTTTGAAAGTTTTTTTCGGATTTATGAAATTTTTAATTTTTTTTCGAATCTTTCTCGTTAATCGAGGTTGGTGCAACACCACTCGATCTTTTTTCGTTACTCTTAATTTCTCCCGCACTACTAATCCAAGACTCAGTCTTGGAACAAGTTTTCATTTTTAATTTTTCAGTTACAATTCAAATGGCCATGCAAGAGGGATTCAGCACTGCCATACCTCCCCTTTTCAGTGGAGAAGATATCTCCTACTGGAAAAGCAGGATGGAAGTCCACCTAAAAACTCAGGTGGACATGTGGATAATCATCTAATCTGGGCTAGAAATTCCCAAGAACACAAAAGGAGTGGCACAACATTATACTGAATAGGATGCCTCGCTGAAGAAGAAAATCGAGACTGATGCAAAGGCAAACCCAGACTTTGCAATGCGGTTTGATCAAGGAGGAGCTGAATCGGGTAGGACCCTTCAACAGAGCCAAAGATCTTTGGAACAAGCTCATCGAGCTGCATGAAGGCAATTCCGACACCAGGATCAGCAAAAGAGATCTGTTGCTGAACAGACTCTACACAATCAAGATGAACGAAGGAGAATCAGCAGCACAGCTCCACGCCAGAATCCAGGAGCTGATGAATGGGCTGCATACGATAGGTCACAAGGTCGAGAACCGTGACCTAATTAGGTATACACTAAACGCGTTCCCATGGAACACACTGTGGGCATCCATGGTAGATGCCTACAAGGTTTTCAGGGATCTTTCTAAAATTAAACTAGATGAACTTTTCTCTGAATTAGAACTGAATGAACAGACTAACGCCACTTTGGTCGAGAAGAGTATTGCTTTCATTGTAGGAAAACCTCAAGTAAAATCCCCCAAGAAAAAGACTCTACCAGCACCCGAGTCTGACTCAGTCTCAGATTCAGAAGATAGCTAAGGGGACCGACCCAAGTTGGTTCGGCTAGCTCGGGACTACTATAAGGAGCTAAGGCACCAAATGAACAAGAAGAAAGCAAGCCGAAGAAAACAAGATCCATCAGAACCTTCAACAAGCTCGAAGAGCAAGCCCAACGTTACCTGCTATGAGTGTAATAAAAAGGGACATTATAAGTCAGAGTGCCCCAATCTGAAGGAAACAAAGAAGGCGCGAAGAAAGAAGACTCTCCAAGCCACTTGGGATGAATTCTCTTCCGAAGAAGAAGAAGAAGTCCCACACGCAAATTTACTCACTCTAACCACTTCAGAAGACGTCGACACCGGATCGGAATCGGAACCAGACGAAGAAAGGCTCACAATCTCGGAGAATGGGCAAATCACGGTAAGAGGTTATTCTAAATATGAACTATCTAAATTAATCTCTTACTTGTCTCGCAACTTAGCAAAATCCAAAATCCAGGTTGAGTACCTTCGACAGGAAGTAAAACGCCTGAAAGAGGAAGCCGACTCGAGGTCCTTGACCGAGCAAATTCAAGAAGGAAACTCCACTCAAGTTCAGAAGCTTGAGGAAGAGAATTCCTCCTTGAAAACTCATGTCAAGGAGCTCAGAGTGGCCTTAGAATGATTCACTTTGGGTTCCAAGGGTCTTGACATGATCCTTGGAAAGCAGAAGTTCGTTCTTAAGCGATCTGGATTAGGGTATCGAACTAAGTCTAGGCAACGTTCTTATTATGCTGTATTGAACCAAGCTAGAACCCAAGTCCAAGCATGGGTCCCCAAGCTTTGTTTGAACAAACAAGATGGACCAAACCAGTATTGGATCCCTAAGGACAAGATTCACATCTTGCCTAACCATTATCGAGGCTATAGTCCAGGGGGAGCCAATATAAAAACCATATTTATATTTAGATAATTTTTTTAATTACAATTGTTTTTATTGCATGCTTGATTGTTTATTTTTACAAATTTTAATTATCATGCTTAGATTTAGGACTAGTTAGTTTAAGGACAAAAGGTTAAATTGAAATTTGAACAACATAGTATTGGGTGGAGGTGAGATGATAGTACGTTAGGGAAACCATTCTGGTGGAACTAGCCGAAGCTACCAATCCAAGACCCAAACTAGTTAGACCAAAATCTTTCAAGAAGTAACATGAAGATGAATTTTCAATAAAAGGCTTTGTCAAGGAAAGGGTTGATGCTCCAATAAGGCTACGGCCAAAGAAGGCCTAGTGCCTCGCAAAGACCTGGAAGACAATTATTGAATGTCAAATTCACTTTACTACTTGTTAAATTTGAATCTAACACAAATTTCAATTAATCTTAGATTCAACACAATTTTTCAAAATAAACTTAAACCTTATATAAATTTTCAAAATTAATTAAAATTTTTAATTAACCATACTTTTCAAATTAAAATCTTTATTTTTGTTAAAACCTGTCTCACAAAACCTATAAGGTTAACGTGGTTGATAACACTAGAATGGGTGAGACAGACTAGGCTGTAAAAATCAATTTTAAAGTTATCCTTGACTCTAATTGGATCCAAATCAATAAATACTTTATGTGTAGGAACATAAAGATTTGGACCAATGGATGTTGGATAATGGATGCTCCAGACACATGACTGGAGACAAATTGAAATTTACCAAAATCAAGTTCAAGAACCTAGGCTCAGTAGCATTTGGCAACAATGCTACACTCAAAGTCATTGGGTCAGGTAACATTGAACTCAAATCTTATTTTGTGATTAAAAAGGTACTCTTGGTTGAAAATTTCAAGTTCAATTTGCTTAGTATAAGTCAACTATGTGATACTGGCTATGTAGTTACATTCACCAACTCTGACTGCCTGATTAGAAACCTTCAAGACTCAGAGGTCATGCTTAAGGGTACTAGGAAAAAACAATGTCAATACCATTAATTTACCTTTAGTACCAAAATGCTTATTAACTCAATTAGAAGAATCCAACCTCTAGCATAGGAGATTAGGTCACACTCATGTTAAATAGATTTCTAAAATTACCCAACTTGGTCTAATTAAAGGTGTACCATGAATTAAGAATTTTGAAAACACAATCTGTAACTCATGTAACCAAGGCAAACAAACCACGTTTGCTCACAAATCAATTCAATCAGACTTAACCCAAACCACACTTGAGCTCCTACACCTTGACCTTTTTGATTCACATGGAGCCAAGTCACTAAGCAGGAACCGGTACTGCTTAGTTATTATCGATGATTACTCTAGGTTTACCTTGGTTAGGTTCCTAAAAACTAAAGATGAAACTCTAAACCTATTTATTGACTTATGCAAAATAATTGAAAATCAAAATGATACCAAAATCAAAAGACTTAGGAGTGATCACGAGGGAGAGTTTGAGAATCAAAGGTTTGAGGAATTCTACAAAATAAATCGATATATTCATGAATTTTCCTGTCCTAGAACCCCCCAACAAAATGGGATAGTAGAAAGAAAAAATAGAACCCTTCAGGAAGCCGCTAGGACCATGCTCAATGAATTTAATCTAGCTAACCAATTTTGGACAGAATCAATAAGTACAACTTGTTATATCCAAAATAGGGTCCTAATTAACTAAAGACATAATAAAACACCTTATGAATTATATTATCATAGACTGCGTAACCTACACTACCTAAGGGTCTTTGGGGGTGCAAAGTTCATATCTTGAACACCAAGGACTACCTAGGTAAGTTTCAATCCAAGTCAACCTGAGGGGTCTTCTTAGGATATTCAACAACTAGTAGGGCCTATAGGGTTTATAATAAACAGACCCACAAAATTGAAGAGACTACCAACTTAATTTTTGATGAGGAAACTGAACCAAAAACTGGAAATCAAAACCTGAACCAATCAAATATTGATCAGGAAGACAATGAACAAACAATTGAACAATCAATTGAACCACTAATTGAACCTCTAAATGAACTAACTCTTGAACAACTACTGTGTCAACTGAACCAATAACTGAACTAACCCAAGTAGTTGAACGAAACACTGAACCGAACCGTCCAGCCGGACCTGAGGCTGAACCAAGTTCTAGATGAACCAAAAAACCAAGACTCAGTCACCCTTCTGATCAAATTATGGGTGATCCAACCTTAGGAGTCAGAACTAAGTCTTCCTATAGAAATCATAGTCAGATAGCACTGATTTCAAAAGTTAAACCTAAGACTATAGAGGAAGCCCTACCTGACCCTGATTGGATTATAGTGATGCAAGAGGAGTTAGCCCAATTTGAAAGAAACCTAGTCTGGGAACTAGTACCTAAACCTGAGGGCAAGTCTATTATAGATACTAAGTGGGTGTTTAGGAATATACTAAATGACCAAGGGGAAATAGTTAGAAATAAAGTCCGCTTAGTAGGTAAAGGGTTCAGTCAAGTCGAAGGGTTAGACTATAATGAAACCTATGCCCCAGTAGCTAGACTTGAGTCGATTAGAATGTTGTTAGCATTTGCAGCCCATAAAGGGTTCAAGCTATACCAAATGGACGTTAAATCTACCTTTTTGAATGGGCTTATTAAAGAAGAAATGTATGTAGGACAACCCCCATGATTTTAGGACCTAGAAAAACCTGAGTATGTCTTTAAACTTAGAAAAGCACTGTATGGGTTGAAACAAGCACCTAGGGCATGGTATGAACGTTTATCAACCTATCTAATTTCTAAGGAGTTTAACCAAGGACAAATTAACTCCACTCTATTTGTTAAAACCTTAGTAAAAGATATTTTTATTGCCCAAATTTATGTTGACGATATAATTTTCGGATCCACCAACTCAAACTTTCTAAAAGAATTTGTAAAAATAATGGAAAATAAATTCGAAATGAGCTTAGTAGGTGAGCTTAACTTTTTCTTAGGATTGTAAATTAAGCAAACTAGAGATGGTAATTATGTTCACCAGTCCAAGTATGCTAAAGAGTTAATAAAGAAATTTAAAATGGATAACTCCAAAAGCATAAGTACCCCTATGGCCACAAATGTCAAAATTGATAGTGACCCTGAACGTAAGCTGTAGATCTTAAGCTATACCAAAGTATGATTGGAAGTCTACTTTACCTTACAGCTAGCAGACCTGATATCCTATTCTCTGTAGGAATGCGTGCTAGGTACCAAACTTGTGCTAAGGAATTCCACTTAGCAGTCCTAAAATGAGTACTTAGGTACATTAAGGGTACTCTAAATGTAGGGATTTGGTATCCTAGGACTTCCACTTTTGAATTGTCAGGATATTTTGACTTTGACTATGCTGGGTACAAGTTAAATAGAAAAAGTACAAGTGGAAGTTGTCAACTATTAGGACATAGTCTAGTCAGCTGGTGTAGCAGAAAGCAACACTACGTAGCACTATTTACAACAGAAGCAGAATATGTTGCCTTAGGAGAATGTGTCACACAACTTTTGTAGATGATGCACACTCTTAAGGACTTCCAGCTTGACTACACCCAAACCCATGTCTATATTGATAACATTAGTTTGATTAACCTGACTAAAAACCCAATTCAACACTCCAGAACAAAACATATAAAAGTTAAACATCATTTTGTAAGGGATCATGTAGCCAGGGGTTGTTGGGATCGGGTGCATGTTGACATGGATGCGGGTTCATAATTTTAAAATTAATTACGTGCAGCGGGAAGGTTTAGCATAAATAATTTCTCAAATTATTTAACCACACATCTAAGCATGCAATTTTATCTTGTGTAGACATGATCATATATTTAAAATTTTGCAGAAACATAAACTAATTTATGTATTACCTCGCGTAACTCGAAGGAAGGGACGAGATCCAACCGTAAGCGTCCCTTGGATGCTCCGCCTCTATTCGCGTCCACGCCAAGTATCTTCGGGATGACTTCGCAAAGCCACGAGTTTCGTGTTCTCAAGAACTACTAGATTCTCCGAGAACGTGACAAGATAAACCAAGAGAGAAGTCGGAAGACTAACCACAAAAGGATGGCTGGAATCAAAATTTCGGCGAAGCAAAAGAAGAGGCTTGCGGCAAAAAGATCCTTGCAGCAAACTCTAATTCCGGCAGCACCTTCTTCTGGCCAAGAGATGGCCGGAGCTTCCTTCTCCGGCAGCAGGTGGTAGTCGGTAGGGAAAGGGCAGGGGCGGCTGGCTGGTGCTCCTTCTTGGGGCTGGTTGGCGCACGGCAAGAAGGGGAGAAGAGAAGGAGACAAAGAGCGGGAGAGAGCCTATGCCTTCATCTCTTCGATTATCACCCAAGCCTTGTCTTGGGTCCTTTATATAGTGGCCTCTCAACCATCAAGCCTCTCAAATATGGAATAACTTATTCTATCATGCCATGTTTGATTTTATATCATGGTTAAAATCATATTTTAATTCATGATAAAAAATCAATCAAGTCTCTTCTCTCCTATGGAATAAATTTCCTTATCATGGTAAATCAATCCATGATTGATTTTATAAAATAAACCAATCCATGGTTCACTTTAATTTCCATGAAAAATAAACTAAACCTTAGTTTATTATATAAAAATTTATATCATCCATAATTTTATAAAACAAACCACACTTGGTTTATTTTATAAATTGAACCAAAAACTTAGTTCTCTCCCTTTGTTGTGGCCGGCCAAGCAAAGAGGATGGAGGCCCTCTTTGGCCGGCCCATCCAAGTCAAGCCCCAATGAATTAAACTTATTTAATTCATCTATTAAGTCTTCAAAAGACTTAGCCATTTTACGCTTCTGATGCGTCTCTGAAAAATTCAAATTCGACTTATCGTTTGGCTCAACCAAACTTAATCTCTCTTGATTGGAAAATCTAATTTTCAACTCGTTTTAAATCCCTCGGATTACTCGTAGTACGTGTGACTAAATATGCTTTCGATTTATGTTGGCCATCTATAATTAATCAATTATAGAACGATCATGAGTGACACCTAGTAGTACATTATGATCCCCAATTAATCGAAAGATCAACGGTTGACCTCAGAAACTATTCTGAAACCCTTCAGCAGCTATAATGAATCGTGCCCCATTCCCTTCACCATCTTATACCCACTTGGTTCAGGACATGGCCTATGTGTGTTAGTCCCCACTAGGTTGACTACGTCACACCTAGCCCAAGTAACATTTTCTCGTCCTACGGATTCTAATTACTCTCATGTATTTAAGAGATTCATACTCTGAACATGTCATACTTTGGCCAAAGGCTTCGAGTAACAATCCGACGATAGACCTTGGGTATACATCTCCTCACAAGGAGTGGTGAATCTTTTGTAGACTGTTCAAACATCTTCAGGCATTTCGGCTTATACCCAATCATCCTGGGTCGACACCTCCTTGGAGATGCTTGCTTAAGATGTCAAAGTATAAGTCTCCACGACCAATATGACTTGAACACCGCAAGTCAAAGGAACATCGCACTTAAGCTGCAGTAAAAACTTCACTGACATATCTATAAGTAGACTACCATATGAAGGTTTACAGCCAGTCACTCCAATGAACTAGTTCCCTTAACTAGCATTCAAGTTTATCTCCGGACATCTCAATGTCACCAGCCAGTGAGAATCAGCTGATTAGAGAATAACCCATGCTAGTCTCAACAGAATTGATAGTGTCCGTATTTATCAATTCATCGACTAGGGATAATTTCAATACTTCACAATTGCACATGTAGAGATAATCACTAGTTGTGAATTCATCACAAATTCTCTCATGCTGTGAATTGTATTGCGGACATTCAGTAAATGAGTTTAAGATCTCAATTAAATACACAAACATGTATACTCAAATAGTGAATATTCATTTATTAAAATAAATGATTACAATCATTAGGCGATTGCCTTAGGACACTTCTCTCATATCACTGACAGGGGTGAAATAGTCCTTAAGCATGTGGACATAAAGTCTAACTTAGCTGATATCTTTACCAAACCCTTACCTAAGTCTGAGTTTAGCTCACTAAGAAGGCAGTTAGGGTTGTGCTTAGTAGAATAGGACTGCTCCATATTTTCTCCAAAAATTGTTTTATTTCTTTTTTTTTAATTAATCATCTTTGAAAAATCATTTCTATTATCAAGTTTTTGAAATTTAAAATGATTTTTTGACTTAGTTTTTTTTTTTCAAAAACTTACCCCCTTCAAAACTAGGGTTTTTTCACAAATGGACTTAGCTTAGGCCCTAACCCTAGAACTGCATGCACCTATAGATCTAGAAGCCAGCATCTCACAAGCACCTTAGGGTACTTTTGATTGATAACCTAAACTGGGTTGAGATGCTTAGGTCTATGCCTTGATTCAAGATGCTTTATGTCAGTGCATCTGCTGTAATTGGTTTGGTCCAGTTTATGCTTAAAGTTATTAGAGTTGATTCAATACAGAACATTATTTTTTTTACTAGCTCTCATTTACCTGCTATAATTAGTATCATTTTTTTTGATATATGGCAAAGGGGGAGAGAAAGGAAAGGAGAAATTTTTTCAAAATTTTTATCTCTTTTTTAAAAAGTAAAGTAAATAACTAAAGTACTTAAAAATATTTTTCAAATCGAAGCATTTCAAAACTAACTATTTCTAAAGGATTTTCTAAAACACCTCAAAATTTTCTAAGTACTTAAATGGTTGTAAGTGGAAATCTATTTCTCTAAGTGTTTTTGTTGCATGAAGTATTTTTAGAAAATTTTTCTGTGTATGAAAAACTTGCAAAAACTTTGAATTTTTTCTAAGTGTAAAAAACTTGCAAAACTTTTTGAAAAAATTTTCTAAGTGTGAAATACTTTTTGGAAATTTTTTCTAAAGTATAGAAAGCTTGGGAAAATTTTCAAAACCCTTTTATCTAAGTATAAATACTTCAGAACTTAGTCAAAATCTAAAACACTTAGAAGGTTTATAAAAACTCACATATCTTTGAAAAACTCAGGGGGAGAATATTCGTTTCAGGAGGAGAAAACTGAATTTTTATTATGAATTCTTTGCTTGTTAAATATGTTATCTTTTTAACTTAACTTTTTGATCCTTGTTGCCATAAATCAAAAAGGGGGAGATTGTTGGTGCCGGAAGCACCAAAGTCAAACCTATGTTTTGATAATGGCAAAGGGTTCATGTAACACCCCACTAAAATTTCCTTCAATATTATCCCTAATATTGAGTATGATTGCATGAATAATAGCCATATTGAGTATGATTCATGAATGATAGTTAGGGTTGTGGGAATTTTAGTGTAAGTGTTAATGGGCCTTATATGAGCTCTAAATGGTGGAAATTCCTAATGGGACTTAAATAGCACTTCGTTAGTTATCCTAATGGGCCCTATGAGGATAAAAGAAATAACACATCATTGTTAATGCAGTCTGACCCTGATTGTTATTTTGGTGTCGACACCGATTTTAGTTTAGGTTGATGTTGATTATGATTATGGTTAAGTCCTGATCGGGGATTAGGCATGGTATGAAAAATCCTAGCTTGGAGGGCTAGGTGTTGAAAAGTCCTAATTCAGAAGGGTTGGGTGAAAATTCCTAGCTTGGAGGGCTAGGTGAAAAGTCCTAACTTGGAGGGTTAGGTGAAAAGTCTCAACTTGGAGGGTTAAGTGAAAAAGTCCTGGCTTGGAGGGTCAGGTCCTAGCTTGGAGGGCTAGGTCTGGAAAAGTCCTAATTCGGAAGAGTTGGGTGAAAAGTCCTAGCTCGGAGGGCTAGGTGAAAAGTCCTAACTTGGAGGGTTAGGTGAAAATTCCAAACTTGGAGGGTTAGGTGAAAAATCCTTAGCTTCGAGGGCTAAGGTGGATGAAATCCTAGCTTGGAGGGCTAGGTTTGAGTCCCTGGATCGGTCTGGTGACTGATCAGGGAAGTTGGCACGCTACTCCTTAGTGGATCGGTTTGGTGACTGATCCAGCGATGACTGATCGGTCTAGTGATCGATCAGTGAGCGCACAGTGAGGTTGGGAACCTACTGTGTGAATCCTGATCGGTCTGGTGACCGATCAGGGAGCAGGTCGTTGCCTCGTTGCTTGGCTCCTGATCGGTCCGGTGACCGATCAGGGAGCAGGCAGCTTCCTCACTGCCTTACTCCTGATCGGTCTGGTGACCGATCAGGGAGCCAACAGTGAGTTGAGTTCTCCCGTTGATCAGCTCCTGAACGGTCTAGTGACCGATCAAAGACTTAGGATTTAATTTCCGCAGTTACTGTTCACTCAGACGTGGACCGATCAGGCTTGAGCCTGATCGGACAGGCAGCTACCTGATCGGTCTGGTGACCGATCAGGATTCACTCTGATCGGTCTGGTGACCGATCAGGCTTGTGTCGCCGCGAGAGCTGGGAGTCCCAGCAATGCGGTGGATCGGTCTGGTGACTGACCTAGGAGCCGTGGATCGGTCCGGTGACCGATCACTTTAATTCAAAATGCACTGTCAGACGCTCTGATCGCGTCTGAACGTATCCGATTCTCTGCGCTTAACATCTGATACACAATTTTCTGCTTGATATGCTGTGCTAACACTCTGATTGAGCTGCAGGTGACAGGGAAGGATTCAAACACTTAAGGAGAGTCAATGGAGGTCTTTCCTTGGAGCAGGTTTGTCCGTTTTCCATCTCAGGTTGCAACGGCTGGAGCTGCAGACTGGAGCTGCTGGCTGGAGCTTGGCTGAGGGAAGCTCAGGGAGTCCAGGGAGAGCTCAGTGGTAGCTGGTGTTGGCAGGTAAGCAGCTGGAGGCTGCTGTGAGATGGTGTCACCTGTGCTCAGTGGAGAAACAAAAGGGCGTAGAGGAGAAGAGCATAGTAGAGTTCGCTGAATCAACTTCTGGCTTAGTTCTTGCTGCGCGTTTGGGTTCTCCACACCTTGCCTATGTTCTGAAGTTTCATCATCTTGAGCAAGCTACTGCAATCTTGAGGCAACCATCCCTTGCTTGAGTACTTGGAGGAAGGAACAAGAGGCTTTGAGTCCAACAGCGAGAAGACACGAAGAAAGGGTTCTTGCGTGAGATCGTCGCTGGGTGGAGCTCGGGAGAAGCTTGCTGTGTTCTTGTCTTTGCTAAGTGCTAAGTAAGATCTTTCTTGTGTTTCATTGTGCTTAAAACTATATCTTTGATTGAAACGCTGTGAAGAGGTTACTCCACCGAGAAGGAGGTTGCTTTCTATCCGGATCTTCCGGGGCTTGATCTGCCGACGATTAAAGGATCGCCCACCTTACGGGCACTCCAAGGAGTAGGGGCAAGTTATCCCCGAACCTTGTAAATCCTCTTGTTAGCGTTCTTGTGTTTGCTCATAGTTTAGGGTTTTGATTTTCTGCATACTCTGTTTCTATTCTTTCCGCTGTGCTACTAAACGGTTTAAGTGTAGAATTTTGATAAGTGCTCAAAGTCTAAGTGATTGGCTATATTCACCCCCCCCTCTCTAGCCATCCGGGTTCCAACAAGTGGTATCAGAGCTTGGGGCTCTGTTTTTGCAGATTAACAACCGAAAGCTATCATCTATGGCATTGAGAGAAGGTTTTTCCACCACCCAACCTCCTTCTTCGATGGCGCAGATTTCCAATATTGGAGATCGATGATGGAGTATTATTTGAAGATGGACATCAACACTTGGTTCGCGGTGAAGGAGGGTTTTACCCCTCCAAAGGATGATGAAGGCAAGGAACTTGAATCGTGGTGGTGGATGGCCGAACAAATTCGAAAGAGTGAAGCCGACGCGAAGGCGGTCGTCACTCTACAATGCGGCATGAACAAAGACCAACTCATCAAGGTTGGTCCTTTCACAAGTGCAAAAGACTTGTGGAACAAACTCATCGAACTCCACGAGGGCACCCGAGATTCAAGAATCGCCAAGAGGGACTTTTCCTCAACCACCTTCAAAATCTCTCCATGAATGAGAATGAAACCGTAAGTTAGTTACATAGACGGTTCAAGGAACTCCTCAATGGGCTTCATTCTATTGATGAAAAGGTCGAGAATCGCGACCTTGTGAGGTATGTGCTAAAAGCATTTCCAAGGAATGCTTTGTGGTCATCCATGGTGGATGCCTACAAAGTTTCCAAGGATTTATCAATTGTTAAACTAGATGATCTATTTTGTGAAATGGAATTGCATGAAATGGCTAACAAAGGCCCCAAAGAGAAGGGGATTGCCTTAGTTGCAGGGGACCGATCCAACAAGAAGAAGAAGGAGAAGAAAAGGAGAAGGAAGTCTCTTCATCTTCATCCTCTTCCGAATACGAGTCCGATTCTGAGGAAGATGGCAGCGGGTCTTCCTCCTCCGAGATGGCAAATTTTGTGAGAAGGATGATGAGAAGGGGTCGACGCTTCAAGGGTAAAGGTAACCCTAGTGAAGTTAAAGTTGATAAGACTAATGTATCTTGTTTTGAGTGTGGTACGAAAGGGCACTTCAAGAGTGAATGCCCAAAGCTAAAGAAAAAGGAGGAGAAATCCAAAAAGAAAGAGGAGAAATCAAAGAAAAAGAAGAAGGCCTTGAAATCCACTTGGGATGAGTCATCCTCGAGCTCATCGGATGAAGAGGAGGAGAAGAGCCCAAGGCATGTGGCACTCATGGCTCTTGGAGAAGAAAGCAGTGATGAATCTTCCAACTCCTCAAACGTGGCTTCATCATCTTCGGATGATGAAGAGGTAACCTCTCCCGAACATGAAAAATGTTATAAAGCTATTGCATGTTTAACCAATATGTTGAAGAAGTCAAAGAATAAGGTTAAAGCATTGCATTTAGAAATTGACCAATTGAAATCGTCTAGGGATGATAACATTGATAATTTGCATGTTGAAATGTTAGAGGATGAGATTAAATCATTGAAACTTGAGGTTGAAAATTTGAAATCCTCTAGGGTTGAGGATGTAGATGATTTGCATGATGAATTTCTAGAAGAAGAAAATAAATCATTGAAGAGTGAAGTTGAGAGACTCAAGAATATTCTTGAGAAGTTCTCAACTACCTCAAAAACCCTAGACATGATCTTGAATGCCCAAAGGGCAGTCTACAATCGGGCCGGTATTAGTTACCGACCCAAAAAACCTTCATTTGTGTCTCTTATGTCTAGGACTGATATGAGACAATCTAAGACACATAGGGTTTAAAAGAAAGTTGTCAAGGCATGGGTGCCTAAGACTTGTTTAGTAGGTGCTTTAGGTCCCAAGGTTTGGGTACCTAAAACTTCTATTTTTCGAATTGTGTAGGTTATGATTGAGGGGGAGCATCTATCAACTTGGTTCATTGATAGTGGGTGCTCCAAACACATGACTGGGGATAGATCATTGTTTACCACACTTCACAAGAAAAGTAGAGGTAATGTTTCATTTGGTAACAATGGTAGTCTTAAGGTCATAGAAATAAGAGACATTTAAATATCCGAATGTCTTAGAATTTCAAATGTCCTTCTAGTCAAGGGGATGACATTTAATCTTCTAAGTGTCAGTCAATTGTGTGACACGGGTTACACAATTGATTTTCAACCAAGTCAATGTCTAGTTAGACAACATGACACCTTGGACACGGTACTAGTAGGAACAAATGTAGACAATATTTATCAAGTTTAATATAAAAGTGCTACTAATGCTTTTGCTAAGTGTCTCATGTCAAAAGAAGAAGAGTCCAACCTTTGGCACCGGAGACTTGCACATGTTAATATGAAGAACATCCGGAAGTTGGCCAACAAGGGATTAGTTCGTGGCTTACCAAGCATCAAGTATGAAAAGGACAAACTTTGTGATGCATGTCAAATGGGTAAGCAAACAAAATCTGCACATAAAGGTAAAAGTGCTGTAAGTACATCTACCGCTTTAGATTTACTTCACATGGATCTATTTGATTGTAGCACTATCATATCATTGAATGGAAGTAGATATTGCTTTGTTATCATTGATGACTTTACTAGATATACATGGACTTATTTTCTTAAATATAAAGACCAAACCTTAGATGTTTTCATTTCTTTTTGTAGAAGAGTTGAAAATGAAAAATCATCAACAATTAAGACAATTAGAAGTGATCATGGAGGTGAATTTCAAAATCAACGGTTCTTAGAATTTTGTCAAGATAGAGGTTATAGACATGAGTTCTCTACTCCTAGAACACCACAACAATGGTGTTGTAGAGAGGAAGAACCGTGTTTTACAAGAGGCTGTACGAAGCATGCTTAATGAGTACTCACTACCGAGTTACTTATGGGCTGAAGCTGTAAGTACAGCTTGCTATGTGCAAAACTGAGTCCTCATCCATAGGTTCTTAGGAAAGACTCCCCATGAACTTTGGTTTGGAAAACCACCTACGGTTAAACACCTTAGGGTGTTTGGTTATAAGGTGTTCATCCTAAACACCAAGGATCACCTTGGAAAGTTCACGGCAAAGGCTGATGAAGGGATACTAGTCGGGTATTCCCTGGTTAGCAAAGCCTATCGAGTCTACAACAAGAAATTTAGAGTGCTTGAAGAGTCTTCTGACGTTGTCTTTGAAGAAATTCCAAAAGTCAATGGTCAACCAGAAGATAAAGTTCAATTCGCACTTAGGAGACTAAGTTTGAATGAGAGTCTAAATATTGTTGATGGTGATGAATCCGATGACGGTGAGCCTAGACAATCCATAGATCAGCCGGATCCTGAGGCTGAGCTTGTGTTTAGTGAACCCATTCAAGAAGCACCACCAATACCTAGGCAAACTAGATTAGCCTCTAGTCATCCCCAAGACTAAATTGTTGGAGACATCCACCATGGGGTTAGGACTAGATCATTCTTCCGGAATGAGGCTAATGAAGTTGCTTTAATTTCCGAAATTGAACCTAGAAAAATTGATGAAGCATTAAATAATCCCGATTGGATCATTGCAATGCAACATGAACTAGGTCAATTCGAAAGGAGTCAAGTTTGGGACTTAGTCCCTAGACCTAAGAAGACCACCATCATTGGAACCAAATGTTGGTGCAAGAAGCACCATATCAAACCTTGTTTTGATATTGGCAAAGGATTCAAAGTTAAGTTTATTTGTGATCTAACAAAGTTACTTAAGTGTGCAGAAAGAAGTCCTAGTGAAGGGCTGCTAGGCACCTGGCGAAGGACTGCCAGGAAACAAAGTCCTAGCGAAGGGCTGCTAGGTACCTGGTGAAGGACTTCCAGGATACAAAGCCCTAGCGAAGGACTGCTAGGCACCTGGCGAAGGAATGCCAGGATACAAAGCCCAAGCGAAAGACTGCTAGGCACTTGGCGAAGGAATACCAGGATACAAAGCCCTAGTGAAGGACTGCTAGGCACTAGGCGAAGGATTGCTTGGAACCGAAGACCTGGCGAAGGACTGCTGGGCACCAGGCAAAGGACTGCTTGGTACTGAAGACCTGGCGAAGAACAGCTGGGCACCTAGCGAAGGACTGCTGGGCAAAAGTCCAACTGGAGGAGCCGGTTGGCAACAGGTAAATTCTCCTGAGAGGAGTAGGTGAGGACGCGTTCGCTGTCGAGGGAACAGTAGGCGTCGGTTCGACCTAGGGCTCCATTTCGGAGACCCAAAGTCAGAACCAAGACAGCTACGGCTGTAAGACTCACTAACATATTTGCTCTATCTTGTTTGGTACTAACCTAGGATGCAGGACCGAAGGAACGAGTGTCTGCAGCGCAGAAAGCCTCAAAGGAGTGAGGCAGCAGCTGGGTTGGGCGCCTGGAAGGACCCGGGCGCCCTAAGTACAAGCCAAACATGAGTTCAGCAAAAGTATGCTTCGGAGGCTCACTGGGCGGGGCGCCCCCATGCTCCTGGGCGCCCCGGATGCCTCGGGTGCCCCAGGCTCAAGCCAACGAAGCGAATAGAGTCAAGCTAGGGAGAGGCCAGCAGATCGAGTCAACCCGGGTGCCCCGGATGCCTCGGGCGCCCCAGGCTCAAGCCAATGAAGTGGATATAGTCAAGCCAGGGAGAAGCCAGCAGATCGATTCAACCCGGGCGCCCCCAGCGTCCCGGGCGCCCCCACAGTCAACTCTCAGCCCTATTCGAGTGGGTTAAGGGCTGACCGAGACTTGCTCGGATCGGCTGACACGGGGGGGGGGCGCCCCCAACGTTCAGGGCGCCCCAGGAGGCTATAAATAGCCTCTCGACCCCAAGGCTTCAAACAATAACTTCCTTCAACGCCAATACGCTCTTCTGCTCAAGCGCTCTGCTCTGGAAACCTCCCAACTCGAGATACAAGCGCCGACGACGTCCCTCTGCTCCGAGATACATTCCACACCGGACGTCGGTAACGAAGAGCTGTTCTTTTAGGTTTACTGTACTACTGTAACATCTTTTCTGTAAACCCTTTTTGCGCACTTATAGAATTGTCTGCAGTAAACGGTCAACGACCGTGGGCCTGGGAGTAGGAGCCGACCGCGACTCCGAACCAAGTAAAACTACTTGTGTTTTTTTGTTGTGATTTGATTTTCCGCTGCGTATGCTCTTATCTTTAATTTGAAAATGATTTACGATATTCACCCCCTCTATCGTTTTTCTCGATCCAACAAGTGGTATCAGAGCGGGGAAGCTCAAATTTAGTGCAACCACCAATTTGAGAATTTTTCAGATTTTCATAATTATTTTATGTTTTTTAATCTTTCTCGTTAATCGAGGTTGGTGCAACACCACTCGACCTTTATTTCACATAAATAATATCTGTAGGTGTATTTAAAACAAACAAAAAGGATTTTTCTCGAAATTCTTATTTCACATAAAATAATATCTGTAGGTGTATTTAAAACAAACAAAAAGGATCTTTCTTGTTAATCGAGGTTGCCTTTTTAAATTTTGAATTCTTATTTTCTCACCATAAGTCAGAATTGATAAAACAAAGCAATTTTTGAAAATTTGGCATAACCTTTTTTATTATTATTTTAATATTTTTCTCAAAATTCGTGCTAAGCAAACTTTTTCCCTAACAGTAAATTCTTACCTTTTCATCATTAATCATAGTTGATAAAGTCAACATTTTCAAAAAATTTGTCATTAATTTTTATTTTATTTTATTATTATTTTACCTCGAAATTCGTGAAAACACTTTTATTGAGCTAGTTTTTTTTTCTTTCCCGCACTACCAATCCAAGACCAAGTCTTGGTACATTTTTGATGTTTCTTTTGTGTACAAGGTATAAACTAAATGACCAACCAAGAGTGGAATAGTGTCCGTCTACCCCTATTCTGTGGCGAGAACTTCAGAACCTGGAAGGGTCTAATGGAATCCCACCTAAAGACCCATCTGGATTTATGGATGATGATCCAAACAGGGTTTTCAGTACCTACAGAAGATGGAAAGTCGATCGCCTGGGATAAACTGGACGAACCAACTCTGAGGAAGATTGAGGCAGATGCAAAGGCGACTGCAATCCTACAATGTGGCCTAACTAATGAAGAATTGAAGCAAATCGGACCCTTTAACTGTGCTAAAGAGATGTGGGAGAAGCTAATCAACCTACACGAAGAGAGCTCCGATATTGAGATCTTTGAAGGTGTGATGCTCGAATCATCGGATGAATCAGACGATAAGGAAGATCAGGCAAGTCATTTTGCATTCTCGGCTCAAGCACAAGTAGCTGCGACAGAATCGACACCCGACGTCGAAATCGAACCAGAGTCAGACAACGAGTTTTCTGAGATAAAATCGGTAACTAATTTTGAATCATTTTCTGAATTAAGGTTAAATAATCAAGCTGATACTGCAGTGGTCGAGGAAGGTATAATTTTCATTGCAGGGAAAACTCCAAGAGAAATGCAAAAGAGGCCTCAACCTGTACCTAAGTCCAACTCAGACTCAGAACTTGACGACGAAGAAGGAGATCCTTGGAAACTGGTCTGGTTGGCTCGCGACCGCTACAAAATGTCGAAGAAACAATCAAGCAAAAGAAAGATGGCTAGAATCAAGGGGGAGACCTCCAAAAAGAAATCTAAACGTAAATTTACAGTATTTGAAAATCCATTATTTACCTTGAATAATATGATTGAACCTTATAAATTAGTTAAAGCAAACATTAGTAAATTGGAACAAGAAGATGAAATATTGAAACATAAGGACAAAATGCTAGAAAGCTTAATTCACAATTTTGCTAATTCTAAAAACCCAGAATACCATTACAATTATGACGTGACTTAGATGATTACTTTTCTTGCTTGTTTATTTTATTATGCTTAGATGTAGGATTGGTTAGATTAAGGACCTGATTAACTGAAATTTGAATAACATAGTATTGGGTGGAGGTGAGATGATAGTACGTTAGGGAAGCCTCTTCTAATAAGGTCAAGTATACTCTACTTGGTCTGTTTTGACTGGTGAAACTAGCCAAAGCTACCGATCCAAGACCCAAACTAGTTAGACCAGAATTTGTCAACAAGTAAATTTGAAAATGAAATTTCACTAAAAGACTTTGTCAAGGAAAGGATTGATGATCCAATAAGGCTACGTTCAAAGAAGGCCTTGTGCCTCGCTAAGACCTGGAAGCTAATTTTTGAAATTCAAATTCAATTTACTTCTTGTCAAATTCAAATCTAACACAAATTTCAATCAATCGTAGATTCAACCATTTTTTTCAAAATAAAATTAAAATTCATTAAAATGGTTTTCAAAATTAATTTAACTTTTCAAAACTAATAATAATTTTTCAAAATAAAATCCGTACTTCTATCAAAACTGTCTCACAAAAATCCATAAGGTTAACATGCTTGATTACGTAGAACTGGGTGAGACATCTAGGACCTAAAATCATAATTCACTATCCTTCTAAATAAAACTAAGTGCTTTCAAAAGTTATTCAAAATTATCTCTAGTTAATTCGGTTTACTGTACCCTACTTTTTCAACTCTAACAGTTTCAAAATACTGAATTTCATGTTAAATATCACAATAGACTCGTTCTAAATATAATCTAGGGCTTGTTTGATTTAATTATTGATTGGTCAAACATAGTCAACTGAGTCAAACATGGTCAAAACAGTCAAACCTAGTCAATACTAAAGACCCTTCAAGCACTTAGATAAAGTCAAGACGAGTCGGATACAAGGGGAGTTTTTTTTATTTGTCGAAAAATTTAGATTTATTCTCAAAAACCTTATGCTCTAAAATTTAGTATCATCTCAAAATAAGGTTTTCAAAAATTGGCTCAAAAACCTTGGTATATTACTATCTCTTTGAAGAACCATTATCATTTCAAAATTTTCTTCGGGACTTATGCTTTAAAAAATTATCTTCATTTCAAGTTGTGTTTTCAAAAATTTATCTCCTTAAAAGTTATCATACTCAGAAGGTTATTCAAAATTACTCTTTTGATTTTAATAAACCCTAAAGACACAGAGGAAGGTTCACTTCATGATCTACAAGGACTCTTAGGATGTGTCAAATTTAGGGGGAGTGTGAGTCAAAAGAAGAATTTCTGAAATATTTTTTTTGTAATTATTTGTTTTGAAGTTATTAGATAATTCTTATAATTTAAATCAAACCTTAAAACTCAGAGGAAGATCGCTTGTAGTCAACAAGCTTCCTAGGACTAGGTCAAGTTTAGGGGGAGATCAAATTAAAAGAATTATTGAACATTTTCAAAAATTAGATGTTTTCATGCATTGCACGTTTAAAATCTTTTTGAGAACTTAAATAATTTTTCTTTCAAAATACCATTATTTTATTTTTCAAAATTCTTATGGCTTATGAAATTATTTTTGAAATAATATTTACTTGGGTTGGAGAAATTTCCAGGACACTTAGGAAAATGTCCTTGTAGTCAACAAGGTTTCCTAGGATTGTGTCAGACTAGAAAAGAAACCTAGTCAAGTAAAATATTATGTTTTCAAAATGCATAATACTTTTCAAAAATTATTTATATTTTTCAAAGTCTAATAGTTTTCAAAAACAGTACTTAGACTTTCCAAAAAAGCTCAATCTATTTTTTTTCAAAAGTACTTGCATATTTTTCAAAAATGCATATTTTTCAAAAGTACTTATATTTTTCAAAAATTGCATAATATCTTTCAAAAGTACTTCTATTTTTCAAAATATAATGTTTTCAAAAAGTACTAATACTTTTCTAAGGTAATAGCATTCTAAGTACATGAATTTTCTAAGATTTGCCTATAAATACAAAACCTTTTTCAAAATTGCACAATACCTTTCAAGGTGGAGTTTTGATGGTGCAATTTAAGCTTTTGCTATGCTTTCAAGAATTATACTAAGTATTTTTATGTTTTCAAAACTCATAGACTCTGATACACAAACTTTTTCTTAAAACTTATTTTAAAATATATTTTTTTTGATATATATAGCCAAGGGGGAGAGCAAGAAAGAAAGGAATTTTTTTATCTCCTTTTCGAAAAGCAAAAATTTCTAAGTGTTTTAAATTTTTTAAGTGCATGTTTTTCCTAAGTAAAATTTTTCTTAGTAAATAAAATTTGTCTGAGCAAAAACTTTTTGAAAATGTTGGTAAATGTTCCTAACTAAAGTTTTTTTTGTGAAAAACTTGTCTAGAAAATTCTTAAAGATTTTTTTTTCAAAATACACAAAGTATTTTCAAGCATATTCTTCTAAGTGTGCAAATTCTTTTAAAACAAAATTTTTCCAATTCTCAAAGTTGAAAATTTTTAGGGAAATTTGGATTCAAAATTTTGCCTAAGTAATTTTTTTTGTAAAAGCCTTTAACAAAATTTAGGCTTGCATTTCAAAAGTGTTTGTTGATACAAATGCTTTTACTCTTTTTGAAACACCTTGTCAAAAACCTATTTTTGGTAAAACTCAAAACTCCCTATTAGAAACCTTGTTCGCCCATGTATGTTTTTGATATATGTCAAAAGGGGAGGAAAGGTCAAAGTTAAGTGTTTTATAACACAAGTATTCAGGGTTTTAGGGGGAGTATGAGAAATAAAGAATTTTTTATCAACTCTACATTTATTCTGTTCATAAACAGTTATACTTCATTGTTTACCTGATGTTCTTAATTGTCATAAGTTTTTAACTTAAATTTGAATTGTGTTGCGATAAATCAAAAAGGGGGAGATTGTTGGTGCAGGAAGCACCATATCAAACCTTGTTTTGATATTGACAAAGGATTCAAAGTTAAGTTTATTTATAATCTAACAAAGTTACTTAAGTGTGCAGAAAGAAGTCCTAGCGAAGGGCTGCTAGGCACCTGGCGAAGGACTGTCAGGAAACAAAGTCCTAGCGAAGGACTGTTAGGCTCCTGGCCAAGGACTGCCAGGATACAAAGCCCTAGCGAAGGACTGCTAGGCACCTGACGAAGGAATGCCAGGATACAAAGCCCTAGCGAAGGACTGCTAGGTACCTGGCGAAGGAATGCCAGGATACAAAGCCCTAGCGAAGGACTGCTATGTAACGCCCACTTTTTTTTTTTTTAAAGCGGCGTTACGCTAACATATGTAGGGGCATGTGAACATCGTAATGCAGCGGAATAAGTTAAACTTACACATACATGCACCTAGCTATCCTTCCTAACATAGTGACATAGGAACTTAGCATTATTAACACCGTACTTATCATCATGTCATGAAGTCACATAAGCCATCCATTAGGCACATAAGTAGCAAACGTAAAGTTTTAGAATAAGACTTGTAAATATATCTTTTTCTTGGCCAAGTCACTACCACACACACGTTCCTGCCCCTCCTGCTGCTTCCTCATCGTCCTCCTGCTTGATCTGCGGTATAAGGAAAATAAGACTATAAGCACATAGGCTTAGTAAGACTCTTTCCTACTCACTAAAACCATTCATCAAAGTAATCATAAGCACACGAAACATGAACATAACTTGGTGCTTTACATAGGACATAAGCATCTAAAATCACTTAGCATGACATAGTTCTTGCATAGTACATGAACATAAAATACACTTAACATAGCATGAGACATGACATAAACATAAATATAAGTATACTTAACATGGCATGATACATGGCATAAACATAAACATAAATATACTTAACATGGCATGATATATGGCATAAACATAAACATAAATCTACTTAACATGACATGATACATGGCATAAACATGAACATAGATGTACTTAACATGGCATGATTTCTAACATAGCATATGGGCATCTTCTTAACATAAACATAAACATAAGACGTTTCCTATCATGCATAATTCTTAACATGAAACATAAGCATAAAACATTACTATCCTAGCATAATGCATAACATGAATGAATGCATGAGTCAAATGCATATACATAAGGATGCTTAACTTTTAAAATCATACTTTTAAATACATAAACATAATCATCACATCATTGGGGTCCCCGGCTTGTACCACATACATACATCATAAGCGTGCATCCTTAAGTAAATACGAGGTAGCGAGCCCCAACCTACTAGGGTAAGGATAGCTACGGTAGTCCCAAAACTGTGGACAGCATAGTCGGTAGTCCAGAACCGGGGCGTTCTTAAGGTGCCCATCCTGTTGGACAGCTTCGGTAGTCCCAGAAACATGGACAGCATAGTCGGTAGTCCAGAACCGGGGCGTTCTTAAGGTGTCCATCCTTGGACCCATACTTCGGTCCGGTACAAGCCCATTCATAAAGTAAAATAACTTCACATGCTTCATTATTCATGGGACATTCATAGCATATTTAAACATAACATAACCTTGTTACATGAAGCATGACATAAATCATACTTGACCTTTCATCGTTCATACTTAATGCATAGCATCATTATGCCTTAAGGCATAAGCATTATCTTCATTCATAAAACATGGCATACTTACATAAACATCATTCTTGTTCATAGTGCTGGCATGATCATGGTACATAAGGTAAGCATTGCATTGTATTCATAGAACATGACATGTTTACACAGACTATCATCCTAATTCATAGAGCTTGCATGATCATGAGACATAAGATAAGCATTGCATTATATTCATAAAACATGACATATTTACATAGGTCATCCTCCTAATTCATAGAACTTGCATGATCATGATACATAAGATAAGCATTGCATTGCATACATAAGTATAGTATCTATCACGAGCATGCATGGGTAGAACTTCTATAAACATGCTACTTACTATCTAAGAGCATGACATAAAACATAAGACATTCATGAATAAACCTTACTAAGCATGGCATCAAACATAACATACCAACATGAAACATAACACTTAAGGTTAGGGCTATAGGTAACATAATTTTCTACCACATGCTTGATCCTATATTTATACATCATTATAAGCCATAAACTATCATTCTTGAAACCCTAACTCCACCTAAACCCTAATCATGTTTCTTGGCCGAACCTTGTAAGGAGGGGTTCTATCATTAAATTGACATATAAGGTAGCATGAGGTAAGGAAAAAGACCATACATTACTTATAAGGCCATAGGTAGCTATTAGGGCTCATGTTTAGGGTTAACCCTAACTCCTAGCCCTTCTTCTTGGGTTGGCCGAAACATGCAAGGGCCATGGGTTCATGGAAAAGATTCCTAAAATTTCCAAATTAATCATCTACACCATCCATACCATACCCTAGGAGCCATTGGAACCCATACTTGAAGTAAGCCCTAACTCCTTGCCCTAGGACCCTTCTTGGCCAAAACCTTTAGGGTTACAAGGCCTTGTGAAAATTCACATAAATCACCCTCAACTTCCCTTGTATCATAAAGATACACAAGATACATACTTGAAGGTTTAGATCCAACCCTAACCATGGAATCATGGTGTTGGCCGAACCCTAAAGGGTACTAGGGTACTCCAAAAATTCTCCAAATCCTATTTTAACCTATATTCATCATAAGAAAATATTAGAGAGCATTAGTGAAATTTTTAACATCATCTTGGACCCAAAACCTATGGTGGCCGAAAGTTATAGGGGTCCAAATCATGGTTTTCTCAACATCACACCCAAACCAAACATCATATTATGATAAACATCAAGGAGAACTATTATACCACAGGTGAGGGAGTCTTACCTTGGTTTATCTTGGTTATAGACCTTAGATAGGGAGGAAGATGAAGATCTTGTTGCCTCTTGACCACCCCTAGCCTTTGTAACCTTGTAAAAGCCTTGGATCTTGGAAGAGAGACCTTCTTGTGAACTTTTCCCAAGGGAAAGCCCACCTATGGGTTTTGGCTAGAAGGAGGGAGAAGGATGAGAGAAGAGGCTTGGTGGATGAGGAGGAGAGGAATAACTATCCTTGATGTAAGTTATCATCCCTCTCCTTTATTCACAATGAAGAGGGCAAGTGAAGAGTCATGGTGTCTCTTCCCTTGTTGACTCTTCATTTTCCCTAAGCCTTAACCAAAATCCACTTCATTCTCCACTAGCACTCCCTTGCTAGGTGAATTGGTTAGTACATGCATGGTTGTACACTAGGTCCAAGGTTCAATCCTTGGTGCATGCACTTTATTTTTCTATTTATTTTTATTTTTATTTCCCCTTATTTCCGAAAATTCCCCTAAAATTCACCCATGATCATGCTAATATTCCTAATTAAAACATCTATATATTTATATTAATTTTTACCTAAAATCCACTAATAACCATGGTACTAGAAACGCCCATTAGTACATAACTTCTCAATTTAAAAGAGAAAATTATGGATAACTAGGCTAAAGTTCGTATTAGTATCTCTAGGCTCCTTCACAAACTATCTAGACATGATCAATATTTTAAAGAAAATATTGAGAAGATTTTCCGGGTCGTTTCATGCTAGGCACCAGGCGAAGGATTGCTTGGAACCAAAGACCTAGCGAAGGACTGTTGGGCACCAGGTGAAGGACTGCTTGGTACTAAAGACCTGGCGAAGAACAGCTGGGCACCTGGCGAAGGACTGCTGGGCAAAAGTCCAATCGAAGGAGCCGGTTGGCAACAGGTAAATTCTCCTGAGAGGAGTAGGTGAGGGCGCGTTCCCCGTCGAGGGAACAGTAGGCGTCGGTTCGACCTAGGGCTTCATTTTGGAGACCCAAAGTCAGAACCAAGACAGCTATGACTGTAAGACTCACTAACATATTTGCTCTATCTTGTTTGGTACTAACCCTGGATGCAGGACCGAAGGAACGAGTGTCTGCAGCTCAAAAAGCCTCAAAGGAGTGAGGCAGCAGCTGGGTTGGGCGCCCGGAAGGACCCGAGCGCCCTAAGTACAAGCCAAACATAAGTTCAGCAAAAGTATGCTTTGGAAGCTCACTGGGCGGGGCGCCCCCATGCTCCCGGGCGCCCCCGTGCTCCCGGGCGCCCCCGTGCACCCAGGCGCCCCCGTGCTCCAGGGCGCTCCGGATGCCTCGGGCGCCCCGGGGTCAAGCCAACGAAGCGGATAGAGTCAAGCCAGAGAGAAGCCAGCGGATCGAGTCAACCCGGGCGCCCCCAGCATCCCGTGCGCCCTCACAGTCAACTCTCAGCCCTATTCGAGTAGGATAAGGGCTGACACGTGGGGGGGGGGGGTGCCCCCAACGTTCATGGCACCCCAGCAGGCTATAAATAGCCTCTCGACCCCAAGGCTTCAATCAATAACTTCCTTCAATGCCAATACGCTCTTCTGCTCAAGTGCTCTGCTCCGGAAACCTCCCAACTCGAGATACAAGCGCCGACGACGTCCCCCTGCTCCGAGATACATTCCACACCGGACGTCGGTAACGAAGAGCTGTCCATTTAAGTTACTATACTACTGTAACATCTTTTCTGTAAACCCTTTTTGCACACTTATAGAATTGCCCGCAGTAAACGGTCAACGACCGTGGGCCTTGGAGTAGGAGCCGACCGTAACTCCGAACCAAGTAAAACTACTTGTGTTTTTTTGTTGTGATTTGATTTTCCGCTGCGTATGCTCTTATCTTTAATCCGAAAACGATTTACAATATTCACCCCCCCCTATCGTTTCTCTCAATCCAACACCAAATGGGTCTTCAAAAACAAATTGAACCATAAGGGAGAAATCATTAGAAACAAGGCACGCTTAGTAGCCAAGGGCTATAGTCAAGTTGAAGGCCTTGATTATGATGAGACCTATGCTCCCGTGGCATGATTAGAATCCATTCGATTGATGCTTGCATTTGCAGCACATCGTGGCTTCCAGTTATATCAAATGGATGTCAAATCGGCCTTTGTAAATGGTTTAATAAGAGAAGAGGTCTATGTCGAACAACCTCCGGGGTTTGAGAGTACCAAATTTCCAAACCACATGTTCAAGCTCAAAAAGGCACTTTATGGCCTTAAACAAGCACCCCGAGCTTGGTACGAGCGGTTGTCGACATTCCTAATTGAGAAGGGCTTTGTAAGAGGCCAAATAGACCCTACACTATTTCTACGTAGAGATGGTGACAATATTTTTGTAGCCCAAGTATATGTCGATGACATAATTTATGGCTCAAATAACAAGTGATATTTAAATGAATTCATTGGACACATGGAAAGTGAATTTGAAATGAGTCTAGTGGGAGAGTTGACTTTCTTCCTTGGACTTGAAATCAAGCAAACCCGAGATGGGATCCATGTGCACCAATCGAAGTATACTCAAGAAATGCTCCGTAAATTCAATATGAGTGATTTGAAAGAGGTGACCACTCCCATGGCTACAAACACAAGACTAGATAATGATGAGAGTGGTAAACCCGTTGATTTGACTCAATATCGGAGCATGATAGGTAGTTTGCTATACCTCACAGCTAGTCGACTTGATATTCTTTTCACTGTGGGTATGTGCGCTAGGTATCAAGTTTGTGCCAAGGAATCTCATTTAATCGCTGTTAAAAGAATTTTGAGATATCTTAAAGGCACAATTGGAGTCGGTCTTTGGTACCCCCGTACCGAATCTTTTGATTTAATTGGCTATACCGATTCCGACTACACTGGATGTAAGTTGGATCGGAAAAGCACGAGTGGGGGTTGCCAATTTCTAGGATCATCTTTAGTTAGTTGGTTAAGTTGGAAGCAACATTGTGTTGCTCTCTCCACAACCGAGGCAGAATTTATTGCTATGGGAGAGAGTGTATCGCAATTGTTGTGGATGATTCATACTTTAGAGGACTATGGATTGAGTTACAAAGGTGTGCAAGTGTTGTATGATAACATTAGCACAATTAACCTAACCAAAAATCTAGTCCATCATTCTAGGACCAAACATATTGAAGTGTGTCACCACTTCATTAGGGATCATGTAGCTAGGGGAGATATTGTACTCTCACATGTAGAGTCCAAGTCAAACCTAGCTGACATTTTCACTAAACCACTCCCTGAAAATGAGTTTAGCTTCTTAAGAAGGGAGTTGGGAATGTGTCACGCTTCATAGTTTTCAAAATGTATTTAAAACCCTTCATGATTATTTCGAAATTGTTTGGAAACAATTGGGTAACTTTGGTAACATCTCACACAAACTATAAGGTTTACCAAAACGTTTTTGTTTGCTAGGTATGGGGTGAGATGCTAGGATCAACTCAATTTCTCAAAATGTCAATGCATCCCTTGAGAAATTAAGTTGACTAGATAAAAATCACTTCGGTTACTAAGTATGGGGGAAACCAATGCATAACACATGTGTATTTGGCTCCATGATCATACTTGGACATTCCAATCAAGGAAACTTGATTGGAAACTTGAAACTTGGTACAAATTTGATTGGATGATTGTTGATTGAGTTTGACTCCACTTGGGTGGAGCAAAGTGATTTACCAAAACCATAAGGACCTTTGATCCTTGTTAAGGGATCAATTTTAGTCAAGGGATCACTTCCACGTTCGATATCTTTCATCAGATCTCTTCAAAAATCGTGTAAATGTCTGAAACTTTCAGTTTCAGATCGTATCAAGCAATATCAGGAACCCTGATCGGTCACTGGACCGATCAGGCATAGGGATGATCGATCCCCGGACCGATCTGGCTCCCTCCTGTTGTGATCGGTCCACAGACCGATCAGAGGGATCACAGAGACTTTGCAAAATCTCGGCTAAACATTCTGTGCTAGCCTGGATCGGTCCCCAGACCGATCTGGCACCTTGTGGTGATCGATCCTGAGACAGATCAGGAGGGCTTCTCGAATATCATCCGACCCTACTATTCGCTTCCTGATCGATCAGCCGATCGATCAGGAGTCTGCTTGATCAGTCAACCGACCGATCAGGACCAGGCCAGTCCGATCAGGCCAGAGCCTGATCCGTCTGGGCGCTCTCAGATCGAACGGTGATCCGTTCAATCGCATTAAAGTCTGGTTGGTGGACCGATCCACCAACCGATTAACTCCTTCAAAACCTCTCATTGTCGAACCCTAGTGCCGAAAACTCCCCCTTACGCCTCCTCATCCCGTGCGAGAGCCTTCCTCATCTCCTTCTTCCTCTTGCGAGTAAGCGTTTGTGTGCGCGCGTGCGGTTCTGAGAAGAGTTCCTACGAGCTCTTCCTTCTCTCTCGCTGAAGGGTTTTTGCGTTCATCTCTTGCGCCAAGGTCTTTTCCTGCACGAGCTCTTCTTCCAGACTTCAAGTTCTTCTGCACTTCACCATCAATGGCACCAAAGTGAGTTTTTGGTTTAGTTTTCCTTGCAGATTAGTTCATAGTGTATGTATTTGCGCTAATCATGGTCTATCTTTTGGTGTTCTTGTGTTGTGCCGTGACCTCATGTGTTGGCTGTGACCCACCTTTGCCATGTCTTACCTTTGATCAAATGTCTTACCTTTTTGATTATTGTGTCGTGATCAAATCTTGGGTCTATAATTAAACCTGTGTTCATATGATTTATTCAATGTTGTCCAATTGACTTAACCCATGTTTGTGTGATCAACTCTTGATTAAACCGATGCTCATTTGATCAATGCTTCATTCGACACCATGATCAACTCTCGTATTGATTTTGTGATCCTTTAATCTTGTGTCATGATTAAATTATTGCAATGATCAACTATATCAATCCATTAGAAAATCATCTAAGGGAAAGGAACAAATAAAGGGTAGCTCGAGGGGCAAAACCCCTTCCTCATCAGCAGCCTCCCGAAGGCCACGGCCCTCGTCCAGTTCCCGATTTCCAAATGCTGCCTGCGAGCAGGCTTTTCAGTCCCAGACTTTCAAATTACTCTCCTGTCGATCGATTGATGTTCCATTTCTGACCGAACACTGCCATTCTCTCATGGAAATAGTCACTTTTTACAATCTTGGCTTTCTCCTTTCTCTTGAAAGGACTATCAATTATGACCTTGTCTCCGAATTTTACAACAATCTCCAGCAAGGTCCTCAGGGGGGATTCGAGTTCACTACTCGAGTTGCCAAGAGGAATCTTGATTTCTCCTATGACATACTAGTAGAGTGTCTTGGTGGTCGACGATAACCCAACCTGTATTCGATCTATCCCGAGCTTCCTGACCAACTATTGGCCCCTTTTGTGGATGTTACTCCTGATGGCATCTATCAGTATTTCTTTGGTCATCCCTGCCCGGCCGGTCTAGATGAGTTGGGTCCTGATTTTCCTACCTTTGCAGCACTTCGTCTCTCTCCCACTGATTACATCTTGTTTAAGCTTATCACAAATTGTATCCTACCAATCACTTCCAAACCTTTAACTGAGATTCGATCCTATCATTGCCTTATGCTCTATGACATGCACCGCCGAATGGATTTTGATATCATGGAAAGTATTTTTCAGTCCATTCTATCTTACAGAGAGCCGAGCCGCCGCACAATCTACATGCCATTTGGTCATGTCATCACCGATTGACTTATGTCGGTAGGTGTTGATGTCACCAAAGGCAGGACAGTGCCTATGGTCCGACAGGATTGTCGGCTTGGTTGGCGGGCATTTGCCAAGTCCGACATCATTATTCGAGAGCACGATCGGGCCTTGGTTTGGAAGGATGGGAGAGGACTCGGTGAGCTACCTGGGAGAGGACCACATTTTCAGGCACCCGCCGATGCTGCTGCACCTCAGGAGGCTCCTGCTGCTGCTACTGCTGATTACTACGATGAGCCTGAGCCAGATCTGCGCTGGCAGCTCTCAGAGCTGGATCTGACCATCCAGTATGATTTTCATCTGCGGGAGATTTATCGCGAGGAGGTCCGCTCACAGTTCTGATCCATTGATCGTAGACTAACCTCAGTGGAATCTGATGTTTCCGGGGTTCGTACGCTGCAGCAGACCTGGTACGATGAGTGGCACCGCCACACATTTCCGGGAGATGCACCCTCAGGTAGTGGCACACCAGGGTCCTTTGTTGCTGATGATGACACGTTGGACGATCCGATGCAGGCTGACCCCCCTGCGCTGATGACTGATATACTCTGTGTCTGTTTGACATTTGACTTTCTGATTACTTGGATTGTGTGATTTTCGGGCAGTATGCCTTGTGATTTGACTCTTATGGCCACACTTGCTTTGACTTCGATGCGTTGGTATGCATCTGTTTAGGTATTTGGTTTTGATGACCTTAACTATGACTAGATTTTGCTAAATGATGCATCTGATATTTTACTTGTATTTCATTATTGCCTTATCATGTTTAGAATGTTGGCTTATATGTGTTCACATGATTATTATCTGCGTATTTGCCTTATTATGCATGATTATGGTTTTGCTTATGATGTCTTGCCCATATGATACATATGTATGTTTTCACCATGCCCTACTCTTGTCGTATGTATTCATAAGTTTCACCAAAATTAAATCATACCTTTGTAGTTTTGGGATACCCCTAAGTATGGTTAACTTAACAGCCCTTCTAGACCCTTTTCGATGTTCGACAAAGGGGGAGAGTGTGGTTGGTTATGTTTAGGATGATTATGCTGTAGGGGAAGGATCCTGATTCCTCTATGATTCTGAATTTGAGAAAATTGATTGGGAATCCCTAAGCTTAAAATCGGGTTGTCAAACAACAAAAAGGGGAGATTGTTGATGCAGTCTGACCCTGATTGTTGTTTTGGTGTTGACATCGATTTTAGTTTAGGTTGATGTTGATTATGATTATGGTTAAGTCCTGATCGGGGATTAGACATGGTATAGAAAATCCTAGCTTGGAGGGCTAGGTGTTGGAAAATCCTAACCTGGACGGTTAGGTGTGGAAAATCCTAGCTTGGAGGGCTAGGTGTTGAAAAGTCCTAATTCGGAAGGGTTGGGTGAAAATTCCTAGCTTGGAGGGCTAGGTGAAAAGTCCTAACTTGGAGGGTTAGGTGAAATGTCCCAACTTGGAGGGTTAGGTGAAAAAGTACTGGCTTGGAGGGTCAGGTCCTAACTTGGAGGGCTAGGTCTGGAAATGTCCTAATTCGGAAGAGTTGGGTGAAAAGTTCTAGCTTGGAGGGCTAGGTGAAAAGTCCTAACTTGGAGGGTTAGGTGAAAATTCCCAACTTGGAGGGTTAGGTGAAAAATCCTTAGCTTGGAGGGCTAAGGTGGATGAAATCCTAGCTTGGAGGGCAAGGTTTGAGTCCCTGGATCGGTCTGGTGACAGATGAGGGAAGTTGGCACGCTGCTCCTTCGTGGATCGGTCTGGTGACCGATCCAGCGATGACTGATCGGTCTGGTGACCGATCAGGGAGTGCACAGTGAGGTTGGGAACCTACTGTGTGGCTCCTGATCGGTCTGATGACCGATCAGGGAGCAGGTCATTGCCTCGTTGCTTGGCTCCTGATCGGTCCGGTGACCGATCAGGGAGCAGGCAGCTTCCTCACTGTCTTGCACCTGATTGGTCTGATGATCGATCAGGGAGCCCACAGTGAGTTGAGTTCTCCCGCTGATCAACTCCTGAACGGTCTGGTGATCGATCAAAGACTTAGGATTTAATTTCCGTAGTTACTGTTCACTCAGACGTGGACCGATCAGGCTTGAGCTTGATCGAACAGGGAGCTACCTGATCGGTCTGGTGACCGATCAGGATTCAATCTGATCGGTCTGGTGACCGATCAGGATTCACTCTGATCGGTCTGGTGACCGATCAGGCTTGTGTCGCCACGAGAGTTGGGAGTCCCAGCAAAGCGGTGTATCGGTCTAGTGACCGACCCAGGAGCCCTGGATCGGTCCGGTGACCGATTACTTTAATTCAAAATGCACTGTCAGACGCTCTGATCGCGTCTGAACGTATCCGATTCTCTGCACTTAACATCTGATACACGATTTTCTGCTTGATATGCTGTGCTAACACTCTGATTGAGCTACAGGAGACAGGGAAGGATTCAAACACTCAAGGAGAGTCAATGGAGGCCTTTCCTTGGAGCAGGTTTGTCCGTTTTCCATCTCAGGTTGCAACGGCTGGAGCTGCAGACTAGAGCTGCTGACTAGAGCATGGCTGAGGGAAACTCAAGGAGTCTAGGGAGAGCTCAGTGGTAGCTGGAGTTGGCAGGTAAGCAGCTGGAGGCTGCTGTGAGATGGTGTCACCTGTGCTCAGTGGAGAAACAAAAGGGCGTAGAGGAGAAAAGCAGAGTAGAGTTCACTGAATCAACTTCTGGCTTAGTTCTTGCTACGCGTTTGGGTTCTCCACACCTTGCTACTGCAATCTTGAGGCAACCATCCCTTGCTTGAGCACTTGGAGGAAGGAACAAGAGGCTTTGAGCCCAACAGCGAGAAGACACGGAGAAAGGGTTCTTGCGTGAGATCGTCGCTGGGTGGAGCTCGGGAGAAGCTTGCTGTGTTCTTGTCTTTGCTAAGTGCTAAGTAAGATCTTTCTTGTGTTTCATTGTGCTTAAAACTATATCTTTGATTGAACGTTGTGGAGAGGTTACTCCACCGAGAAGGAGGTTGCTTTCTATCCGGATCTTCCAGGGCTTGATCTGCCGACGATCAAAGGATCGCCCACCTTACGGGCACGCCAAGGAGTAGGGGCAAGTTATCCCCGAACCTTGTAAATCCTCTTGTTAGTGTTCTTGTGTTTGCTCATAGTTTAGGGTTTTGATTTTCTGCATACTCTGTTTCTATTCTTTCCGTTGTGCTTCTAAACGGTTTAAGTGCAGAATTTTGATAAGTGCTCAAAGTCCAAGTGATTGGCTAAATTCACCCCCCCTCTCTAGCCATCCGGGTTCCAACAATCATGTAATGGGCCTTACTTTAGATGGGCTTGCAAAAGAATATAAAAAAAATGATGAAATGAGGTAGGTGCCAAGGATCTAACCTTGGACCTTAGAGATGTTGTAAGCCATAAGAATGCATATGTAACCAATTCACCTAGCAAGGGAGTGCTATTAGGAAGATAGAGGAAATTGTAGATAGGTGTAAGGGAGATGAAGAGCCACCATGGAAGGTAAAGGGGTCACCATGAAAGGTGAAGAGGCATACCTTTTCATTTACTATAAGAAGATGAGGGGAAAATGCCACAAGGCATCTCCACATCCTTCTCATTGCCGAAACCAAGGCCCTCTCTCCATCAAAAAAAAAAATTCTCTCCAAGAAGATCTAGTGAAGGCTTTGTGCTTGTGAAGCAACGGAAGAGCCAAGGAGTAAGAAGTTCTTTCTTTCTCCTTCTAGGTGATATATATATTGTTTGGGAATCTTTAGCACAAGCGTAAGACTCCCCTCACCTGCAACATAATAGCTTATATATGTTTTTATTCATGTTCTTGTATGTTCTTGCGATGTGTTGCAAAAAAATCATGATGTTTTTCCCTATGAGCAAATTTCGGCCAAGCATGGGTTTAGGGACTAGATTTGTGTTTGATGCTATCTAATGACTCCAATGTTTTCTTGATGTTAAGTTATGAGTTATGATGAAAAAAAAGATGGAGCAAAAGACCCTTAAAAGTTTCGGCCAAGGCTCCCATGAAGCCATAGACTTTTTGGCCATAAGAAGATGTTTGGGTTCTTTTTGACTAGCTAATGGTTTTTAATTCCTTGTTAATGTTTTGTTTGAGGGTTTTATATATATTTTTAGGCCATGTACATGTTCGGTCAAAACCCTAAATAAGGGCTAAAAAAGGAAGAGTTAAAGATGTCATGTTACTTGCTAATGCTTCCTAGTGTTAGAATAGGTATTATATGTATGTTGTATGAATCAATTGCTCTTGTTGTTTGTGATTTTCATGATGATATGAACTTTAGAAGTTTCTGATCAGTACCTTAAATTGGGTTTTAGGAGGGGTTAAGGTCACTACCTCACTTAATGATGTCTCCTTGTAATAGGATATTCAATGTATGCATGTTGTATGAGTTGTGCGATGTTGTGTTGTATTTTTATGCCATGATAACCCTATCTAGATGTTTTGACCAGTAGAATATATGTTGAATTAGGGTTGAATTAAAGGTATCCATATTTCATTAAGCCATGATAGGGGTTAAGGTCACTACCTTACTTAATGATGTCTCTTTGTAATAGGATATTCAATGTATGCATGTTGTATGAGTTGTGTGATGTTCTGTTGTGTTTTTATGCCATGATAACCCTATCTAGATGTTTTGACCAGTAGAATATATGTTGAATTAGGGTTGAATTAAAGGTATCCATATTTCATTATGCCATGATAGGGGTTAAGGTCACTACCTCACTTGATGATGTCTCTTTGTAATAGGATATTCAATGTATGCATGCTGTATGAGTTGTGTGATGTTGTGTTGTGTTTTTATGCCATTATAACCCTATCTAGATGTTTTGACCAGTAGAATATATGTTGAATTAGGATTGAATTAAAGGTATCCATGTTTCATTATGCCATGATAGGGGTTAAGGTCACTACCTCACTTGATGATGTCTCTTTGTAATAGGACATTCAATGTATGCGTATTGTATGAGTTGTGTGATGTTGTGTTGTGTTTTTATGCCATGATAACCCTATCTAAATGTTTTGACCAGTAGAGTATATGTTGAATTATGGTTGAATTAAAGGTATCCATGTTTCATTATGCCTTGATAGATGGAAAAAAAATGGAACAAGTTCCCTAGGTGTATTATCCTTAGTTTTAAATTGAACATTATGTGTTTATGAATCATGAATGATAAGTTGGCATGTTATGAATTTTCTTACCATGAAATTATGTTTTCTCCATGCCATGTTCATGCTTGAATGTTATGATGATATTTATGCTTCGAATGTATGCCCATGACATGTATGACATTATGAATAAAAGAATGTCTAAAGAGCAATTTCTAAGGAAAGAAAAGAAATGACGAATGCTATGCTAAAGAGCAATTGCTATAGAAAAAAAGAATCATGTATGGTATTTTACTTTATGTATTGACTTGTACCGGATCTTGAAAAAGGTCCAAGGGATGGGTTCCAAAGCAAGGCCCCAGTGCTGGACTACCGTAGTTGTCCCTAGGCCCAAGGTTGCCTAGTACCCTACTAGGTCGGGATTAGCTACCTCGCACTCTACGAAGGGATGTGCACAAATGACGAATGGGTACAAGCCAGGGATCCCAATGATGATGATATGTTAATGTTCAAGTATTATATTATATATATTTTTCAAAGAGCATCCTTAATGATTATGCACATGTTTATGTTTAATGATATTGCATATGCTATGTCTAATGTTTATACACATGACTATGTTTTAAAGATTATGCGAATGTTAGGTGCTTTAAGTACTTACTCATGTCATATGTCCTTAATAACGACACCCATATTCATGTTTTAAGTGTTTATGCTTATGTGCTTTAGATGCTTTAAGTATTTATTCATGTTATATGTTTATGTCAAATGATTTGGATTTCTACTTATATGTGATATACGGCTTTTGTGAGTAAGCAAGGAGCTTACTAAGCATTTTATGCTTATAGTCTACCTTCTTATGTTGTAGATCAAACTAAAGGTTTCTAAAGAAGGGGAAGCAACAAGAGGGCATGTGTGTGTGTGGCAGTGACTTGCCAGAACGATCCTACTTTTGTCTTTACTCTTACTTATGGACTTATTTCTCATGGACTTAATGTTGCTACTTATAAACTGCATGTGTTAGTTCTTATGTTTACGCTTACTACTTATTGGAGTTGAAGTTCTTTATGATATACATGCTTAATGTAGAACTATATGCTCTATTGTTAAATATGCTATGCTATGATTCACATACTTAAAGTAGTTTAGTTAGAAAGAAATTTATCCAATTGTATATGTTCATGATTTAGTATTATTTTCGCTGTTTTATTTACGCTTTATATGCAATAATGTACGAAAGAAAAAAAGAAAAGTAACGCATTGCTCACGTAAGGGGCGGGCGTTATAGTTTGGTATCAGAGCCAAATGCCATCTCACTACACACACATCAAGCCTTCTTCCAATAGCTTCCAAATAAGTACCTCTATGCATACCTTACTTTCTTTTATGATTCTAGAATATGCAAGTATGAATGATACCTTATGATAGAGAGTACTATTAGGGTATGTAAATATGAACGATACCTTACCTTACTTTATGATATCGAATACTTTAGAGTTTGATATGAGGGTAAGAATAAAATGTCTAAGAAATAGCAAGACAAAAGACATAAGAAAGAGATTATGCAGTACAAAATAAAAAGAAGTTCTAGTGCTTAATGGAGAGAAGAAAATAAGTGTAAGAATGCAAGAAATAAACTAGTATAATTAAAAATATAAATGAGAGAAAGCTTATGAAGAAGATAAAAGAGTAATAATAGATTTTAGTGAAGATAAGCAATTTTAGAAATGGAAATAGATGTGAGAAGACAAAGTAGAGCATGTAGATATGATGTCCATTATATTATTAGATAATAAATTAACAGAAGTGAGTAGTATTTTTATGATAACATAAAAGCAGTAGAGTAAGTGTAATAGCAAAATTTAATAAGCAAGCTTAGCATAATGTTCTAAAAAGTACTTAGATACGAATGAGAATTTATTTAATGAGTCTTTGTAAAACAATCTCAGTGACCTAAAACATTAAAATATTAGAAATGAAGATAAAGACTTAAGTAGATAGTGCAACATCATGCGAGTGGAAATAGTAGTATTAATATCCGTCTAGTTATATCAGGAAGTATGAGAAGTATAGGTTATAGAGTAATGAGATTAAATAGTGTGTAAGTAGTTGTTAAGAGAAGGCAAAGTGTGGATTGAAGATAGATGAGAAGTTTTGAGATATATGTATAGTAATTTAAAGCATGGGAATGTATGGGAAGTGAATAGTAGAATTAAGAGGATGGAGTCAGGGAATGATAGATAAAGTTTGTGAGAACATGTAAGATAAATTTAGTAGATAATTTTGAACTTAGCAGAGATTTTTAAGAGCTCCAGTGATGTAGGATTAAGGCTTTTAGATAGAGAGAAGTTGAAGTAGATGTGGAAATAAAAAAAAGTAATGAAAAGTAGAAGAGTCTCAATCAGAAGCTGTAACCGGTAGTTAATTTAGGTTTGGTTCAATTAATTTAAATTAGACTCAAGTTTAGTTTAATGAGATTAGGTTAGTCCAATCGGTTTTGGTTCAAACCATTAGTTGGTTTAACCAAACCAGTTTGATCAAATAATCCGAACTAAATTAACTGATTTGATCACTATGTTGAACCCTAACTTAAATAGGCTTAAGTGAAGCAACCACAGTAGACATACAAATCGATCAGACCAGTAGCATAAGTAATTGTAACTACTAAAGTAAAGGGAACTTATTGTTTTTCGGTGCTTCTTTCTGTGCATATATTTGTGAATTGACAAAAAAAAGAAAACTAGTTTTGTTACTAGTTTTTGCAGTTTTGTACTGACTATGTCGTTTTTTCAATTCCAGATGTCGCATGAGATGTGCACCATGATTCGTTGCTATGAGCGATGTCGTGAGCTAATGGAGTAGATAGAAGAAGTTGACTATAGTCCGATTCTTGGAATCCAAGGCAATATGGAAAAATTGGATCGACTATTTTGGAAACTCGAGCAGGAAGAGTTCCCAATCTTGGATGACTATAGAATTGGAGCATTGATTCGTTCATTGCCAATGCGTGCAAGAGAAGTTGCACATCAGATATGGGGGCATCATGAATGTCGTATCTCATATGCTGAGTTATGTAAGCAGCTACTTCGCCATGAGTTCCCAGAGGATCTAGAAGATTTTGAGGAGGAAGATCCCGAAATGTTCGAGGAAGATCCGGAAATGTTTGAGGAAGATCTTGAAATGCCTAAGGAAAATCCTGAAATAGATGAGGAAATCCTGATATTGTAATGATCGAGGAAGATCCTGTAATGTTCGAGAAAGATCCGGAAATGTTTGAGGAAGGTCTTGAAATGCCTGAGGAAAATCCTGAAATAGTTGAGGAAGATCCTGATATTGTAATGATAGAGGAAGATCCTGAAATATTAGAGGAAAATCCGATAGAATCTGTAGAAGATCCCGAGACTGGCCGATTAGAGATGAAGGAGAGAGTGATAGCCACTGCCATAATATTTTTTTATTATGGGAATGATGTCAACCTATCTAGTTCATTGAATTCTACTGTTTGTTGTACGAACTTATTAGGCCTATTAAATAAAGTTGTGCTATGTGTTAACTGACTTGACAAATGATTAGTTCGTTTAATGGGATGTATATAATATAATTGATCAATGTTAATTAGACTTGATTTTGAAAACCAAGTCTAACATAGAATATAAGATATGTGTGGATAGATATTTCGAGAAGGTGGGGAAAAAAAGAGAGAAGAGATAAAAGATGATAAAGTAATGAGTAGAAAAATGACTAAGATTAGAAGATAACTGAGGAGTAATTGGATAAATGTTTTATGGCTGGAGAAGTAAGTGTTGCTGAGAATAGAGTATCAATAATGACAACAAAGAAATGATCTGTGACATTAGTGGAAGATAACTGTGACATTAATTTTAAGTTCGAGGACGAACTTTCACAAGGTATGGGGGATTTTAACACCCCACTAAAATTTCCTTCAATATTATCCCTAATATTGAGTATGATTGCATGAATAATAGCCATATTGAGTATGAATCATGAATGATAGTTAGGGTTGTGGGAATTTTAGTGTAAGTATTAATAGGCCTTATATAGGCTCTAAATGGAGGAAATTCCTAATAGGTCTTAAATAACACTTCGTTAGTTATCCTAATGGGCCCCATGTGGATTAAAGAAATAACACATCATGTAATGGACCTTACTTTAGATGGGCTTGCAAAAGAATATAAAAAAAATGATGAAATGAGGTAGGTGCCAAGGATCTAACCATGGACCTTAGAGATGTTGTAAGCCATAAGAATGCATATGTAACCAATTCACCTAGCAAGGGAGTGCTATTTGGAGGATAGAGGAAAATTTAGATAGGTGTAAGGGAGATGAAGAGCCACCATGGAGGATGAAGAGTCACCATGGAAGGTAAAGGGGTCACCATGGAAGGTGAAGAGGCATACCTTTTCATTTACTATAAGAAGATGAGGGGAAAATGCCACAAGGCATCTCCTCATCCTTCTCATTGCCGAAACCAAGGCCCTCTCTCCATCAAAAAAAAAAATTCTCTTCAAGAAGATCTAGTGAAGGCTTTGTGCTTGTGAAGCAAAGGAAGAGCCAAGGAGCAAGAAGTTCTTTCTTTCTCCTTCTAGGTGATATATATATTGTTTGGGAATCTTTAGCACAAGGGTAAGACTCCCCTCACCTGCAACATAATAGCTTATATATATTTTTGTTCATGTTCTTGTATGTTCTTGCGATGTGTTGCAAAAAAATCGTGATGTTTTTCCCTATGAGCAAATTTCGGCAAAGCATGAGTTTAGGGCTTAGGTTTGTGTTTGATGCTATCTAACGACTCCAATATTTTCTTGATGTTAAGTTATGAGTTATGATGAAAAAAAAGATGGAGCAAAAGACCCTTAAAAGTTTCGGCCAAGGCTCCCATGAAGCCATAGACTTTTTGGCCATAAGAAGATGTTTGGGTTCTTTTTGACTAGCTAATGGTTTTTAATTCCTTGTTATTGTTTTGTTTGAGGGTTTTATATATATTTTTAGGCCATGAACATGTTCGGTCAAAACCCTAAATAAGGGCTAAAAAAAGAAGAGTTAAAGATGTCATGTTACTTGCTAATGCTTCCTAGTGTTAGAATAGGTATTATATGTATGTTGTATGAATCAATTGCTCTTGTTGTTTGTGATTTTCATGATGATATGAACCTTAGAAGTTTCTGATCAGCACCTTAAATTGGGTTTTAGGAGGGGTTAAGGTCACTACCTCACTTAATGATGTCTCCTTGTAATAGGACATTCAATGTATGCATGTTGTATGAGTTGTGTGATGTTGTGTTGTGTTTTTATGCCATGATAACCCTATCTAGATGTTTTGACTAGTAGAATATATGTTGAATTAGGGTTGAATTAAAGGTATCCATGTTTCATTATGCCAAGATAGGGGTTAAGGTCACTACCTCACTTAATGATGTCTCTTTGTAATAGGATATTCAATGTATGCATGTTGTATGAGTTGTGTGATGTTGTGTTGTGTTTTTATGCCATGATAACCCTATCTAGATGTTTTGACCAGTAGAATATATGTTGAATTAGGGTTGAATTAAAGGTATCCATGTTTCATTATGCCATGATAGGGGTTAAGGTCACTACCTCACTTGATGATGTGTCTTTGTAATAGGACATTCAATGTATGCATGTTGTATGAGTTGTGTGATGTTGTGTTGTGTTTTTATGCCATGATAATGTTGGTGCAGACAGCACCCAAGTCAAACCTGTGTTTTGATAATGGCAAAAGGGTTCAAAAGTTAAGATGTTATGTTTATCTAATATGCTACTTATGTGTGCAGATTGAAAGTCCTAGCGAAGGGCTGCTAGGAGTCAAAGACCTAGCGAAGGACTGCTAGGCACCAGGCGAAGGACTGCCTGAAACCGAAGACCTGGCAAAGGACTGCTGGGCACCTAGCGAAGACTGCTAGGAGTCGATGACCTAGCGAAGGAATGCTAGGCACCAGGCGAAGGACTGCTTGGTACTGAAGACCTGGCGAAGGAAAGCTAGGCACCAGGCGAAGGACTGCTTGGTACTGAAGACCTGGCGAAGGACAGCTAGGCACCTGGCGAAGGACTGCTAGGCAAAAGTCCAACCGGAGGAGCCGGTTGGCATCAGGTAAATTCTTCTGAGATGAGTAGGTGAGGACGCATTCCCCATCGAGGGAACAGTAGGCGTTGGTTCGACCTAGGGCTCCATTTTGGAAACCCAAAGTCAGAACCAAGACAGCTACGACTGTAAGACTCACTAACATATTTGCTCTATCTTGTTTGGTACTAACCCTGGATGTAGGACCGAAGGAACGAGTGTCTGCAGCTCAGAAAGCCTCAAAGGAGTGAGGCAGCAGCTAGGTTGGGCGCCCGGAAGGACCCGGGTGCCCTAGTACAAGCCAAACATGAGTTCAGCAAAAGTACGCTTCGGAAGCTCACTGGGCGGGGCGCCCCCATGCTCCCGGGCGCCCCGGATGCCTCGGGTGCCCTGAGCTCAAGCTAACGAAGTGGATAAAACTTATCCAGCCGAGAAGCCCGCTGAAAGAGTCAACCAAGGCGCCCCCTGCGTCCCGGGCGTCCCCGGTCAAACCTCTGGCCGATCCTGGAGGGATAACGGCTGACCGAGACTTATCTGGATCGATTGACATGTGGGGAGGGCGCCCCCAACGTTCAGGGCGCCCCGGGAGGCTATAAAAAGCCCCTCGACCCCCAAGGCTTCAACAATCAATCACTTCTTCCAATGCCAATACGCTCTTCTGCTCAAGCGCTATGCTCCGGAAACCTCCCAACTCGAGATACAAGCGCCGACGACGTCCCGCTGCTCTGAAGTACAATACACACCGGACGTCGGTAACGAAGAGCTAACTTTTTAATGTTTACTGTACTACTATTGTAACATCCTTCTGTAAACCTTTTTGCGCACATATAGAATTGCCCGCAGTAAATGGTCAATGACCGTGGGCCTTGGAGTAGGAGCCGACCGCGACTCCGAACTAAGTAAAATCTTGGTGTTTGTGTGTTGTTTAGTTTTAATTTTTCCGCTGCGTATTCTCTTTTTCAATCCGGAACGACTTACGATATTCACCCCCCCCTCTATCGTTTTCTCTCGATCCAACAAGTCGTATCAGAGCGGGGAAGCTCAAATTTGGTGCAACCACAGTTTGAGAATTTTTTGGATTTTCTTCAAATTATTTCTTTTCTTCTTTTTCGAATTTTTATCGTTAATCGAGACTGGTGCAACACCCTCGATAATTATTTTTCTTTATCCCGTACTACTAATCCAAGACCAAGTTTTGGGACAGAGTTTTCCTTTCTTTTCTCTCTTTTTCAGATAAACTCCTTAATGGCTATGCAAGAAGGCTTCAGCACCGTAAGACCACCGCTCTTCAGTGGGGAGGACTTCTCCTACTGGAAGAGCAGAATGGAGGTCCACCTGAAAACTCAGGTGGACATGTGGATAATCATCCAGTCCAGACTGGAAATACCAAGGAATGCTGATGGAGTACTACAATCTTACACTGAATGGGACGCTGCACTCAAAAAAAAATTGAAGCCGATGCCAAAGCAACCCAAACACTCCAATGCGGCCTAACAAAAGAGGAGCTGAACCAGGTGGGTCCATTCAACAGCGCCAAAGAACTCTGGGGTAAGCTGATCGAACTACACGAAGGAACCTCTGACACCCGAATCAGTAAGAGGGACCTTCTGCTGAACAAGCTGTACACCATCATGATGAACGAAGGTGAATCAGCAGCTCAGCTCCACGCCAGAATTCAGGAGCTGATGAACGGTCTACACACCATTGGTCACAAGGTAGAAAATCGTGACCTAATAAGGTATGCCCTTAACGCTTTCCTAAGAAACACTTTGTGGGCATCTGTGGTAGATTCATACAAAGTTTCTAGGGATCCTTCCAAAATCAAGTTAGATGAACTTTTTTCTGAACTCGAATTACATGAACAGACTAACTGCAATCTGGCCGAGAAAGGCATTGCCTTTATTGCAGGTAAAGCTGGAAAGACAACCAAGAAGAAGCCTCAACCTGCACCCGAGTCTGATTCAGATTCAGACTCAGAAGACAGCGAGGGAAATCGGCCTAAGTTGGTTCGGCTAGCCCGGGACTACTACAAAGAGCTAAAAAACCAGACCAACAGAAGAAAAGCCAGCCGAAGAAAGGAAGAAACAGTTGAACCCTCAAATGAAAAGAACAAACCCAACGTGACCTGTTACGAGTGCAAGAAGAAGGGCCACTACAAGACTGAATGCCCCAACCTGAAGGAAACAAAGAAGACAAGAAAGAAGAAGGCACTTCAGGCAACGTGGGACGAGTTCTCCTCCTCCTCCGAAGAAGAGGTCCCACAGTCGAACCTGCTCGCACTAACCGCCTCAGAAGAAATCGAGACCGAGTCAGAGTCGGAGCCAGACAACGGCAAACTTACGTTCTCAGAGGACGGCGAAATAACTGTAAGTGGTTTTTCAAGAAATCAATTAAATGAATTAATTTCCTATCTTTCTCGAGATTTGGCGAAAGCTAAACTCCGAGTCGAATCTCTCCGACAGGAAGTAAAACTCCTGAAAGAGAGAGCTGACTCTAGATCCTTAACTGAGAAGGTTCAAGAAGGAACCTCTACTCAAGTTGAAAAACTTGAGAAAGAGAACTCCTCCTTGAAAACTCAAGTTAAGGACCTTAGATCAGCTTTAGAACGATTCACTTCTGGTTCCAAGGGTCTTGACATGATTCTTGGAAAACAGAAGTTGGTTCTAAATCAATCCGGACTAGGCTATAGAACCAAATCTAGACAAAGATCCTACTATGCTGTACTGAACCAGTCCAGACCTAAAGTTCAGGCATGGGTACCCAAACTGTGCCTGAACAAATAAACTGGATCAAATCAGGATTGGATCCCCAAGGACAAGATTCACATCTTGCCAAACCATTATCGTGGCTTTAGTCTAGGAGGAGCCAAATTAAAAACAATATTTATTGTTAGATAAAATTCAATTTTTGTTTGCAAATTGCATGATTGATTGTTTATTTAATTCCAGTAATTTACCATGCTTAGACTTAGGAATGGTTAGAATAAGGACTCAATCAATTAATTAAAATTTGAACAACATAGTATTGGGTGACGGTGAGATGATAGTATGTTAGGGAAGCCAATTCTAATAAGGTCAAGTATACTATACTTGGTCTCTTTAGACTGGTGAAACTAGCCGAAGCTACCAATCCAAGACCCAAACTAGTTAGACCAGAATTTTTCACAAAATAATTTTGAAAATGAAATTTCATTAAAAGGCTTTGTCAAGGAAAGGGTTGATGATCCAATAAGGCTACGGCCAAAGAAGGCCTAGTGCCTCGCCAAGACCTGGAAGTCAATTTTTGAAATTCAAATTCAAATTATTCTTTGTCAAATTCGAATCTAACGCAAATTCTCAGTTAATTGTTGATTCAAACATTTTTTTCAAAATCAACTGTTTTCAAAATTAATTCAATTTTTTTAAAATAAATCATAATTTTTCAAAATAATTCTATCTACCAAACCTGTCTCACAAAACCCATAAGGCAAACGTGATTGATAACCCTAGATTTGGGTGAGACAGACTAGGCTGTGAAAATCAATTTAAGTTATTCCTGATTCTAATTGGATTCAAATCAACATAACTCTTTATGTGTAAGAACATAAAGATTTGGACCAATGGATGTTGGATAGTAGTTGCTCCAGACACATGACTGGGGATAAATTGAAATTCACCAAACTCAAGTTCAAAAACCTAGGCTCAGTAGCATTTGGCAACAATACTACACTTAAGGTGATTGGGTCAGGTAATATTGAACTTAAATCTGAATTTGTTATTAAGAAAGTTCTTTTGGTTGAAAATTTTAAATTTAACTTGCTTAGCATAAGTCAATTGTGTGATACTGGTTATGTAGTTACCTTTACCAATTCTAACTACTTAATTAGAAACCTACAAGACTCAAAAATCATGCTTAAGGGCACTAGGAAAAATAATGTTTACACTATAAACCTACCTCTAGTACCCAAATGCATGTTAACTCAGTTAGGACAATCAAACCTCTGGCATAGGAGATTAGGTCACACAAGTTTGAGAATAATTTCGAAAATCACCCAACTTGGCCTAATTAAAGGTATCCCTAAAATTAAAAATCATGAAAACTTAATATGTGAATCATGTAATCAAGGTAAACAAACCAGGTCTAATCACAAACTAATTCAATCTGATCTAACTCAAACCACACTTGAGCTCCTGCACCTTGACCTATTTGATTCACATGGAGCCAAGTCACTAAGCGTAAACCGGTACTGCTTAGTAATAGTTGATGATTACTCTAGGTTTACCTGGGTTAGGTTTCTAAAGACCAAAGATGAAACCCTAAACCTATTCAATGACTTTTGTAAGTTAATTGAAAATCAAACGATAGTAAAATCAAAAGACTTAGGAGTGACCACGGGGGAGAATTTGAAAATCAACGATTCAAGGAATTTTGTAAAGTAAATGGGTACATACATAAATTTTTGTGTCCTAGAACCCCCCAGCAAAATGGGATAGCCGAAAGGAAAAATAGAACCCCACAGGAAGCCGCTAGGGCTATGCTCAATGAATTTAACGTAGCTAACCAATATTAGGCAGAAGCAATTTGTATGGCTTGCTACATCCAAAATAGGGTACTAATTAACAAACGATACAATAAAACACCCTATGAATTATACTGTCATAGACTTCCAAACATGCACTACCTAAGGGTCTTTGGGTGCAAAGTCCATATCCTAAACACCAAGGACTATCTAGGTAAATTCCAGTCTAAGTCAACCCCAGGCATCTTCCTAGGATATTCAACCACAAGTAGAGCCTATAGGGTTTACAACAAACAAACTAAGAAAATTGAAGAAACAACAAATTTAATATTTGATGAAAAAATCAACTCAAAATCTGATAATTCAGATCTAACTTCATCAAATACTGATTAAGAAGATAATGAACCAACAGTTGAACCTTTAATTGAACCTTTAAATAAACTAACTATTGAACCAACTTCTGAGTCAATTGAACCAAATATTGAACCAAATCGACCAGCCGGACCTGAGGCTGAACCAAGTTCTAAAAAAACTAAGAAACCCAGACTTAGTCACCCTACTGATCAAATTGTGGGTGATCCAACTCTAGGAGTCAGAACTAGGTCTTCCTATAGAAATCTCAGTCAGATAGCAATGATTTCAAAAATTGAACCTAAGACTATAGAGGAAGCTCTACCTGATCTGATTGGATCATAGCTATGCAAGAAGAGTTAGCCCAATTTGAGAGAAACCAAGTCTGGGAACTAGTACCTAAACCTGAGGGCAAATCCGTCATTGCCACTAAGTGGGTTTTTAGGAATAATTTAAATGATCAAGGAGAGATAGTCAGAAATAAAGCCCGCTTAGTAGCGAAAGGGTTCAGTCAAGTAGAAGGGTTAGATTATGACGAAACCTATGCCCCAGTAGCTAGACTCGAATCCATTAGGATGTTGTTAGCCTTTGCATCCCATAAAGGATTTAAATTATACCAAATGGATATAAAGTCAGCTTTTCTAAATGGATTCATAAAGGAAGAGGTCTATGTGGGACAGCCCCCTGGGTTTGAGGACTTAGAAAGATCTGACCATGTTTACAAACTCACTAAAGCACTTTATGGACTAAAACAAGCACCTAGGGCCTAGTATGAACGCTTGTCAACTTACCTAATTTCTAAAGAATTTAAACAAGGACAAATCGATTCAACCCTATTTATTAAAACCCTAGGAAAAGAAATCTTTATTGCCCAAATCTACGTCGATGACATAATCTTTGGGTCCACCAACTCAATTTTCTTAAAAGAATTCGTTAAAATAATGAAAAATGAATTTAAAATGAGCCTAGTTGGTGAGCTCAACTTCTTTCTAGGATTACAAATTAAACAAACTAGGGATGGAAACTATGTCCATCAATCCAAATATGCTAAAGAGCTAATAAAGAAATTTAAAATGGATAACTCTAAAAGCATAAGTACCCCCATGGCCACCAACATAAAAATAGATAGTGACCCTGATGGTAAACTAGTAGACCTCAAACTCTATAGAAGTATGATTGGAAGTCTACTATACCTTACAGCCAGCAGACCTGATATCCTTTTTGCTGTAGGTATGTGTGCTAGATACCAAACCTGTGCTAAGGAAACACACTTAGAAGCCCTAAAAAGAGTATTAAGATATGTTAAGGGCACCCTAAATGTAGGGATTTGGTATCCTAGAACCTCAACCTTTGACTTGTCAGGATACTCGGATTCTGACTACACTGGTTGTTAATTAGATAGAAAGAGCACAAGTGGAAGCTGCCAACTGTTAGGAAATAGTCTAGTAAGTTGGTGCAGCAGAAAACAACACTGTGTAGCTCTCTATCCACAACTGAAGCTGAGTATGTTGCCTTAGGAGAGTGTGTAGCACAACTTTTATGGATGATGCACACTCTTAAGGACTTCCAGCTTAACTACACCCAAACATAAGTCTTCATTGATAATATAAGCTCAATTAATCTGACTAAGAATCCAATCCAACACTCCAGAACAAAACTCATAGAAGTCAAACACCACTTTGTAAGAGATCACGTAGCCAGGGGTGAGATAGTTCTTAAGCATGTAGATTCCAAATCTAACTTAGCTGACATATTCACCAAACCCCTACCTGAGTCTGAGTTCAGCTCACTAAGAAGGCAGTTAGGATTATGCTTGGTAGAATAGGTTTACTTTATTCTTCAATTTTTAAAAAACTGCTTTACTTGATTTTAAAATCAGTTTCTAAAACAATTTAAAAAAACTGCTTTGCTTAATTTTAAAAATCAGCTTTTAAATTAGTTCGAAAAATCTTTTTAGCATTTTAAAATAATTTTTTGACTTAGTTTTTTAAAACTACCCCCTTCAAAACTAGGGTTTTTTCGTAAATGGACTTAGCCTAGGTCTTAACCCTAGAACTGCATGCACCTATAGATTTAGAAGCCAGCATCTCACAAGCACCTTAAGGTAGTTTTGATTGATAACCTATAATGGGTTGAGATGCTTAGGTCTTTGCCTTAATTCAAGATGATTTAAGTCAGTGCATCTGTAGAAATTGAGGCACTAAATACAACTTAAACAGTAATCAAGTTAAGTGTCAAGTTTAGAAAATCTAACTTGAACGGAACACTTAACTCGACTAACCCTAGCGAAAACTACTGTTTATAACAGTTAGTAAGTAGCTAATTGGGTTAGACAGGACCCTAAAAGAGATAATTGAAATTGGTTTGGTCTTGAATTGGTTCAGTACATCACATTATGCAATTTATTTATCTTTTTTTCTGCTATATTGCTTTGTTTTTGATATATGGCAAAGGGGGAGAGATAGGAGAGAAGCTTTAAAATTTTTTTTCAAAATTCAAAATTTCAAAACTTTATCCTTTCTTCAAAAAGTACTTAATCTATTTGTTTTCAAAAGTACTAAGTTTTTCTTCAAAGGTTCTCTAACTTAAGCTATGATTCAAAAATCTTTTTTAAGTACTTAAACTTAAGCTGTTTTCAAAAATCTTTTTTAAGTACTTAAACTTAAGCTGTTTTCAAAAATCTTTTTTAAGTACTTAAACTTAAGCTGTTTTCAAAAATCTTTTTAAGTACTTAAACTCAAGCTGTTTTTCAAAAAGTTTTTCTAAGTACTTAAAACTTAAGCAGTTGTAAATTTTACTAAGTACTTATCTTAAACTTAAGCTATGGTTCTAAGAACTTAAAACTTCAAAAGATGTTTCTTTTCTACTGACTTGAAATTTTTTAAGTGTAAATCTTCAAAAGTGCACAACCAATTTTTATGGAAAATATGTTTCTAAATTTTCTTTTGAAAATTGTTCTAAGTGTTTGAAAAATTAATTCCATCTTTAGACTTAGAAATTTTTTTTAAAACCCCACGAACTTTTGAAAAAACTAGGGGGAGATTCCTTCCAGGGGAGGAAACTAAACTTTTATATCATCTGTTCAGATTAACTTAACTTTTTGAACCGGGTTGCCATAAATCAAAAAGGGGGGATTGTTGGTGCAGACAGCACCCAAGTCGAACCTGTGTTTTGATAAGGGCAAAAGGGTTCTAAAGTTAAGTTATTATGTTTATCTAATATGCTACTTGAGTGTGCAGATTGAAAGTCCTATCGAAGGGCTGCTAGGAGTCAAAGACCTAGCGAAGGACTGCTAGGCACCAGGTGAAGGACTGCCTGAAACCGAAGACCTGGCAAAGGACTGCTGGGCACCTAGCGAAGGACTGCTGGGCACCTAGCGAAGCACATTGCGTGGGTTTTGGTTGTAATCTAGTTTCTATGAATTGATCAAGTGATTGTTTCTTGTCTAGTAATACATGATAGTTTGGATTAGAACAAGAAGTGATTAACTAGAAGGATTAGTTGATTGAATTTTGTTTAGATTTAGTTATCTTGGATTTTGGTTATAGTATTGTGGTTGGATCTTGTAATATGAGATGTTGGTTTAATATGGAGTAAAACTTGTGGATGAATCAGTTTAAGAGATGTTGGGTAATTGTCTTTCCCAGATATTCACTTCGGTTGCTTTGTTTTACTTGCCGTGAGGTTTCTGTTTTGAGAACTCAATCTGATATAATTGGATTCGGTGATGTTTGGTGGAGGTTTTGATCTTGAGTTAGATCTTGGGTTAGGTTTAGATTAAAGCTAAGTTGAACCCAATCGTGAAAACTTAATGCTAATCATCTAATTTGGGATAATTAAATGATTACGACAATTAGGTTAACCCTGATATGGTTTAGGGATCTGTTTAGCTACTTGATAATTGTTAAGATAGCTAAAATTATGTCCGTTGATACAGGACATTGATCGCTTTTGGACTTCGGGATGGGAGGTTCTCATTTGATACGGACTTCACTTACTTGGAGGCTGGTACCCTTTGACTTACTTTTAGATATTGTCATATTGCTATGCATGGTTTGTTATAGATAACAGTAAGATTGTATGCTATATCTGCCTTAGTATACTTGTATTTGATACATGCTGCTTATCCTTGAGGTTATTTCCCGATTAGATTCATACAGTCTCAATAGTTGCCCTGTATATATTTATATGTGCATAGATGTAGAGATATGTTCCCTCTTGCATTTGGACACTGATAGATCACTGGTTACTTTTTCAGTATACCTAGTAGATTACTTGTATCCCATGATATAGAATTCAGACTTGTACCTAGCACACTGAGGTGTTAGTTGAGGACTTGGTGGGTGTTAGTATGCTTGTTCTGGATACTTGATGCTTATCCCTGAGTTATTATGCTGTTAGTTCCATACAGTCTCAGGTATTGTCATATCTATATGTATGCTTAGATATCTTGATGTATCTCTTGCATTTGACGTTGAGGGATCAGTAGTTTCCTACTAGTATACCTTGTAGGTTACTAGTATTTCCTGTTATAGGATTCAGACTGAGACTTAGTATACTGAGGACTTGGTGAGGGAGGTATGTGTATCTATCATACACCATCTCTGCATTGTTGCATGCCGGCGATCAGCGACTCCCTTGTGGTTGAGCCTATCGTCTTCCGGTACACGATATGCGCACACGACCACTCATGGGTTAGTGGATACTAAAGAGTGTGTGCATTTGCCCTGTATTGCTCCGTTCGGCCACTATTTGAAGGGTGGGTCCGGGCGTGGTAGCAGCCAGGGATCCCTTCTCGTACTGAGCCACGAGGAGATGAGAGCTAGACTCCCCCATTGCTTGGTGTAGGAGCGTAGTCTCCGTCAGCATCCTGTCCACCCGGTCACTCAGGAGCAGTGATGGCAGGGTGCGTACAGGTTGTCACAGCTCTACCCACGCGGACGTTGTGGACGATGTCCTGACTGGGACTAGGGGGTGACACATGTCATTGCACCATGTGCATATTTTGCATCGTGCATTGTTTGCTGCACTTGATTTCTGCACTTGTTTTACATGCATATACTGGAGACTTGTTATCTGAGATTATATGTCTATTGGTGTTCCATAGGTATTTATTACCCTCTTTTCAGGTTAGATGGATTCTGGTATGTATCTTTATTCAGTATCTTCAGTATACCCTTTCCTATTGTTCATATGAGACGGTATTAGCGTAGACTCTTATTGTTATTATAACGTACTATGCATATCTGCTAGGTATTCGTTGAGTTTATGGACTCACACCGTTGCCATATATTTTTATTTTCAGGCTGAAATACTTGGAGTCGCCAGAAGACCCCAGTAGCCAGTCCCTACCCATCAACGACAGGGTTTTGATTTTGTACTTGGTGGTGTATTTGTTTCATATTTCTTTTAGGACTTTGTATATGTCTTGTGAGTGTTGTAGTGTGCCCTAAGGGGTTTATGTATTCGTTGATTTGTCGTAAGTCGGACCGGTCCGCAGTCAGGTATGATTTACTTAGTTGTCTTATGTTTTTATGTTGTGTTATATATATTTTTTGTAGGCCTGAGGCCAAATATATACTGCGTGGGATGTTTGTATGTGTAAATTTTCCGCCAGACAGGGGAGGTGCTGCCCGATTTTCTATTGGACCAGCGGCTCCTAGGTCTCGGGGCATGACAATTTATTTCTATTATCACGCCCCGAGACCCAGAAGCCGCTGATCCAATATAAAATCGGACAGCACCTCTCCTGTCCGACGGACAATTTACATAATACAAACATCCCACGCAATATATATTTGGCCTCAGGCCTCCAAAATAGATAAACACAACATAAAAGCACCAGACAACTAAGTAAATCATACTTGACTGCGGACCGGTTCGACTTACGACAAATCAACAAATACATAAACCCCTTAGGGCACACTACAACACTCACAAGACATATACAAAGTCCTAAAAGAAATATGAAATAAATACATAGCCAAGTACAAAAACAAAACCCTGTTGTCGCGATGGTTAGGGACTGGCTACTGGGCTCTTCCGGCGACTCCAAGTATTTCAGCCTGAAAATAAAAATATATGGCAATGGTGTGAGTCCATAAACTCAGCGAATACCCAGCAGATATGCATAGTACGTTATAATAACAATAGGAGTCTACACTGATACAGTCTCATATGAACAATAGGAAAGGGTATACTGAAGATACTGAATAAAGATACATACCAGAATCCATCTAACCTGAAAAGAGGGTAATCAATACCTATGGACCATCAATAGACATATAATCTCAGATAACAAGTCTCCAGTATATGCATGTCAAATAAGTGCAGAAATCAAGTGCAGCAAACAATGCACGATGCAAACATATGCACATGGTGCAATGACATGTGTCACCCCTAGTCCCAGTCAGGACATCATCCACAACGTCCGCGTGGGTAGAGCTGTGACAACCTGTACGCACCCTGCCATCACTGCTCCTGAGTGACCGGATGGACAGGATGCTGGAGGAGACTACGCTCCTACCCCAAGCAATGGGGGAGTCTAGCTCTCATCTCCTCGTGGCTTAGTACGAGAAGGGATCCCTGGCTGCTACCACGCCCGGACCCACCCTCCAAATGGTGGCCGAACGGAGCAATACAGGGCAAATACACACACTCTACAGTATCCACTAACCATGAGTGGTTGTGTGCGCATATCGTGTACCGGAAGACGATAGGCTCGACCACAAGGGAGTCGCTGATTGTCGGCATGCAACAATGCAAGGATGGTGTATGATATGTACACATACATCCCTCAGCAAGTCCTCAGTATACTAAGTCTCAGTCTGAATCCTATAACAGGGAATACTAGTAACCTACAAGGTATACTAGCCGGAAATTAATGATCCCTCAATTTCAAATGCAAGAGATACACCACGATATCTAAGCATACAAATAGATATGGCAATACTTGAGACTGTATAGAACTAAAAGCATAATAACTCAGGGATAACAACAGGTATCTAGAACAAGCACACTAAACAAGGATAGCGTATAAACTTACTGTTATCTATAACAGTCTATGCATAACAACATGACAATATCAGCAAAGATAAGTCAAAAGGTACCCGCCTCAAATGAAGATGCTCGTAGCAACAGAGAACCTCCCATCCAAGATGTCCAGTACAATTCGAACCATGTCCTGTATCAAAGGACATAAGCTTAGCTACAATACCTATGATACTTAGCTAAATTAACTTTCTTAATTAATTAGGATCGTCCTAATTCATAACGTTTGTTACTTAACTCATTACCTAATCAAGCTCACGGCAAGAACACATCTCCGGATCGGGGAACAACCTACAAGCAAATCCGAAGCACAAAATCCCCACTATCGTCAAGATCTAATCCATAGACCATGAAGACAAATAACACCATGAAGAAAATCACCCTCCAAACGAAGAAGATAACCAACCGATCAACACTTACCATCCAATAAGTCCTTTAATCAAATACCAATCCTTACACATTCTGATCTAATATAATTTCCCAATTAACTTTACGTCCTCTCTTTTTCTTCTTCATACTTACTCAAACCATAACACTGTTTAATCAGTATCTATGCCTGATCCACATGATACAATTGGTTAAACTATTCTAATTATCATTCATTGATATATTACCTAATCCTTTTAGTTAATCATTTCTTATTATAATCCAAACCACCAAGTATTACTAGACAAGAAAACTCCACTTGATCAATTTACAGAAACTGGATTACAGCCACAAACCCACACATGGCAGTGGCTTAAATCCAATAACAACACAATGTGTCTCTACTAACCTACTCACTAGAAATAGAACAACAAAAGAATCAAACACAAATCCCTTCTACAATGGCAATATAATCGGAGTACTCAGATCTAATCATATAAAACCAAATTCGAGTAGATGAAACTCTACAAAACAGAAACTAAATTCCAATATAGAAATCCAAAATCAGATTTGATTGCTAATCCACCATCCAAAATCGAAACACAACTCATCCAAGAAAATCAATACCGCACGGTGATTCATAGGAGAAAACAACCTTAACCTCTACCAGATCAAGGTATCACAATAGAACCAAATCCAAACCAAGGAAAACCTATTCCATCCAAGATCAACATCACGCAGAACCAAATCATACCTGAGATAAGATCGCAACGCAAACCTTCTCCCCAATATCAGATCCGCAACCGGAAAGAGGGCCATGGTGATGAGAGCTTGGTCGACGATCGCTAGAGTGAAGGAACGGACCAGGTGACGCTCGAGGGAATGGAAAAGGTAGCATCAGCGCCGATCGAGTGGAGGAGCTTGGGAAGATGAGAAGAGGGATGGTCGGCGTGGCTTAGGGCACGGGTTCGCGACGGAGAGAAAGGAAGGAGGCGGCTGCGCATGTTGGCTGCGGGCGCAGGGAGAGGAGGCTTTCTGCCGATTAAGACCTAGGTTAGACTTTAATCACAAATATATATATATATATATATATATATGATTATATATTAAACTTCTCCCCCAATAAATCGAATAACCTAATTATATTCTTTTATTATCTGATTCATCCTCGTAAATTCCACCAAGGGTTCAGAAAAATTTCTGAAAATTTCCCGTAATATTTTACAAAGTTATTTCTTGATTTGACCTTTAGCATTACTTCCCTTATTTTACAGTCGAAGACCTAGCGAAGGAATGCTAGGCACCAGGCGAAGGACTGCTTGGTACTGAAGACCTGGCGAAGGACAGCTAGGCACCTGGCGAAGGACTACTAGGAAAAAGTCCAACCGGAGGAGCTGCTTCGCATCAGGTAAATTCTCTTGAGAGGAGTAGGTGAGGAATCGCTCCCCGTCGAGGGAACAGAAGGCGTCGGTTCGACCTAGGGCTCCATTTTGGAGACCCAAAGTCAGAACCAAGACAGCTATGACTGTAAGACTCACTAACATATTTGCTCTATGTTGTTTGGTACTAACCCTGGATGCAAGACCGAAGGAACAAGTGTTTGCAGCTCAGAAAGCCTCAAAGGAGTGAGGCAGCAGCTGGGTTGGGAGCCCGGAAGGACCCGGGCGCCCTAAGTACAAGCCAAACATGAGTTCAACAAAAGTATGCTTCGGAAGCTCACTGGGCGGGGCGCCCCCATGCTCCCGGGCGCCCCCGTGCTCCCGAGCACCCCGGATGCCTCGGGTGCCCCGGGCTCAAGCTAACTAAGTGGATAAAACTTATCCAGCCGAGAAGCCCGCTGAAAGAGTTAACCAGGGCGCCCCCTGCGTCCCGGGCACCCCGGTCAAACCTCAGCCCGATCCTGGAGGGATAACGGCTGACCGAGACTTAACCGGATCGATTGACACGTGGGGAGGGCGCCCCCAACGTTCAGGGCGCCCCGGGAGGCTATAAAAAGGCCCTCGACCCCAAGGCTTCAACAATCAATCACTTCTTCCAACGCCAATATGCTCTTCTGCTCAAGCGCTCTGCTCCGGAAACCTCCCAACTCGAGATACAAGCACCAACGATGTCCCGCTGCTCTGAAGTACAATACACACTGGACGTCGGTAACGATGAGCTGACTTTTTAAAGTTTGCTGTACTACTATTGTAACATCCTTCTGTAAACCTTTTTGCGCACATATAGAATTGCCCGCAGTAAACGGTCAATGACCATGGGCCTTGGAGTAGGAGCCGACTGTGACTCCGAACCAAGTAAAATCTTGGTGTTTGTGTGTTGTTTAGTTTTAATTTTTCCGCAGCGTATTCTCTTTTACAATCCGAAACGACTTACGATATTCACCCCCCCTCTATCGTTTTCTCTCGATCCAACAGATAACCCTATTTAGATGTTTTAACTAGTAGAATATATGTTGAATTAGGGTTGAATTAAAGGTATCCATGTTTCATTATACCATGATAGGGGTTAAGGTCACTACCTCACTTGATGATGTCTCTTTGTAATAGGGCATTCAATGTATGCATGTTGTATGAGTTGTGTGATGTTGTGTTGTGTTTTTATGCCATGATAACCCTATCTAAATGTTTTGACCAGTAGAGTATATGTTGAATTATTGTTGAATTAAAGGTATCCATGTTTCATTATGCCATCATAGATGGAAAAAAAATAGAACAAGTTTCCTAGGTGTATTATCCTTAGTTTTAAATTGAACATTATGTGTTTATGAATCATGAATGATAAGTTGGCATGTTATGAATTTTCTTACCATGAAATTATGTTTTCTCCATGCCATGTTCATGCTTGAAAGTTATGATGATATTTATGCTTCGAATGTATGCCCATGATATGTATGACATTATGAATAAAAGAATGTCTAAAGAGCAATTTCTAAGGAAAGAAAAGAAATGACAAATGCTATGCTAAAGAGCAATTGCTATGGAAAAAAAAAGAATCATGTATGTTATTTTACTTTATGTATTGGCTTGTACCGGATCTTGAAAAAGGTCCAAGGGATGGGCTCCTAAGCAAGGCCCCGGTGCTGGACTAACGTAGCTGTCCCTAGGCCCAAGGTTGCCTAGTACCCTAGTAGGTCGGGATTAACTACCTCGCACTCTACGAAGGGATGCGCGCAAATGACGAATGGGTACAAGCCAGGGATCCCAATGATGATGATATGTTAATGTTCAAGTATTATATTATATATATTTTTCAAACAGCATCCTTAATGTTTATGCACATGTTTATGTTTAATGATATTGCATATGCTATGTCTAATGTTTATGCACATGACTATGTTTTAAAGATTATGCGAATGTTAGGTGCTTTAAGTACTTACTCATGCTATATGTCCTTAATAACGACACTCATATTCATGTTTTAAGTGTTTATGCTTACATGCTTTAGATGTTTTAAGTATTTATTCATGTTATATGTTTATGTCAAATGATGTAGATTTCTACTTATATGTGATGTACGGATTTTGTGAGTAAGCAAGGAGCTTACTAGGCATTTTATGCTTATAGTCTACCTTCTTATGTTGTAGATCAAACTAAAGGTTTCTAAAGAAGCGGAAGCAGCAGGAGGGCATGTGTGTGTGTGGCAGTGACTTGGCAGAACGATCCTACTGTTGTCTTTACTCTTACTTATGGACTTATTTCTCATGGACTTAATGTTGCTACTTATAAATGTTAGTGATATGAGAAAAATGTCCTAAGGCAATCGCCTTATGATTGTAATTATTTATTTTAATAAATGAATATTCACTATTTGAGTATACATGTTTATGTATTTGATTGAGATCTTAAACTCATTTACTGAATGTCCGCAATACAATTCACAGCATGAGAGAATTTGTGATGAATTCACAACTAGTGATTATCTCTACATGTGCAATTGTGAAGTATTGAAATTGTCCCTAGTCTATGAATTGATAAATACGGACACTATCAATTCTGTTGAGACTAGCATGGGTTATTCTCTAATCAGCTGATTCTCACTGGCTGGTGGCATTGGGATGTCCGGAGATAAACATGAATGCTAGTTAAGGGAACTAGTTCATTGGAGTGACTGACTGTAAAACTTCATATGGTAGTCTACATATAGATATGTCAATGAAGTTCTTACTGCAGCTTAAGTGCGATGTTCCTTTGACTTGCGGTGTTCAAGTCATCCTGGTCATGGAAACTTATACTTTGACATCTTAAGCAAGAATCTCCAAGGAGGTGTGGACCCAGGATGATTGGGTATAAGCCGAAGTGCCCGAAGATGTTGAACAGCCTACAAAGGATTCACCACTCCTTGCGAGGAGATGGTTACCCAAGGCCTATCGTCGGATTATTACATGAAGCCTCTGGCCAGAGCATGACATGTTCAGAGTATGAATCTCTTAAATACATGAGAGTAATTAGAATCCGTAGGATGAGAAAACGTTACTTGGGCTAGGAGTGACGTAGTCAGCCTAGTGGGGACTGACACAGATAGACCATGTCCTGAACCAAGTGGGTATAAGATGGTGAAGGGAATGGGGCACAATTCATTATAGCTGCTGAAGCGTTTCAGAATAGTTTTTGAGGTCAACCGTTGATCTTTCGATTAATTGGGGATCATGATGTACTACTAGGTGCCACTCATGATCATTCTATAATTGGTTAATTATAGACGGCCAACATAAATCGAAAGCCTATTTAGTCACACACACTATGAGTAATCCGAGGGATTTAAAACGAGTTAAAAATTAGATTTTCCAATCAAGAGAGATTAGGTTTGGTTGAGCCAAACGATAAGTCGAATCTGAATTTATCAGAGACGCATCGGAAGCGTAAAATGGCTAAGTCTTTTGAAGACTTAATAGATGAATTAAATGAGTTTAATTCATTGGGGCGTGGCTTGGATGAGCTGGCCAAAGAGGGTCTACATCCTCTTTGCTTGGCCGACCACAACAAAGGGAGAGAATCAAGTTTTTGGTTCAATTTATAAAATAAACCAATTGTGTGGTTTGTTTTATAAAATTATGGATGATATAAATTTTTATATAATAAACCAAGGTTTGGTTTATTTTTCATGGAAATTAAAATGAACCATGGATTGGTTTATTTTATTTTATAAAATCAATCATGGATTGATTTACCATGATAAGAAAATTTATTCCATAAGAAAAAAGGAGACTTGGTCGGTTTTTATCATGAATTAAAAATTGATAAAACTTGGCATGATGGAATAAGTCATAGAAAATTTATTCCATAAGAAAAAAGAGACTTGGCGGTTGAGAGACCACTATATAAAGGACCCAAGGCAAGGCTTGGAAATCAATCGAAGTATTCTTGCCTGGGCTCTCTCCCTCTCCTCCCTTCTTCCTCTTGGCCGGCCACAAGGCTCTTCTCCCTTCTTCTTGCCGTGAGCACAAGGAGAAGCACCGAGGCGACGAAGTTCTTCCGTTGGGACGATCTTCCTCTCCAGCCATCATCACCTTGGGATTGGGCACAAGTCATCTTCCTCCTTCTCGCCGGAATTGTGATTCCGGCCAACCTTGGTGGTGAGTTTTTCCGATGTGATTACTTCTCTCTTGGTTTTTCTTGTCGCGTTCTCGGAAAATCTAGTAGTTCTCGAGAACACGAAACTCGTGGCTTTGCGATGTCATCCCGAAGATACTCGGCGTGGACGCGAATAGAGGCGCAGCTTTCGAGGGATGCTTACGGTTGGATCTCGTCCCTTCCTTCGAGTTACGCGAGGTAATACATAAATTAGTTTACGTTTCTGCAAAATTTTAAACATATGATCATGTCTACACAAGATAAAGTTGCATGCTTAGATGTGTGGTTAAATAATTTGAGAAATTATTTATGCTAAACCTTCCGCTGCACGTAATTAATTTTAAAATTACGAACCCGCATCCATGTCAACATGCACTCAGACCCAACAGTGGTATCAGAGCCGGTTAGTGTTCGACATAATCATATAATTGTTTTGTGGAAAACTTTGTCATGATCTCAATTTTGGAAAATTTTCCAATTATGGAAACTTTCCAATTATGGTAAATTTTCGATTTAGGAATTTCAAAGTTTGGAAATCATCATGAAATTTCGCAAACTTTTGAAATATCCCTGTTTCTGAAATTTTATGATCATTGTGAAAACTTTTCATTTTTAGAAACTTTCCAATTTTGGAAATTTCCTATTTTGGAAATTTTTCTAATTTTGGAAATACGTAAGTTTTCTTTGTACCAGAAACTTACAATTATTCTGAAAACCTTTTATTTTTGGAAACTTTCCATTTATGAAAAGCTCGCAATTTTGGGCACTTTCTTTCAAGAAAGTCTAGGTAAATTATGGGAATATTAATTGACATTTAAATTCATAATTGGAAATTAAATTATTTACAAAATTCTTTATTTTGGATTGAGCCTCGGGGAGCCGTCCAATTTAAAGTTAGTTGTTATAATTAAATTTCCTAAATTGAATTTAAACTGTCAAATGTTTAATTTGGATTGAGCCTCGGGGAGCCGTCCAAATTATATTATCAATAAATTCTTATTTTGGATTGAGCCTCGGGAAGTCGTCCAAATTAAGTTATTGATATTAATTTTCCATAAATAAAATATGTGATCAAATCTTGGAAATTTTGAGGTGATTCTCAAACGATAATTTCCTTATTTGATTTATGAGGTGATGCTCTTACATATTATTGTCTCCAAAATTAATTAGGAAAATTATTTCCTATAGAGTATATTTCCTTAAATAAGATTTTCATGAAAATAATATGTGGTTGAATTAAGGGAATCTGTCTCTTAATTTAATAAGATTTGATTTAGAGAAATCAAAGTCTTAAACATATTATTTCCAAAATTGATTATGATAATTTAGGAAATTGTTTCCCAAAACAATTCCTTGAATAAAGTATGAAATTAGAATTAGGAAATCCGGTTCCTAATTCAATTAATGAGATTTGATAAATTAAGTCACATACATACTTTATTAAGGAAATCGTTAGTACATGACATAATTATATGTCATGAATGTGCTTAAAAGAAAAAGATGAGACCCAAAACCCCTTACAAAATATTAAGGCCAACACCTTCCATTAATATGGTTAGAACCGGAGTTTTGTTTCTCGTTAGGGTTGATGGACTCATCCTTGCCCGGCCTGAACCTCAACATGTTCAAACCATGGAATTAGTTTATGATTAATATAGTTGGAGTCAGAGGTCAATCCTTAGTTTTGGTTGTTGGACACATCCAAGCCTGACTAAACGGTTGAATGAGCTCCAACCATATTAAAACTATTTCTTGATTAATGGGTCAGCCTTAAGCTTGGAGCATCGATTTGTTGTGCCACAGCCAAGGTCGATGTAAAGAGAGGTGCAGTTGGGTGCTATGTGTATTGTTGCATACTTGTTAATGAGTTAACAACCCAATGATTTATGCAAACATTCAATTAGTTGATAGCATAATGTGATAGTTACATATGTATAATATGTAATTGGTATAATTACCTACCTTCATAGCTAAGAATAACTTGATGTACTCTAGCCATGGTTGTTTTTATCTATGGTTGGATATCAACCTATTTGGAGATGTTCCTACGATCTCCCAAATTGATAAAAAGGGTTATTCAATTCGAAAAATAAATAGGATTTAATTAATGTATATTGATGCATTCTTTATCATTCTCATCACATAACCTCAATTTGTATTTCTAGGATAATCACCTGATCATGTCTTCTTTGAATTTGCGTTCTATTTTGGACACCAATAAGTTAACTAAGGCCAAAAGGATTGAAAAGGCACCAAAAGGCACTTGACATCACTGCGGCAAGGAGGGCCACTGGCGAAGAAACTGCAAGGTTTATCTTGAGTCCTTGAAGAAGAAGGCATCTGATGCCCCCATTCTCTTTAGGCATCTTCGTTATTGAATGTCACTCTATTTCCTCGTACACCTGGGTACTTGATACTGGGTGTAGCTCACATATATGTAATGACATACAGGGGCTAAGGAATAGAAGAAGACTCGTCAAGGGAGAAGTGAATTTGCGAGTTGGAAATGGAGTAAAGATTGCTGCTATTGCCATCGGAACATATTTGCTAAAGCTCCCTACTGGACTTGTCTTAGAATTGGATAATTGTTATTTTGTTCCTTCATTAATAAAGAACATTGTATCTATTTCATGCTTGAATGAAAAGGGTTACCATTTAACTTTTAGTAACAATTGCTATTACATAACTTTAAATGGTGTTCTTTATGGGACCAGAACTTTATGCAATGGTATCTACACGTTAGATTTATCCGGTGACGTTTTCAATATCGAAGTTAGCAACAAACGTGCTCGAATAGATAATCAAATAGACTCCTATACGTGGCATTGTCGTCTTGGCCATGTAAGCAAGAAACGCATGACCAAATTACACCGATGTGGAATTCTGGAATCATTTGAACCTGGTTCATTTGATACATGCGAATCATGCTTAAAAGGCAAGATGACCAAATTACCCTTTTCCGAAAAAGGTAAACCAGTGGGAGAATTGCTTGGTCTAATACATACTAATATATGTGGACCAATGTCAACTCTTGCACAAGGAGGCTATAGCTACTTCATTACCTTTATCGATGATCACTTACGATTCGGGTATGTGTTCTTAATGAAACACAAATCTGAAGCTTTTGAGAAATTCAAAGAGTTCAGAAGTGAAGTAGAGAAACAGCTTGGCAAAAGTATTAAGATACTTCGATCCGATCGGGGTGGTGAATACTTAAGTCAAGAGTTTCAAGATTATCTTAGGGACAATGGGATATTGTCTCAATGGACTCCGCCATATACACCACAGCATAATGGTGTATCTGAGAAGCGTAACCGAACCTTGATGGACATGGTTAGATCTATGATGAATCATGCAACTCTTCCAAAATCCTTTTGGGGCTATGCGCTTAAGACAGCTGTTTACTTGCTAAACAGAGTCCCGACCAAGGTAGTCTCTACTACTCCATATGAGACGTGGAATAGTAAGAAACCTCATTTATCTCACCTAAAGATATGGGGTTGTCCTGCTTATGTAAAGCGGACTGTATCAGACAAATTGGATGCTAAGTCTGATAAATGTCTATTTATTGGATACCCTACAGAAATGAAGGGTTACTAATTCTATCATCCCTTGGAACAAAAGGTGTTTGTTTCAAGGCATGCTGTATTTCTAGAAAAAGAATTTCTTTTACAAGAAAACAGTGGGAGTAGCATTGAACTTGAAGAAGTTCAAGAAACTCTAATAGACATTACAGAGACACCTAGTCTAGACCCACAACCAATAACTCATAATGATGAGCTATCAGTTGAACCTAAAACGACACCACTTCTTCGTAGGTCTGATAGGACACGCAATATTCCAGAGAGATACGGATTTCTCATAAGTGAATCGAACGACGTGTTACTCATTAACAATGACGAACCTATCAGTTATGAAGATGTTCTGAAAAATTCAGAAAGGGATAAGTGGCTTGAAGCCATGAAGTCGGAAATGGATTCTATGTACAAAAATCAAGTATGGGACTTGGTTAACCCACCTGAAGGGATTAAGCCCATAGGGTGCAAGTGGGTTTTCAAGAAGAAAACCGACATGGAAGGTAATGTTGTTACCTTTAAGGCTAGATTGGTGGCAAAAGGATATCGTCAGAAACAAGGAATTGATTATGATGAAACCTATTAGCCAGTAGCTATGCTTAAATCCATTCGGATGCTCCTGGCCATAACAGCTCATTATGATTATGAGATATGGCAAATGGATGTGAAAACAACTTTCCTTAATGGAAACCTGCTTGAGGATGTATACATGGTACAACCTGAAGGTTTCAAATCGGTTAATAAAACCAAAGTATGCAAACTTCGACGATCCATATATGGATTAAAGCAAGCATCCAGGAGCTGGAACATCCGTTTTGATGAGACAATTAAAGAGTTTGATTTCTCACAAAATCCTGACCAACCTTGTGTGTACAAGAAGGTTAGTGGGAGTGCAGTCGTATTGCTAGTGTTATATGTTGATGACATATTACTTATAGGAAACGATATATCAGTCTTACAGTCAGTTAAAATTTGGTTGTCCAAAACTTTCTCCATGAATGACCTGGGAGAAGCAACCTATATCCTTGGGATTAGAATCTATAGAGATAGATCAAAACGGTTGCTTGGTCTTTCGCAGTCTACATATATAGACCGAGTGCTAGAAAGGTTTAGCATGCGGAATCCAAGAAAGGTTACCTTCCCATCAGGCATGGGATCAACCTTTCGAAGTCTATGTGTCCGCGCACAGAAGACGAGAGGATTTGCATGAATAAGATTCCTTATGCATCCGTGATAGGATCTATCATGTTTGCTATGTTATGTACTAGGCCCGATGTATCGTATGCTCTGAGCGTCACAAGCAGATACTAGTCTGATCCAGGAATGGATCATTGGGCGACTGTCAAGACAATCCTCAAGTACTTGAGAAGAACTAAGGATGTGTTCCTAATATATGGAGAAGGTGATATGATAATACGTGGGTATACAGATGCCAGTTTCCAGACAGATAAGGATGACTCCAAATCTCAGTCCGGATACGTATTTATTTTGAATGGAGGTGCAATAAGTTGGAAGAGTTCCAAGCAAGACACTGTAGCAGATTCTACCACGGAAGCGGAATATATTGCAGCTTCGAAAGCAGCAAAGGAAGCAGTCTGGATCAAGAAGTTTGTCTCAGAACTTGGTGTGGTTCCAACCATTGATGAAGCAATATCGGTTTATTGCGACAATAATGGAGCTATTGCACAAGCGAAGGAACCAAGGTCTCATCAGCGATCCAAACATGTGCTTCGGCGCTATCATCTGATCAGAAAGATTATAAGAAGGAATGATATACAAATTGAGAAAATTCCCACTGAAAGGAATTTAGCGAATCCTTTAACTAAGGCCTTGCCTCAAAGCAAGTTTGAGGGTCATGTTAAAGCCTGTGGTATTGGATACCATAGCGATTGGCATTAGGGCAAGTGGGAGTTTGTTAGTGATATGAGAAAAATGTCCTAAGGCAATCGCCTTATGATTGTAATCATTTATTTTAATAAATGAATATTCACTATTTGAGTATACAAGTTTATGTATTTGATTGAGATCTTAAACTCATTTAGTGAATGTCCGCAATACAATTCACAGCATGAGAGAATTTGTGATGAATTCACAACTAGTGATTATCTCTACATGTGCAATTGTGAAGTATTGAAATTGTCCCTAGTCTATGAATTGATAAATATGGACACTATCAATTCTGTTGAGACTAGCATGGGTTATTCTCTAATCAGCTGATTCTCACTGGCTGGTGACATTGGGATGTTCGGAGATAAACATGAATGCTAGTTAAGGGAACTAGTTCATTGGAGTGACTGACTGTAAAACTTCATATGGTAGTCTACATATAGATATGTCAATGAAGTTCTTACTGCAGCTTAAGTGCGATGTTCCTTTGACTTGCGGTGTTCAAGTCATCTTGGTCATGAAGACTTATACTTTGACATCTTAAGCAGTATCTCCAAGGAGGTGTGGACCCAGGATGATTGGGTATAAGCCGAAGTACCCGAAGATGTTTGAACAGCCTACAAAGATTCACCACTCCTTGTGAGGAGATGTATATCCAAGGCCTATCGTCAGATTATTACTCGAAACCTCTAGCCAGAGCATGACATGTTCAGAGTATGAATCTCTTAAATACATGAGAGTAATTAGAATCCGTAGGACGAGAAAACGTTACTTGGGCTAGGTGTGACGTAGTCAGCCTAGTGGGGACTGACACACATAGACCATGTCCTGAACCAAGTGGGTATAAGATGGTGAAGGGAATGGGTCACGATTCATTATAGCTGCTGAAATGTTTCAGAATAGTTTCTGAGGTCAACCGTTGATCTTTCAAATAATTGGGGATCATGATGTACTATTAGGTGCCACTCATGATCGTTCTATAATTGGTTAATTAGAGACGGCCAACATAAATCGAAAGCCTATTTAGTCACACGCACTACGAGTAATCTGAGGGATTTAAAATGAGTTGAAAATTAGATTTTCCAATCAAGAGAGATTAGGTTTGGTTGAGCCAAACAATAAGTCGAATCTGAATTTATCAGAGACGCATCGGAAGCGTAAAATGGCTAAGTCTTTTGAAGACTTAATGGATGAATTAAATGAGTTTAATTCATTGGGGCATGGCTTGGATGGGCTAGCCAATGAGGGTCTCCATCCACTTTGCTTGGTCGGCCACAACAAAGGGAGAGAACCAAGTTTTTGGTTCAATTTATAAAATAAACCAATTGTGGGGTTTGTTTTATAAAATTATATATGATATAAATTTTTATATAATAAACCAAGGTTTGGTTTATTTTTCATGGAAATTAAAATGAACCATGGATTGATTTATTTTATTTTATAAAATCAATCATGGATTGATTTACCATGATAAGAAAATTTATTCCATAAGAAAAAAGGAGACTTGGTCGGTTTTTATCATGAATTAAAAATTGATAAAACTTGGCATGATGGAATAAGTCATAGAAAATTTATTCCATAAGAAAAAAGAGACTTGGCGGTTGAGAGGCCACTATATAAAGGACCCAAGGCAAGGTTTGGAAATCTATCGAAGTATTCTTGCCTGAGCTCTCTCCCTCTCCTCCCTTCTTCCTCTTGGCCAGCCACAAGGCTCTTCTCCCTTCTTCTTGCCGTGAGCACAAGGAGAAGCACCGAGGCGACAAAGTTCTTCCGTTGGGACGATCTTCCCCTCCAGCCATCATCATCTTCGGATTGGGCGCAAGTCATCTTCCTCCTTCTCGCCAGAATTGTGATTCCGACCAACCTTGGTGATGAGTTTTTCCGATGTGATTACTTCTCTCTTGGTTTTTCTTGTCGTGTTCTCGGAGAATCTAGTAGTTCTCGAGAACACGAAACTCGTGGCTTTGCGAAGTCATCCCGAAGATACTCGGCGTGGACGCAAATAGAGGCGGAGCTTCCGAGGGACTCTTACGGTTGGATCTCGTCCCTTCCTTCGAGTTACATGAGGTAATACGTAAATTAGTTTACGTTTCTGTAAAATTTTAAACATATGATCATGTCTACACAAGATAATGTTGCATGCTTAGATGTGTGGTTAAATAATTTGAGAAATTATTTATGCTAAACCTTCCGCTGCACTTAATTAATTTTAAAATTACGAACCCGCATCCATGTCAACATGCACCCAGACCCAACAATAAACTGCATGTGTTAGTTCTTATGTTTACGCTTACTACTTGTTGGAGTTGAAGTTCTTTATGATATACATGCTTAATGTAGAACTATATACTCTCTTGTTAAATATGCTATGCTATGATTCACATGCTTAAAGTAGTTTAGTTAGAAAGAAATTTATCCAATTGCATATGTTCATGATTTAGTATTATTTCCGCTGCTATATTTACGCTTCATATGCAAAATGTACGAAAGAAAAAAAAAGAAAAGTAACGCATCGCTCACGTAAGGTGCGAGCGTTACAGTTCAGAAGTAAAGGTGTTGTTATGATCAAACAAGCTTACTAAGTGTGCAGGAAAGTCCTAGGTACACTAGGCAAGAAGTCCTGGTCGAGGACTGTGCAAGAATTCTGGTCGAGGACTGGGCAAGAAGTCCTTGTCACAGACTGGGCACGAAGACCTGACCAGAGGTTGGGCACTAAGACCTGGTCGGGGACTGGGCAACGAAGACCTGGTGAGTGAAGCTGGGCAAAAGTCCAACCGGAGGAGCCTGTTGGCAAGGAGGTAAATTCTCCCGAGAGGAGTAGGTGAGGACGCGTTCTGACGAGCCCAAAATATACTGTCATGAATGTGGGTCCATCAAATTTAAAATTTATAAATGAATAACTGGAAACCCTTTTACAATCAAAAATCTGAAAATGTAATATAGGGGTCACAGGTCGTATTTTTCTCGGGGCTAGTTGAAGGTTTGTTTGATTCGCGCTTGTATTTAGGTGTCGTTTGTGAATTTGGGTTTCGAATGTAAATCTGGGTTTGGGTTGCAATTAAAAACGGGAATGCAATAAATAAACAATGTGATGGCTATTAATAGCTTGACCAAGTGATACTTTATCCAATTAATGTAACTTGCAACCTTTAGACTTCAAACTAATACAAAAATGCAATGGCACATCACACCTTGTGTTCAACTTCAGGATTTGTAAATCAAAACCAACCAAATGATAAGCAATCTATGAATAAACTGATACAAGATTTATGCCCAAAACTCAGCTTGATACTAAAAAGCAAACAACTTAGCAAACCCAAAACTGCCAATGAATTGAAAGCTGAGCAAATTCAGAAATCTGCAGCAGAATTTCAGAAACAGGATGACAAGTGTGCAGCCACGAATTTGATACAAAATCAGACGCAAAAACCAAACTAGAATGCTACAATCCAAGGTTCAACTAAGATTCACAAGAATAGGCATCACTTGATACAATTTCAGAATTAATAGATTGGAACACTGCAGCCCATACTTACTTCTGCCGAATGCAGAATTCAAGTGCTGGAATGTAAAAACAAGTCGATTACAGGTCAGGCAAAGCAAGCTGGGAGTACTGCTCTGAGCTAGTGTTCAAATCCGATTCAGAAAATCAAATTCATTTACAAACTGAATGCATTACAAACCAAGAGTTGCAGAAAATGCCACTCAGATTCAGAAATGGTGATGCCGCAGAGATTTGGATGCAAAATTATCATACAAGTAGACTGATTTCACATGCAATCAAGTTCCAATGTAATCTTCACTGATACCATTTCATAAATGAGACTTGGCATGCAGAAATGGCATAGCAGAAATGAATTAAACAGAAGTAATGGAAATCGAGTTATCAGAAATCAAATGGCAGAAACAGAATCAATGCAAAACAAGCTATACTTAACTGCAGAAATAAATCTAACTTGCTAAACAACTCAAATCAATTGAATTAGGAACTAAATGTTGTCTTCAATTGCAGGGAATGAGCTAAACAATAATCGAATTTGAAAGAAGATATAAAAATCAGAACTCCAGCTGAAAAGTTCAGAAATGACTTGGCACACACAAGGAAATGGCACGCAACAAATTTGAACTAAAATTTACTGAAATCAAACACAACTATCCACTAGATAGACTTCCTAATTACTAAACTGATTGGATTAAACCCTAATTATGGCAGAAACAAGACATTAAACCAATGTAACGAATCTGAAACTGAAATGCAGAAACAGAACAGAAATCAGAAATGGAAATTAAACTACAAACACAATAAATCTAACTATCTAAGCTACTCCTCAACCTCTCTTCAACTCAAGAGCTCCTTGGTCGTCAATCAAGGGAGAACCTCGGACCCGCAAGCTCAACAAATCAGTGAAGATCTTCTCTGCTACTGAATCGAATCAGACTTTGCCCAAACTGAAATTCAGCTCCGAATTCTTCAAACTCGCTGTGGTGGCTTGTGATTTGGATTTGGGAGTGACCGAGACCTTCCAGGGAACCCCTCTGGTCAGCTCGGATGCAATGGAAGTGGAGCACAGCTGAGTTCGCTGAATTCGGATAGCATACTACCGAGACCTCGCGCAACTTCGCTATTGAGCAAAAATCAACTCTGAAACTTCACTGAGATCATCTTTTCACTAACCTAACCCTTGCTTTGATGATGGATTGAGGGATCGCGCCTCCTTGATGAAGAAAACTAGCTAAAACTCGAAAACAAGCAGAAGAAGGAAGAAGAAACGGCGGAGACGCGACAGGGAAGAGCTTCGGGCATTTCTAATTAAATACTTATCAATGGACGACCCAGATTGATCGAAGGAAATCCAACGGCTGATCTTGATCGGATTTGAGCCAAACTTTAATGATGATGATCTGTGGTCAGGATCTACCTTGTGGTAGCTCGGATCCTCCAGATTTGCAACGGATGGTCCAGATCAACTCAATCTGTGAATGGACGCTCTAGAGCCCTCCAAGCTTGATCCAACGGTTGATTTAGCTCTGATTGGGATGAAACCTTCAGATCTTGATCATAGAGCTTGATCAACCCTAACCCTAGCTCGGATTGCTTCAGATCGTCCCGGATGGCTCAGATCTAGCCGCTCTTGAATCGGACGGCCCGGATTAATCCAAAACATGATAATTCGATCCGATTCCACTTCCGACTCAAGTTTGACCCAGTATGCCCTAGGTCCAGGATCCTTTCATGCCTACAAAAATATATCAGAAAATTAGTGGCCAAATAATCCAAAAATTGTGTAATTTTGCAATTAAGTCCAAAATAAGATAAAGTTCCAAAACCTAGGGTAAAATCATAATTAAGCAATAAAAACATGGATCAAACATGGATTTTAGCAATTAAAATAATCAATAAAATGGTGCTTATCAACTCCCCCACACTTAACCTTAAGCGTCTCGCGAAACAACTAAATATGTATCCCTTAGATTTTCTTAAGCATAATTAGAAGCAAATGAAAAGAAATTACCTAAGGTTGTTAATTCTCGTAAATCTAAGCTCTATGGATTAGTATCTTGTCCTTAAATCAACAACTTGGCCTTTTCATCTATCATGAGTCATTGAGATGAATCTAACTCATAGCCTTTCAAGGAAAATTTTGGTGGCTCTCTCCTTAAGTTCTAACTTGATGATGGAAGTGGAGCTCACTTAAACACATATGATTCTTGCACTACCATAGGCTTACTTATTATCTAATCTCCACCATTAATCATGATTAGGATCAACATCTACAAAAACAAGTGAAAAGCATAGAAAATGGTGAGAAATGGAATAAAAACAAAGAAAATGGAAAAATGGGTAAAGTGGAAGACTTGAGTGCTTAAAGATGTTTCCTTTGCCCCATCTTTCAGTCCTCATAATGATCTCAAAAGTGTTGTGAAGTCAAACTTGAGTAATTGCCTTTTATTTGGATGAAAAACCTTGCCTTGACCTCTTGTGCCAATTTTTGTCTATTCGTGCCAACTTTGCTCTTTGTTTTGTTCTCTAAAATTTTTCTTTCTTTCTTTTCTCTACTGTAATCAGAATGAATGTGGAACAAATCTTCAATTTGCATGAGCTGCCGTGAGCTTCAAGAACAGCAGAATACTTCATTCCTTGATTCCAAGCCTTGGAAACCCAATTCTCAATTCCAAGTTAACACAAACTGCTTTTCTCTTCACTTGTCTCAGATTTGTTTCTTTGCAATGGCACAGATTTGCTTAGTTTCAGATTTTCCAGCTTGTAATTCTTCATTCTTGTAAAGTCAGAAATCAGATGTCAAAAATTCTGATCAGCAGGTGGAATTTCAGCCGAATTACTACACTGCATTTCATCTTTTCTGATTTCTCTTTTCTGCTGCAATTCCAGCTCACGATCTCAATGTTCCTGCTCTCCATAACCTCTAATAGCTGTCGAGTGGTTTACTTTCAATTCAATTCAGCTTTTGATGATTGCAATCAGCTGGATTCTAGCCTCACCACTGCACAGATTTTCACTGCTTCAAATCAGCCTTTTACAGCCTTCAATTCGGATTGTCTTCAGCTTGTTTTCAGCTGCAGTTCAGATGCTAGCATTTGGCAGCAACCTTGCATTAGTTTCAGCTCAAAATAGTCCAGCTTGTATCATTTCAGCTCTAAAATTCTGCACAGATTTGGCAGATTACAAGCAGTGCAGTTTTTCAGCCTTTGGTCAGCTTTTCGGATTGTAGCAAAATGCTACTGATCTTTCTATCCAAGAACAGCTGAAGTCAATTCAATCCCTGATCAGTTCAATCCCAACATTTCTGCCCAAAATTGTAGATTCACAGAATTTTTTTTTCTTTTTGGCACAAGTTTTCTTCATTTGTTGCCATGGTTCTCCTCATTGTAGATTTCATCTCTTTTCAGCCATTCTTGCATTGCTTTCAATTCAGATCAGTTTGTTCAATTTCAGGAGCTCCAAATTGAGTTGTTAAGCATGCAATTCATCTTCTAGCAGGGTGAACTTTGGCACAACTTTCTTTATCTTTTGTTCCCCTTCTAATTGGCACATATTTTTTTTCTTCTTTCATTTCAGCCCTTTTGCTCCTCAACTTAGCACAAACTTGCATTGATCTTCAAAGTATAATAACCAAATGCAGATTTCCACTTGCTTTCATCCTCTTGCTCATTTTTGGTATCAAACTCAACTCCTTTGGCACATGAAATTTTTTTTTATCCGAATTGAAGTGCCTCCTTGATACCAAATCTTTCCAAAAAGCTAGTCACTCCCCCACACTTAAATCTTTGTCCGTCTCGGGCAAAATAGCATTAGAACATATCAAACAACAAGTCCAAAGAAAAGTGAAGGTAAGAGTAAGAAATAAGTAAAGCAAAATGGAATGAACATGATTTTTGTCAAAATTGATATGGAAAGGACAACAAATGGACTAGCCTCTATAGATGTGATCCAATCATTGAAATATGGTTTTGAAAGAACCTAAGCAAGTTCTAGAGCACAATAACATAGGTGTGTCACAAAAATAAGGCTAATTCTCACTAGGTAAAAATAATTCATCCCAAGTTCTCAATTAAGAATCTAAAACCAAGTAGTACTCAAGCATCCAAGATTTTATCCATTAGCTCAAACCCTAAGTTTTAACAACCAAATTTAATTTATTTTCAAAAGACTCTAAAATGCTATGGAGATAACCTAGAGGGATACTTTTATTTCTACTCATGCAAGAAAAAGTGACAAAAGAAATAACATGCATTTATTTACAAGGACTCAGTTCAAAGGAAAATTCTAATTCTAGGAAGCATGAAAATGAAAATGAAATAAAAGAAAATACAAGAAAAATCAAACTCCCCTTTATTCTGGTGGACGGAGTCTATCCATAAGTAGCCTCCATCTTGGTAGTGGAGGAGTCTGGGTGGCTGGGAGAATTAGGACTCCCCCACACTTGAACTTTGCAGAATTATACTCCGGTGGCCGAAGGCGATTTAGGTTCAAGAGCCATTCAAGGGGTGGAGTTCTTTGAATTAAAGTAAGATCATCTCCTCCTTCTTGATGCCGTTCAGAAGTCCTTCCAGGAGGCTGGAGTCTATTCAGTTGGAGTACCCACTCCTGAAGTCTTCTGGACCCTGCAAAACAATGTAATACCTCTCTCAAGCGTTCAGGGTCAGAAAGAAATGATATAATATCAGTCTCTGCATTAAATGAATCCAAAACTACATCATGTCTAATTAAATCAAATTCTGGTACCTCAATAAAATTTTCAAAATTATTCCCTACCAAATTTGCATCCAGATACTCATCACATATAAAGAAATCAATTTCTGGCTCATCAATAGAAATTTCACAATTATTTTCAATCAAGGGTGTATCAAGCAATGTATCACAGCCAATCAAATCAATATCAGATATCTCCATGAGTTTTTCACATTCAACCTCAGCATATGACATAGCAAGAGATTCATCAAAATAAATAACATCGAATTCAGGCACTTCTAAAAAATTTTCACTATCCATATTCACAAAAGATGTATTAAGTGATTCATCATAAAAAACTACATCAATTATGGGTGCCTCTAAAATTATTCCGCTATCCATAGCAAGAGATGTATCAAGTAATGCAGTACGATCAATGAAATCAATGTCTGGTACCTCTATTGGATTTTCACAAACAATTTCTACACAAGGTATATCAATAAATTCATCAGAATCAATAAAGTCATCCCTAGGTACCGCGTGCTGGATAATACCTGAAGGTTCTATAATAGTAGATGTATCTGTGGTCTCCTCCTGGTCATGTTCAAGCTCCTCTTCAGCCTCAGGCTCTGGTGGACAATCAACTGGTGATCCTTGGGTGCTTGCTTCCACCATGCAAGTCCCTACACTTTCTGGTTCATCATCTAAATCTTGTGGTGGTCCCTGGGGCTTAGTGCAATCCCCTACACCTATGGAATCATCTCCTCTGTATGCTTCTCCTGTAATATCTGCAACAACAACATCAGAAAAATTAGGACCACTAATAACACTATCATCACAAAATAAAAGACTAGAATGGTCCTGTGGAGCTTCAGTTTCTTCTTCTGGAGCTGAAAAATTTGGAATTGGATTTTGAATAGGAGTCTCCTGAGGAATGCATGCTGTAGGTGCCCAATATTTGATGAGTACGTCATCTTCTTCTTCTTCTATCAAATGTGCAAGATTACTTGAAGAAGGACTTGGCCATACGCTAGGGTCACCTTGAACTGATATAAAATCAACTCCGAGGGATTGTTCTGATTTTTTGGCTTGCCTTTGATGATATTGTACAACTTGTTGATAAATCTCCTCCAACCTTTGTTGTTGCCTAATTTGTTGCAACATTTCCTCGACCTTCTGTTGGAGCACATTTCCTGCACTAGAACTCCCATAGCCTCCTTCGTTAGCATAGCTCCTTGACTGACCTTGAAAGGATGAAGTAGGCTGAAAATTTTGAGCTTGCTGATTTGGTTGAAAACATGGCTGTTGGGGCTGATTAAAGAACTGATTAGAGGGCTGATTGACGGGCCTAAATATACTAATTAAAGTTGTCACGAAAGTATGGGCTCATCAAATTTAGAATTTATAAATGAAGGAATGAATAGCTGGAAACCCTTTTTACAATCAAAATCTGAAAATGTAATATAGGGGCCACAGGTCGTATTTTTCTCGGGGACTAGTCGATATAATTTGATTCAAGCTCGTATTTAGGTGTCGTTTGTGTTTTCGGGTTTCAAATAGATGTTTGGGTTCTGGGCTGCAATCGGAAATGACAAAATCACAATGGAAAATAATGGAACCCTAACTCATGAACCAACCAAGCGAATGCATTTAATGATTCAACCAATTGGATCACTTAATCCTCTAAAGCCCTTAAGCAATTTGTTTGAAACTGATTTCTGATTTCTAAAACAGATCAAAATGCCAAGCAATGAAATTAAAGCAGTGATTGAGTTTTTGGAAATAAACCAGCTTGATACAATGAAAAGCATGCAAAATTAAGAACTTGAACAAGTACCAACTTCAATTCAATTTTAGCTACAAGTTTTGGTAGCCAACAAATGCAAACTAAGTTTGGAAATGGATGAATTCAGTACCAATTCATTTCAGACAATTATGCACACTAGAAACACCCTAAAACTTGGTACCAATCATTGCTTAAACATGAACTTGATACAAAGTGCTAAATTTCAGCACATTTGGCACATAAGAGAAGAAAGCTACTTCCCAAATTCTGCTGCCCTTGCAAATAATCTCCAGCTCAGAATTCAAAGTGGAAGCTGGTCAATTGAGCTTAGGAAGCAAGGCAATTAGTGAATAAATTTGCAAGAATTGAAGGAATGAATTTAACTTCCAAGTGCAGCTCCATATCAGGCATGTTAAGGCAAACAATGTGCAGAATTTCATGTTCAATTCGGATGCAGGGCCAACAATCAAGGCAAGCTGGCTGAAAGTGCTTTTGAAACGAGCTTTCAGATGGGATTTAGAAGACCTAACATTCCATTGATGCAGCTTAGAATTCATAAACTGAACAACTCCAACAATAATTCTAAAACTGTCTAAGCAGAGATGGATTCAGGATTTCAGAAATCAAATACAGGGACAAGACAGAAATTCAAATCCAGAATTTAGTGGAACGAACTGAGCATAAATGCCTTAATCTAGCTCAGAAGAACAACTGAATTCACTAATGTTATTGGCATCAATGCAGAAAGGAAAAACTGATGTGCAGAAATGGAGTGGGACACGCAAGGAAACTGATATTCAGATTGAAAAACAGATTCTGAAGCTGATATCCATTGCTATGGAATTATACCGACTGCACTTGAGTTCAGAACTCAGCTTATTTGTATCAATTCAGCAATGAGAAGTTGAAAATTGCAGAAATTAAAACTGGGTGGCAGAATTCGAAATCAGATTTCAGAAATGAAGTTGCTTCACAATAACTGATGTGCAAGGCTAAAAACGAATGCTAATCAGCTAGGCTAAACTGCAAGATAAACTCATAAGGGAAAACTAAAGCGAGCTTGGAACAAAAATGCAAGAATTCAATAGGGAGAACTGACCCACCATTACAGAGCTTGATACGCAGCTATAACTATCTGATACGCAAGTAGAAAATTGCAAACAATTGAAACTAAGTAAAGTGTTAACTAAATAAGCTGGCTAACTACTGGAAAAACAATTCGAACCACTAATTAAGCAGAATAAATCCAAAACCGAAGCTAAAACAACTGATGAATAAATTCAGAAACAGGAACAAAATTCAGAAACGAGATTACAGCTAATAAACGAGATTAACCAAGCTTCAATCCCTCATCTCAGCTCACAAATCCTTGCTGTCACTCAAGGATGAGCTTCCGATTAAGATAGAAGCAATCCATACAAGAAACGAAGCATCTGATACAACTTACAGAAACGAAATAGCAGAAATGAAATCTAAAGCTAATTACTGAAAGTTTGCTAACTAAACTAAACCCCAATCCCTATCCTTGCTGTCACTCAAGGATTAGCATCGATTTGAGGTGGTCGCGCCCCTTGGATTGAAGAAATTAGCTAAGAAATGAAGAAAACTGAAGAAAAACGAAAACTGCGGCGAAGAACTCTGAAGACGCGACGCTGAACAGCTGCTGCATGTTTTTGATTAAATAGTAATCAACGGACGGCCCAGATTGATCGGAGGAGATCCAACGGTAGATCTTGGTCTGATTTGAGCCAAACTTTTATGATGATGATCTGGGGTCAGGATCTGCCTTGTGGTAGCTCGGATCCTCCAGATGTACAATGGATGGTCCAGATCAACTCTATCTGTGAATGGACGCTCTAGAGCCCTCCTTGCTTGATCCAACGGTTGATTGAGCTCTGATTGGAATGAAACCTTCAGATCTTGATCATAGAGCTTGATCAACCCTAACCCTAGCTCGGATTGCCTCAGATCGTCCCGGATGGCTCAGATCTAGCCGTTCTTGAATCGGACGGTCCGGATTAATCGTAGGCTTGATAATTCGATCCGGTTCACATCCGACTCAGGTTTGACCCAATATGCCCTAGGTCCAGGATCCTTTCATGCCTACAAAAATATATCAGAAAATTAGTGGCCAAATAATCTAAAAATTGTGTAATTTTGCAATTAAGTCCAAAATGAGATAAAGTTCCAAAACCTAGGGTAAAATCATAATTAAGCAATAAAAACATGGGTCAAACATGGATTTTAGCAATTAAAATAATCAATAAAATGGTGCTTATCACTGATATGCTGGAAAATTTTGCTGGGAAATGTAGCCTTGAAAGTTCTGATTTTGAGCTGAAAAATTAGGTGGCGAGGGCTGAAAATTCTGCCCTTGAAACCCTTGACAGTAGGGTTGGAAATTTTGATTCAAGGGCTGTGTTGGCTGAAAATTTTGTTGGTTTTGAGCTGGAAAAACTGGAAATGATTGCAAGCCTTGCTGCCCTTGATTATATTGCTGGAATTGAGGTTCGAAATGCTGAAATGGTTGCTGAAAATGTTGAGAATTAGGCTGAAACGGGGGCTGAAAACTTTGACTTGATGGCTGAAAATTTGGTTGATTGGGCTGAAAATTTTGGAAAGGCTGCCCATTCTGAAAATTCTGGAAATTTGGTTGAATTTGCTGAAAATCCGGCTGAAATTGTTGTAGTTGCGGTTGAAATGGTTGTGGTGGCTGAAATTGTTGACATGGTAGCTGAAATTGCTGAATTTGTTGATCGAAACTCTGAAATTGTGGCTGCCCTTCCTGAAATTGTTGGGAATTTGGTTGACTTGGCTGCTGAAATTGGAAGGGCTGACTTGGCTGACAATTAGGCTGAAAAAACTGATTTGGTTGTTGAAAATTTGCACAGGAATGTTGGAAATCTTGATTTGGTTGCTGATTTTGTTGGAATTGTTGACACGGCTGCTGGTAAGTAGATGGAAACATTCTGAACTGGCAGTCCTGTTGCAAAACAAACAAGAAAAAATGGCAGCAACCGTATATAGAAATAAAACACAATAAAACAGAACCCAATGATATGTCCAAAAGTATACAAGCAAAAATCAAACAAATCAACTAACAGTTCCCCGGCAACGGCGCCAAAAATTTGACGAGCCCAAAATATACTGTCATGAATGTGGGTCCATCAAATTTAAAATTTATAAATGAATAACTGGAAACCCTTTTACAATCAAAAATCTGAAAATGAAATATAGGGGCCACAGGTCGTATTTTTCTCGGGGCTAGTTGAAGGTTTGTTTGATTCGCGCTTGTATTTAGGTGTCGTTTGTGAATTTGGGTTTCGAATGTAAATCTGGGTTTGGGTTGCAATTAAAAACGGGAATGCAATAAATAAACAATGTGATGGCTATTAATAGCTTGACCAAGTGATACTTTATCCAATTAATGCAACTTGCAACCTTTAGACTTCAAACTAATACAAAAATGCAATGGCACATCACACCTTGTGTTCAACTTCAGGATTTGTAAATCAAAACCAACCAAATGATAAGCAATCTATGAATAAACTGATACAAGATTTATGCCCAAAACTCAGCTTGATACTAAAAAGCAAACAACTTAGCAAACCCAAAACTGCCAATGAATTGAAAGCTGAGCAAATTCAGAAATCTACAGCAGAATTTCAGAAACAGGATGACAAGTGTGCAGCCACGAATTTGATACAAAATCAGACGCAAAAACCAAACTAGAATGCTACAATCCAAGGTTCAACTAAGATTCACAAGAATAGGCATCACTTGATACAATTTCAGAATTAATAGATTGGAACACTACAACCCATACTTACTTCTGCCGAATGCAGAATTCAAGTGCTGGAATGTAAAAACAAGTCGATTACAGGTCAGGCAAAGCAAGCTGGGACTAGTGCTCTGAGCTAGTGTTCAAATCCGATTCAGAAAATCAAATTTATTTACAAACTGAATGCATTACAAACCAAGAGTTGCAGAAAATGCCACTCAGATTCAGAAATGGTGATGCCGCAGAGATTTGGATGCAAAATTATCATACAAGTAGACTGATTTCACATGCAATCATGTTCCAATGTAATCTTCACTGATACCATTTCATAAATGAGACTTGGCATGCAGAAATGGCATAGCAGAAATGAATTAAACAGAAGTAATGGAAATCGAGTTATCAGAAATCAAATGGCAGAAACAGAATCAATGCAAAACAAGCTATACTTAACTGCAGAAATAAATCTAACTTGCTAAACAACTCAAATCAATTGAATTAGGAACTAAATGTTGTCTTCAATTGCAGGGAATGAGCTAAACAAGAATCGAATTTGAAAGAAGATATAAAAATGAGAACTCCAGCTGAAAAGTTCAGAAATGACTTGGCACACACAAGGAAATGGCACGCAACAAATTTGAACTAAAATTTACTGAAATCAAACACAACTATCCACTAGATAGACTTCCTAATTACTAAACTGATTGGATTAAACCCTAATTACGGCAGAAACAAGACATTAAACCAATGTAACGAATCTGAAACTGAAATGCAGAAACAGAACAGAAATCAGAAATGGAAATTAAACTACAAACACAATAAATCTAACTATCTAAGCTACTCCTCAACCTCTCTTCAACTCAAGAGCTCCTTGGTCGTCAATCAAGGAAGAACCTCGGACCCGCAAGCTCAACAAATCAGTGAAGATCTTCTCTGCTACTGAATCGAATCAGACTTTGCCCAAACTGAAATTCAGCTCCTAATTCTTCAAACTCGCTGTGGTGGCTTGCGATTTGGATTTGGGAGTGACCGAGACCTTCCAGGGAACCCCTCTGGTCAGCTCGGATGCAATGGAAGTGGAGCACAGCTGAGTTCGCTGAATTCGGATAGCATACTGCCGAGACCTCGCGCAACTTCGCTATTGAGCAAAAATCAACTCTGAAAATTCACTGAGATCATCTTTTCACTAACCTAACCCTTCCTTTGATGATGGATTGAGGGATCGCGCCTCCTTGATGAAGAAAACTAGCTAAAACTCGAAAAACAGCTGAAGAAGGAAGAAGAAACGGCGGAGACGCGACAGGGAAGAGCTTGGGGCATTTCTAATTAAATACTTATCAATGGACGACCCAGATTGATCGAAGGAAATCCAACGGCTGATCTTGATCGGATTTGAGCCAAACTTTAATGATGATGATCTGTGGTCAGGATCTGCCTTGTGGTAGCTCGGATCCTCCAGATTTGCAACGGATGGTCCAGATCAACTCAATCTGTGAATGGACGCTCTAGAGCCCTCCATGCTTGATCCAACGGTTGATTTAGCTCTGATTGGGATGAAACCTTCAGATCTTGATCATAGAGCTTGATCAACCCTAACTCTAGCTCAGATTGCTTCAGATCGTCCCGGATGGCTCAGATCTAGCCGCTCTTGAATCGGACGGCCCGGATTAATCCAAAACATGATAATTCGATCCGATTCCACTTCCGACTCAAGTTTGACCCAGTATGCCCTAGGTCCAGGATCCTTTCATGCCTACAAAAATATATCAGAAAATTAGTGGCCAAATAATCCAAAAATTGTGTAATTTTGCAATTAAGTCCAAAATAAGATAAAGTTCCAAAACCTAGGGTAAAATCATAATTAAGCAATAAAAACATGGATCAAACATGGATTTAGCAATTAAAATAATCAATAAAATGGTGCTTATCACGTTCCCCGGAGGAGGGAACATTAGGCGTCGGTTCAACCTAGGGTTCCATTTGGGGGACCCAAAGTCAGAACCAAGACAGCTTAGGCTGTAAATAATGTCTAACATACTTAATTCTTGTGTTTTGGAACTAACCTTGGTTGCAAGGAACGAAGGAACGGTGTTTCTATAGCTCAGGCGCCTCAATGGAGTGAGGCGCCTCACTGGGCTAGGCGCCCGTATGGATACGGGCGCCCCAGTGCAAGGCCAAATCAAAACCATCGAAGCAAACAACCACGAAGCCTCTGGACCAAGTCAGCTAAGGCGCCTGTATTAACACAGGCGCCCCCATCAGCTCAGGCACCTCATTGAAGGGGATAAGCGCTGAACGAGCCTGCAGATTGGAATTCTCGCAGGAGAGGCCACGTGTCAGGCGCCCCCATCAATACAAGCGCCCCTAGGCTGCTATAAATAGGGGATCACCCCTAAGGCTTCAAACAATCTCGCTCACATCGCTCCAAACACTTTCGTTCAAGCGCTACGCTCCGACAAGCTCCGCCCTCGCGATTCCAGCGCCGACGACGACCCTCTGCTCCGGAATTCCATCCACCTTGGGCGTTGGTAACATTTAATTTACGAAAAGTGTTATACTTTGAATTTTAATTCTATATCTGTATTCGAACTTGTAAAAGATTTTTAACAAATATAGAATTGCCCAAGGTAAACGGTCAAGGACGGTGGGCCTTGGAGTAGGAGCCGACCGTGACTCCGAACCAAATAAAAATAACTTGTGTTAGCGATTGTTTTCTTGTTTTCCGCTGCGTAATCGCACTACTTTTCCGAAAAATATCTATATCGATATTCACCCCCCCTCTATCAATTTTCTCCGATCCAACACGTTGCCCCTTTTCGTCGCAGATCCTCGAGGACCTAGTTCCCAAGCATCTCCGATTCTTCACTATACCGGAGTACTCGGGAACGACCAACCCCGAGGAGCACCTGATGAAGTTCGAGAGTGCGGCCCTGCTGCACCAATATCCTGAGGGCGTGAAGTGCTTAGCTTTCTTGACAATGCTCTCGGGGCCAGCTCAGCGACGGTTTGACCGACTCTCGAATGGGTCCGTGTCGAGCTTTGAGGAGCTCATATTCCTACAACATTTCACTAGTAGTCGAAGGCATCACATGACCAGCCTCATTCTATTTTCGTTGAAGCAAGGCCCGAAGGAATCACTCCGGGCCTACATCAAAAGATTGAACAGAGTGGCACTGGACATGCAGACTGCTATGTAACGCCCGCTTTTTTTTTTCTTTTAAGCGGCGTTACGTTAACATACTTAGGGCATGTAGACATCATAAGGCAGCGGAATAAGACTTTAAGACTTACACATACATGCCCTACTACCATTCTTAACATAAGGTCATGGAACTCGACATATTAACTTCATACTTAAACATCATATCATGTCATACGTAACATCACATCATAGAGTTCCATAAGTCATTATTCAAGCATTCAAGCATATAAGTGACCAAAGTAAGGTTCTAGCATAACTGATAAACATATGGTTTCCCGGGCCAAGTCACTACCACACACATGGTTTCCTGCCCTCCTGCTGCTTCCTCATTGTCCCCGTGAATGATCTACGGTATAAGGAAATAAGACTGTAAGCACACAGGCTTAGTAAGACTCTTTCCTACTCACAAAACCATTCATCATCTCATAATGAGCACATAAAACATTAACATACTTAGTACTCTACTTAGAACATAACAACTTGAATCACTTATCATATATTTGACATGACATGATCATAAGCATAAGTGAACATTCCTATCATGGCATGAGACATGGCATGAACGTAAACATAGTAACATTCTAGACATGGCATGCTGCATGGTATAAACATAAACATATATTTGACATGGCATGATCATAAGTATAAGTGAACATTCCTATCATGGCATGAGACATGGCATGAACATAAACATAGTAACATTCTATACATGGCATGCTGCATGGTATAAACATAAACATAATAAACGTTCCTAGCATGGCATGATACATAGGCATACTTCTTATCATAGCATATGAGCATCCTCTTTAACATAATCATGGCATAGATCAATTCTTCTCATGCATCTTTCTTAACATGAAGAGTAAGCATCAAATCTTGTGAACATAGCATAATGCATAACATGAATGAATGCATGGGGGGAATGCATATACATAAGGATGCTTAACCTTTTAAAAACATACTTTTAAATGCTTAAACATATTCATCATATCATTGGGCCCTGGCTTGTACCACATACATACATCATAAGCGCGCATCCCTAAGTAAATACGAGGTAGCTAGCCTCGACCTACTAGGGTAAGGACAGCATAGTCGGTAGTCCCCGAACCGAGGCGTTCTTAAGGTGCCCATCCCTGCTGCACAGCTACGGTAGTGCCAGAACCGTGGACAGCATAATCGGTAGTCCAGAACCGGGGCGTTCTTAAGGTGCCCATCCCTTGGACCCATACTTCGGTCCGGTACAAGCCCATTCATAAAGTAAAATACTTTACATGCTTCATCATTCATAAGACATTCATGGCATCTTTAACATAGCATAACTTGTTACGGCTCGGCCCGTCTACCGGCCCATTTACCGGTCCTCACGACCGTCGTACCGTCAACCATCGACCGTGCCGTTTAGCATATTTATGCCTTAAAGACATAAGCATCATCTTTCATTCATAACATGGCATGCATCTTCTTTCATAAAACATGGCATGCATCATCACTCGTAAACATGGCATACATCATTCTTATCATGAACATAAACATAACATACTTATCATGGCATCATTCTTATCATGAACATAAACATAACCTACTTATCATGGCATCATTCTTATCATGAACATAAACATAACATACCTATCATGGCATCATTCTTATCATGAACATAAACATAACATACTTATCATGGCATCATTCTTATCATGACATAAACCTAACATACCTATCATGGCATCATTCGTATCATGAACATAAACATAACGTACTTATCATGGCATCATTCATATCATGAACATACACAATAACATAGCATGGTTCTTAGCATAACATGAGCATATAACATAGCATGGTTCTCTACATAACATAAGCATACATAGGTAGGACTTCCATAAACATGCTACCTACCATCCAAGTGCATGGCATAAAACATAAGACATTCATAAATAACCCTATTAAGCATGGCATCCAATCACAATCATACAACCATAAAACATGGTGCTTAAGGTTAGGGTTATAGGTAACATGATTTCTACCACATGCTTGGACCTATATATATGTATAAACACTTCATGATAAACATAAACCATCATTCTTTGAACCCTAACTCCACCCCAAACCCTAGATACATGCTGGGCCGAAACCTATAGGGAGGAGTTCCATCAATTCCATAAACATGTAAGATAGTGTAAGGTAAAGGAACAACCATATATCATCTATAAGTCCATAGGAAGCCATTGGGCTCATGATTAGGGTTAACCCTAACCTTTAGCCCTCCTTCCTAGGGCTGGCCGAAACATGTAAGGCCATGGGGGCATGGAAAAATTCCATTAAAATCCCCAATCAATCATTAAACATCAACCATAACTTACCATAGGGCCATTGGGGCCCTTACTTGAAATACGTCCTAACTTTTACCCTATTAGCACATCTTGGCCGAAACTCATAGGGTCTCTAGGCCATGTGAAAATTCACATAATCATCCTCAATCTCCCTTATATCATGATAATACATAAAACACATACTTGAAGTTTTAGACCCAACCCTACCCAAGGGTTTTGAAGTTGGCCGAAACTTTAGGGGGTCCTAGGGTACCCCAAAAATTCTCAAAAATTATATTTAATCTCTAAACATCATGAGAGTACATTAGACAACATTATGGAGATTTTTAGCATCATTATGGACCCAAAAACCTAGTGGTCGAAACCCATGAAACTAGGATCCTTGGTTTTTCTTTCTTTCAACATCACATCTCAAAACCAACCAATATATCATGCTAAAAACATAAGGAACTATTATACCACAGGTGAGGGAGTCTTACCTTGGTTGATCTTGATTTTTAAACCTTAAAAGAGAAGAAGATTGCAAATCCTTTGGACACTTGAACCCCCTTGCCTTTGTATCCTTGGAAAACCCTTAGATATTGGTGATGAGACCTTCTTGTGGAGCTTTTCCAAAGGAGAACCTCTCCTTGAGGTTTCGGCTAGGATGAGGAAGGAGGAGGAGAGGAAATGCAATTGATGGAAGGAAGAAGATAACTCCCAAACCCCTCTCTTTATAACCCATTAAGGAGGTAAATGAAGAGTCTCTCCATGACCCTTCATCTTCTTCTAAGCCTTAACCAATATCCACTTCATTTCCTCATAACATTCCCTTACTAGGTGAGTTTGTTAGAGCATGCATGGTTGTACAAGAGGTCGAAGGTTCAATCCTTGGTCCATGCACCTTATGTTTATTTTATTTTCCTTTTATTTTCCTATGATTTTTCCCAAAATTCCGAAAATCCTCTAAAAATTCCCCCATAATTATGTTAATATTTCTCATTAAAACCCCTTTATATTTATATTAATTTTTCCCTAAAATTCTCCAATAATTATGGTACTAAAAAAAGCCCATATAAGGCCCATTAGTACTTAGTTTTCTCAATTTAAATGAGAAAATATGGATTTTTAGGCCACCTTTTGTATTAATATTTCTAGGTCCCTCGGAAAATTATCTAGACATGCACAATATTTTAAGAAAATATTAAGAGAATTTTTCGGGTCGTTACAATCCCCCATACCTCGTGAAAGTTCGTCCTCGAACTTAGAATAGCTCCGGGTACTTGCGCCTCATCTCGTCCTCGCGTTCCCAGGTAGCTTCTTCGAACCGTTGACTTTGCCATAGGACCTTGACTAAGGGTACCTCCTTATTCCTCAGCTTCTTGACTTCCCTATCCAAAATCTGGATGGGTCTGCTCTCATAACTTAGGTCCTCTTGTACTTGTACTGTCTGCGGCTCGATCACTTGGTCCATATTTGCGATACACTTTTTAAGCAGGGACACATGGAATACGTTATGGATAGCTGACATCTCTGGAGGCAGCTCTAGCTCATATGCCACTTTACCAACTCTTTTCAGAATCAGGTACGGCCCCACATAGCGCGGACTTAGTTTTCCTTTCTTCCCAAATCTTGTCACCCCTTCATAGGAGCCACTTTGAGAAATACCCAATCTCCAACATTAAATTCTAGTGGTCTACGCCGGACATCGGGATAACTCTTCTGCCGGCTCTGAGCAGTTTCTGTCCGTTGTCGAATATTCTGTATAGCTCGGGTGGCGCTGTCGATAACATCCGTTGTGAGCCCCATTTCCTTCTTTTCACCACCCTCGTACCAACAGATCGGAGACCTACATCTCCTCCCATACAAGGCTTCATAAGGTGCCATTCCGATAGTAGCTTGGTAGCTATTATTGTAAGCGAATTCCGCTAAGCATAGATATCGACACCAACTTCCCTTGAAATCCAGGGCACAAGCTCTCAACATATCTTCTAGTATTTGATTCACCCGTTCCGTTTGCCCGTCAGTCTGAGGGTGAAAGGCGGTGCTAAATCGCAATTTAGTGCCGAGAGACTTCTGAACGCATTCCCAAAAATGCGAAGTAAAGCGACCATCCCTATCGGAGATGATGGTCTTGGGAACTCCATGAAGCCTAATTACTTCCTTAACATATAATTGAGCCAGTTGCTCAATCGAATAAGTCATCTTGATCGCCAAGAAGTGAGCAGACTTTGTCAGCCTGTCCACAATTACCCATATTGCATCATATCCGTTCGTAGTCCTGGGAAGCCCCGAAATAAAATCCATAGAGATGTCTTCCCATTTCCACTCCGGAATCGCGAGTGGCTGCAGAACTCCTCCGGGTCGCTGGTGTTCTGCCTTTACTTGCTGGCAAGTCATGCAAGTACTAACATACTGAGCCACATCCCTCTTCATTCCGGACCACCAAAACTTCTCCTTCAGATCTTAATACATCTTGGTGGATCCTGGGTGCATCAAATAAGGGGTTCCGTGAGCTTCTGCCAGTATTTCCCTTCGAAGCTCCGGATCATTAGGAATACATAGACGATCCCTAAGGTATAGTACTCCCCCTTTGGCGATATGGAAACCATCGCCCTTTCCTTCTAGGATCTCCTGTTTGATTTTCTGAAGATTCAAATTACCATTTTGTTTTTCCAATATGTCCCCAAATAGCGTGGGTGATATTGTCATGGTTAACTCCCTGATATACTTGCACGCATATATCATAATCATAATCATATATTTATTATGATTCGGGGTAAACCGACCCACCTTATGCTTCCCAAAGCATTAGTCCTCAACCTGGGTTTATGAATTATATTAGCCCATATTTGTCGTACGGTTACTATAGGGTAGATAAGATCTTATTTATTATATCACTAAAATTTATTTATCAAGTCTTATAAGTCTATATACAAAACTATCCTCACTCAGTGAGCTAGATGGCCCGCCATCATACCCATAACAAAGAACATCATCATAGCAGTCACTGCCACTCCTTCGTTCATCTCTCCTTGGCCTGCCTCAGGATCTTCTACCGTCTCCATCGGATCCTCTTCCTCTATCTCAGGAACCTCCTCAGCCACTTCAGGGTCTTCCCCAAACATCCCGGGGTCCTCCTCAAACATTTCGAGCATCTCGGGGTCTTCTTCAAACACCTCGAGATCGTCCTCGCTCATCGGGTCCTCCTCAAACATCTCGAGCATCTCGGGATCCTCTTCGAATGGCTCGGGATCTTCCTCGTATATCTCAGGATCTTCTTCGGACGGCTTGGAATCCTCTTCGTACCTCTCGGGATCCTCCTCCGATGGCTCGGGATCCTCTTCGTACATCTCCGGGTCCTCTTCAACCATCTCCTGATCCTCCTCCGAGTCCCCCAGGTCTTCCGGGAACTCATGGCGAAGAAGTTGCTTACATAATTCTGTGTATGGGAGACGACATCCGTGCTGCCCCCAGATCTGATGAGCAACCTCTCTCGCCCGATTGGGCAATGAGCGAAGCAGGGCTCCGATCCTATGATCATCCACGACTGGAAACCCTTCCTGCTCCAGTTTCCAGAACAGCCGATCCAAGAACCCCATGTTGCCTTGTATTCCACGGGTCGGCATGTACTCCACCTCCTCTATCCGGTTCATCAGCTCGCGGCACCTCTCAGTGAAATTCTCATGCAACATCTGGAATTGAAAAAAAAATGACATAGTTAGTACTAAACCTGCCCAAGCCAGTACCGAAACCATTTCTTTTTCAATTCGCAAATATATACAGAGAAAAACACACGTCAATCGGTTTCCGCTACCCTAGTGATCCAAATATATAGCTACTTTTCCTACCCTTAAATTCCAAATATTTAATTCCTAAAAGAAGATAAAATATCATTCGTCGTTACATATCCTAAAGTACTTTCCAATCATAACTATCGTTCATACCTGCATATCCTAAAACCATAAAGATCTTACTACTCTAAGATATGTAAAGAGGTACTTACTTGGAAGCGGCAGGAAGAGGGCTTGATGTGTGTGTAGTGAGATGGTCACTGCTCTGATACCAACCTGTAACGCCCGCTTTTTTTTTTTTTTTTAAGCGGCGTTACGTTAACATACTTAGGGCATGTAGACATCATAAGGCAGCGGAATAAGACTTTAAGACTTACACATACATGCCCTACTACCATTCTTAACATAAGGTCATGGAACTCAGGCATATTAACTTCATACTTAAACATCATATCATGTCATACGTAACATCACATCATAGAGTTCCATAAGTCATTATTCAAGCATTCAAGCATATAAGTGACCAAAGTAAGGTTCTAGCATAATTGATAAACATATGGTTTCCCGGGCCAAGTCACTACCACACACATGGTTTCCTGCCCTCCTGCTGCTTCCTCATTGTCCCCGTGAATGATCTGCGGTATAAGGAAATAAGACTGTAAGCACACAGGCTTAGTAAGACTCTTTCCTACTCACAAAACCATTCATCATCTCATAATGAGCACATAAAACATTAACATACTTAGTGCTCTACTTAGAACATAACAACTTGAATCACTTATCATATATTTGACATGACATGATCATAAGCATAAGTGAACATTCCTATCATGGCATGAGACAAGGCATGAACGTAAACATAGTAACATTCTAGACATGGCATGCTGTATGGTATAAACATAAACATATATTTGACATGGCATGATCATAAGCCACAGTGAACATTCCTATCATGGCATGAGACATGGCATGAACGTAAACATAATAACATTCTATACATGGACATTTGCATAGCATTGCATGGCATTATAACACATAAACATAATAAACGTTCCTAGCATGCATAATACATAGGCATACTTCTAATCATAGCATATGAGCATCCTCTTAACATAATCATGGCATAGATCAATCATTTCATGCATCTTTCTTAACATGAAGAGTAAGCATCAATATCTTTGAACATACATAATGCATAACATGATGAATGCATGTGGCAATGCTATATATATAAGGATGCTTAATCTTTTAAAAACATGCTTTTAAATACTTTAACATAATCATAACATTCATTGGGCCCTGGCTTGTACCACATTCATTCATCATATGCGCGCATCCCTAAGTAAATACGAGGTAGCTAATCTCGACCTACTAGGGTAAGGACAGCTTCATCGGTAGTCCCCGAACCAGTAAGGACGTTCATCGGTAGTCCGAACCGTGGACAGCTTCATCGGTAGTCCAGAACCGTGGACCTTACTTAGGTCCGGTACAAGCCCATTAAAATAAAATAAAATACTTTCACATGCTTTTTCATTCATCATCATTCATTCATCATACTTGTCATTCATCATCATTCATTCATCATACTTGTCATTCATCATCATTCATTCATCATACTTAACATATCGTTAGCCTTAAAGGCATTACTTTACCTCATTCATAAGACATGCATCATACATCTATTCATAAAACATGGCATATACGTATCATTCATAAGACATGGCATACATGTATATTATTCATAAACATGGCATATCATTCATAAGTCATGGCATACATACATATCATTCATAAATCATGGCACATGTCTAAACATCTATGACTTAACATATAATTCATGACATACAAACTAAGGGTTTGGTTAACATAAATCTTCTTCCATCTTACTTAAACATATATCTTGGTAACTCATACACAAGCATCTTTGGAGGTTTAACCCAACCCTAACCCTAGGTTAGGCCCTTGGCCGAAAGCCCCAAGGAACCATAGGTTCATGAAGCTTCACATAACTTCCCCGAACAACATCCCATACATACATACTAGGCCATAGGAAACATTTGATTCCATGCTTAAGGCCAACCCTAATCCTTTAACCCTAATCTTGCTCTTGGCTGAAACTTCAAGGCCATGGGGCATGGAAAAATTTCCATTAAAATCCCCAAATCAATTGTTATACACCAACCATACCTTACCATAGGGCCATTTGGGGCCCCTTACTTGAAATGAGTCCTAACTTTCCACCCTATTAGGGTACTTGGCCGAAACCTATAGGGTCTCTAGGCCATGTGAAACATTCACATAATTACCCTCCATCTCCCTTATATCATGACAATACATAAAACAAACACTTGAGGTTTTAAACCTAACCCTACACAAGGGTTCTTGTTGTTGGCCGAAACCCTAGGGTATCCTAGGTTACTCCAAAAATTCCTAAAAATTATCCTTAATCTCTAAACATCATAAGGGAACATTAAATAACATTATAAAGATTTTTAGCATCATTATGGACCCTAAAACATTGTGGCCGAAACCCATAGGGTCTCTAGGGTGTTGATTTTGTTTCTTTCATGTTGGCCGAAACCCTAGGGTGTCCTAGGGTACTCCAAAAATTCCCAAAAATTATACTTAACCTCTAAACATCATAAGGGAACCTTAAATAACATTATAATGATTTTTAGCATCATTATGGACCCTAAAACATTGTTGCCGAAACCCATAGGGTCTCTAGGGTGTTGATTTTGTTTCTTTCATGTTGGCCGAAACCCTAGGGTGTCCTAGAGTACTCCAAAAATTCCCAAAAATTATACTCAATCTCTAAACATCATAAGGGAACCTTAAAAAACATTATAAAGATTTTTAGCATCATTATGGACCCTAAAACATTGTGGCCGAAACCCATAGGGTCTCTAGGGTGTTGATTTTGTTTCTTTCAACCTCAAGTCCCAAAACCAACCAATAAATCATGCTAAAATATAAAGAACTATTATACCACAGGTGAGGGAGTCTTACCTTGGTTTCTTGATTTTTCAAACCTTGAAAGGAAGGAAATGGTAAGATCTTTGGACCCTTGAACCCCCTTGTCCTTGTATCCTTGGAAGACCCCTTAGATCTTGGAGATGAGACCCTCTTGTGGAGTTTTTCCAATGGAGAACCCTTCCTTGGGTGTTCGGCTAGGATGAGGGAAGGAGAAGGAAGAAATTGCAAAGTAATGAGAAGAAGAGGTAACTCCCAAAACCCCCTCTTTATAGCCCATTAAGGAGGTAAATGAAGAGTCTCTCCATGACCCTTCATCTTCTTCTATGCTTTAACCAATATCCACTTCATTCCCTCATAACATTACCTCACTAGATGAGTTGGTTAAAGCATACATGGTTGTACAAGTGGTCCAAGGTTCAATCCTTGGTAGATGCACAATTTTTTTTCCACTTATTTTATTTTATTTTTTTTCCTAATATTTTCGAAAATCCCATAAAAATTCCCCCATAATTATGTTAATATTTCTTATTAAAATCCCTTTATATTTATACTAATTTTCACCTAAAATCCACCAAAAATTATGGTACTAAAAAGCCCATATAAGGCCCATTAGTGCCCTTTTTCCAAATTTAAATGAGAAAACATGGATTTTCTAGGCCAAGGTTCCCCTTAATATTTCTAGGTTCCTCAGAAAATTATCTAGACATGCTTAATATTTTAAGTAAATATTAAGAGAATTTTCCGGGTCGTTACAATTCCCCATACCTCGTGAATGTTCGTCCTCGAATTTAGAACAGCTCCGGGTACTTGCGCCTCATCTCATCCTCACGTTCCCAGGTAGCTTCCTCGAACCGCTGGCTTTGCCATAAGACCTTGACTAAGGGTACCTCCTTACTCCTCAGCTTCTTGACCTCCCTATCCAAAATCTGACTGGGTCTGCTCTCATAACTTAGGTCCTCTTGTACTTGCACTGTCTGCGGCTCGATCACTCGGTCCATATTTGGGATACACTTTTTAAGCAGGGACACATGGAATACGTTATGGATAGCTGACATCTCTGAAGGTAGCTTCAGCTCGTATGCCACCTTACCAACTCTTTTCAGAATCAGGTACGACCCCACATAACGCGGACTTAGCTTTCCTTTCCTCCCGAATCTTATCACCCCTTTCATAGGAGCCACTTTCAAAAACACCCAATCTCCAACATTAAACTCCAGTGGTCTACGCCGAACATCGGCATAACTCTTTTGTCGGCTCTGAGCAGTTTCTATCCGTTGTCGGATATTCTGTATAGCTCGGGTGGTGCTGTCTATGACATCCGTTGTGAGCCCCATTTCCTTCTTTTCACCACCCTCATACCAACAGATCGGAGACCTACATCTCCTCCCATACAATGCTTCATAAGGTGACATTCCAATAGTAGCTTGGTAGCTATTGTTGTATGCGAATTCCGCTAAACATAGATATCGACACCAGCTTCCTTTGAAATCCAGGGCACAAGCTCTCAACATATCTTCTAGTATTTGATTCACCCGTTCAGTTTGCCCGTCAGTCTGAGGGTGAAAGGCGGTGCTAAATCGCAATTTAGTGCCGAGAGACTTCTGAACACACTCCCAGAAGTGCGAAGTAAAGCGACCATCCCTATCTGAGATGATGGTCTTGGGAACTCCATGAAGTCTGATTATCTCCTTAACATATAATTGAGCCAGTTGCTCAATTGAATAAGTCATCTTGATTGCTAAGAAGTGAGCAGACTTAGTCAACCTGTCCACAATGACCCATATCGCATCATATCCATTTGTAGTCCGGGGAAGTCCTGAAATGAAATCCATTGAGATATCTTCCCATTTCCACTCCGGAATCGGAAGTGGCTGCAGAACTCCTCTGGGTCGCTGGTGTTCTGCCTTCACTTGCTGGCAAGTCATGCAAGTACTGACATGCTGGGCCACATCTCTCTTCATACCGGACCACCAGAACTTCTCTTTCAAATCTTGATACATCTTGGTGGATCCTGGATGCATCGAATAAGGGGTTCCGTGAGCTTCCGCTAGTATTTCCCTTCGAAGCTCCGGATCATTAGGAATACATAGACGATCCCTAAGGTATAGTTCCCCCCTTTTGCGATATGAAAACCATCGCCTTTTCCTTCTAGGATCTCCTGTTTTATTTTCGAAGACTTAGATCATTATTCTGTCTTTCCAATATATCCCCAAACAGCGTGGGTGATATTGTCATGGTGCAAAGTTGTCCGGCGATGACCTCGACCCCAAAATTAACCATTTCTCTTTCGAGTGGTCGGGGTAGTCTAGATATAGACATCAAAGTAGCACTTGACTTCCGGCTGAGTGCATCGGCCACTTTGTTTGCCTTCCCTGGATGGTAGAAGATCTCGCAGTCATAGTCCTTCACCAACTCAAGCCATCGTCGTTGCCTCATATTCAGGTCCTTCTGAGTGAAGAAATATCGCAGACTCTGGTGGTCTGTATAAATTCGACACTGCGCTCCGTACAGATAATGCCTCCATATCTTAAGAGCGAATACCACCGCGGCCAGTTCCAGATCATGAGTGGGGTAATTCTGTTCGTACTCCTTGAGCTGTCTAGAAGCGTAGGCAATAACCTTTCCATTCTGCATAAGTACAGGTCCAAGTCCTAGTTTGGAGGCATCGCTATACATGTCAAAGCTCTGATTGCATTCTGGAAGGGTAAGGATTGGGGCGCTGGTAAGCCTCCTCTTTAGTTCCAAGAAACTCCTTTCACAGTCTTCCGTCCATTCATACTTCCTATCCTTCCGGGTGAGAGCCGTTAAAGGGGCTGCAATCCTCGAGAAGTCCTCCACAAATTTTCTATAATAACCTGCCAGCCCAAGAAAACTTCGGATTTCGCTGGCGTTCTTCGGCCGGCCCCAGTTATTCACGGCTTCAATCTTTACTGGGTCCACCATAATCCCGTCTTTGGAAATAATATGGCCCAAAAAGCCCACTTGATCGAGCCAGAACTCACATTTGGAAAATTTTGCGTACAGTTATTTTTCCCGGAGAATCCCCAACACTATCTTTAGGTGCTCCGCGTGCTCTTCCTGGGTCCTCGAATAAATAAGGATATCGTCGATGAAGACGATCACAAATTTGTCGAGAAACGATGAGAATACCCGATTCATCAGGTCCATAAACATAGCAGGAGCATTCGTCACGCCAAAGGGCATAACCACAAACTCAAAATGCCCATACCTTGTTCGGAAAGCCGTCTTTGGGATATCCTCCTGTTTGACTCTAACTTGATGATAGCCAGACCTCAAATCAATTTTTGAGAAAACAGTGGCTCCCTTTAATTGATCAAACAGGTCATCTATCCTTGGAAGAGGATACCTGTTCTTGATCGTTACGTTGTTCAGTGCTCGGTAATCTATGCACATTCGCATAGATCCGTCTTTCTTCTTCACAAACAGTACCGGAGCTCCCCACGGGGAATGACTAGGGCGAATAAATCCCTTATCCAGCAACTCCTGTAACTGTTCCTGAAGCTCCTTTAATTCAACCGGCGCCATACGGTAAGGTGCCTTGGAGATCGGGTTGGTACCGGGAACCAATTCGATCTCAAATTCTACCTCTCTATCAGGGGCTAATCCTGGTAATTCATCTGGGAAAACCTCTGGGTAATCGCATACCACTCGGACGTCTTCCAGTTCCTGGTCCTTCACCTGACTGGCATCAACCACATATGCTAGAAATCCAGTACAACCTTTGTCTAACATCTTCTGGGCTTGGAGAGTTGATAAATATTTCCCGGTTCTTTTCCTTGGCTCTCCGATGAATTCGAACATAGAACCTGCCTCAGGTCGAAAGACCACCTTTCGCTTACGACACTCAATAGAAGCACCGTATTTACTTAGGAAATCCATCCCATTATAACGTCATAATCTTGCATGTCGAGTACTATCAGATCGCAGTAAAGTTCCCTTCCTGCAATTCCGACCGGCACCGCTTGCAGCACATGAGTGGATGTCATTATTTCCCCCGAAGGTAGAGTTGTTAAGAACCTGCAGTCTAACACTTGCGGAAGCCTATCTATCTTCTTGGTATGTGGCACCGAAATGAACGAGTGTGTTGCCCCAGTATCAAATAATGCAGTAGCACACTGACTGAAAATAAGTATCTGACCTGTGACCACCATAGAAGCTTCCGCGGCGTCCTCCTTGGTAACTGAGAAAACCCTAGCATTTGTCTCTGTTGGAGGGGCCTCCAACAGCGGGGTACCCTCCAGCTCGGCTGGCATGTAGTGTAATTTCGCCGATGCCCCCTGGTACTGGGCTAGTGGTTGGGGAGAGGCATGGTTCTTGGTAGGGCAGTAAGCCGCCATATGTCCTTCCACACCACAAATGTAACACCGGTTCGTACCCTTGCGACATTCCCCGGAGTGGTTTTTCCCGCATGTTGCGCATGGGGAAGGCTTGGGCTATTTATTTGCTGGGCCCCCTTGAGAATTGTTCCATGGCTTTCGTTTACCACCTTGATCACCCTTCCAATTAGCTTGGGTGTTCTGGGACTTTTGCCCTCCTAGCAATCATTAATGGAAGGAACATTAAGGGTAATGAGCGAAAGAATCGAGCATCTTGGAATGAACTTGATTCTTACTTTCATTCATTGCCTTCCTTTGCTGATTGATACTATTCAGATAGTGCTCAGTAAGTAAAGCACTACTAAACAGTTCCTCGGCGGTCTGGGGCCTGTTAACTCCACCAGCCACGTTCAGAGCTATTTCGGGCCGTAACATCTTCAGCATAAGTCGGACCCTCTCTTTCTCGGTGCGGACCAGCTCAGGGCACAGACGAGCCAGTCGGTTGAATTTCTTCACTGCTTCGTTGACCGAGAGGTTGCCCTGCCGGAATTCCGTAAACTCGTCGTAGTGTTTGGTTATAACTCGCATATTGAAGAATTCTTCAAAGAATTCTGATTCGAAATCTGCCCACGCCATCTGGTTTACTTGTCTCTTGGTCCTGACCCTCTCCCACCACATTCTGGCATCCCCAGAAAGGCAGAATGATGCGCACTTGACCTTCTCATGCTCCGGCCAGTCCAGCAGTTCCAGTGTACTTTCCATCATCTTGAACCATGCCTGGGCGTCCCAGGGTTCACCGGTACCCGATAAATTCTCCGGTTTCAGTCTTAACCACTGGATCAAATAAGCCTCCTGTCGTGCGACAGTGGTCGAGTTCGGCGGAGGAGTGTGTGTAACCGTAGGCACCACCGGCGCAGCAGTCTGGTTCACTAGTGGAGTAGTAGAATTTTCCTGTTGGTTCATTAAGGTGTTAATAGTTTGCTGCTGCTCGGTAACCTGACGTTGGAGCTGGGTTACTAATTGCATCAGGTCAGGCGTTGGAGTCGTCTCGTTAAGCCGGTTACTCTGTCTTCTAGCCATGCTTTTCTTCACCAAAGACAAGTATGGCTAATATCAGTTTCTTTTTTTTTCCTACCCCTATGTTATTCTAATTATCTAATTCATACAAGAAGATAAAATGTCATTCATCATTACATATCTTAAGGTACCTTTCATCATAACTATCGTTCATACTTGCATATCCTAAAATCATAAAACATTTTACTACTATAAGATATGTAAAGAGGTACTTACTTGGAAGCGGCAGGAAGAGGGCTTGATGTGTGTGTAGTGAGATGGTTACTGCTTTGATACCAACCTGTAACGCCCGCTTTTTTTTTTCCTAAAGCGGCCTTACATTAACATACTTAGGGCATGTAGACATCATAATATAGCGGAAACTTTTAAACTTACACCTACATGCACTTACTACCATTCCTAGCATCATAATATGGGAACTTGGCATATTAACTTTATACGTAGCATCATATCATGTCATACTTATCATCATGTCATACTTTGCATCATGTCATTCTTTAGTGTCATGTCATAGAGTCACATTCAAATACATAATAGTAAAGGTAAAGGTCTATCATAAGACGAGCAAACATATGGTCTCTTGGCCAAGTCACTATCACACACATTCTTTGATGCCCTCCTGCTGCTTCCTTAGTGTCCCCTTGCGTGATCTCCGGTATAAGGAAATAAGACTATAAGCACACAGTCTTAGTAAGACTCTTTCCTACTCACTAAAACCATTCATCTTTTTATCATGAGCACATAAGACATTAACATACTTAGTGCTTTACTTAGAACATAAGCCTTTTCATCACTTAGCATACATTCGTCATAGCATAAACATAACCATAAAAATATTCATGGCATGGCATAATACTTGGCATAGTCATAGACATCGTTAACATTCATAGCATGGCATAGTGCTTGGCATAGACATAGACATAATAATCATAACCTCATAAACATTCTTAGCATGAACCTACATAACATCATGGCGTCCTAACTTAGCACAATATAATTAAATCATGACATCATAAATTAGTATAGACATAATTAAAACCATGGCATCCTAAACTAGCATAACATAATTAAATCATGGCATCCTAAACTAGCATAACATAAATAAAATCATGGCATTCTAACTTAGCATAAACATAATTAAATCATGGCATCCTAAACTAGCATAAACATAAATAAATCATGACATCCTAAACTAGCATGAACTTAAATAAAATCATGGCATTCTAACTTAGCATAAACACAATTAATTCATGGCATCATAAAACTAACATGGACATAAATAAAATCATGGCATTCTAACTTAGCATAAACATAATTAATTCATGGCATCATAAAACTAGCATGAACATAAATAAAATCATTTGCATAAACATACCTTGCATAAACTTACTTTGCATAATATTCTTATCATAAATATAATGCATAACATGGATGAATGCATGTGGCAATTGCATATATATATAAGGATGCTTAATATTTAAAAACATGCTTTTAAATACTTTAACATAATCATAACATTCATTGGGCCCTGGCTTGTACCACATTCATTCATCATATGTGCGCATCCCTAAGTAAATACGAGGTAGCTAATCACGACCTACTAGGGTAAGGACAGCTTCATCGGTAGTCCCGAACCGTGGATAGCTTCATCGGTAGTCCAGAACCGTGGACCTTACTTAGGTCCGGTACAAGCCCATTAAAATAAAATAAAATGCTTTCACATGCTTTTTCATTCATCATCATTCATTCATCATACTTGTCATTCATCATCATTCATTCATCATACTTGTCATTCATCATCATTCATTCATCATACTTAACATCATCGTTAAGCCTTAAAGGTATGTACTTTAACCTCATTGATAAGACATGGCATACATACATCTTATTCATAAAACATGGCATATACGTATCATTCATAAGACATGTCATACATGTATATTATTCATAAAACATGGCATATCATTCATAAGTCATGGCATACATACATATCATTCATAAATCATGGCACATGTCTAAACATCTATGACTTAACATATAATTCATGACATACAAACTAAGGGTTTGGTTAACATAAAAATTCTTCCATCTTACTTAAACATATATCTTGGTAACTCATACACAAGCATCTTTGGAGGTTTAACCCAACCCTAACCCTAGGTTAGGCCCTTGGCCGAAAGCCCCAAGGAACCATAGGTTCATGAAGCTTCACATAACTTCCCCGAACAACATCCCATACATACATACTAGGCCATAGGAAACATTTGATTCCATGCTTAAGGCCAACCCTAATCCTTTAACCCTAATCTTGCTATTGGCCGAAACTTCAAGGCCATGGGGCATGGAAAAATTTCCATTAAAATCCCCAAATCAATTGTTATACACAACCATACCTTACCATAGGGCCATTTGGGGCCCCTTACTTGAAATGAGTCCTAACTTTCCACCCTATTAGGGTACTTGGCCGAAACCTATAGGGTCTCTAGGCCATGTGAAACATTCACATAATTACCCTCCATCTCCCTTATATCATGACAATACATAAAACAAACACTTGAGGTTTTAAACCCAACCCTACACAAGGGTTCTTGTTGTTGGCCGAAACCCTAGGGTATCCTAGGTACTCCAAAAATTCCCAAAAATTATCTTAATCTCTAAACATCATAAGGGAACATTAAATAACATTATAAAGATTTTTAGCATCATTATGGACCCTAAAACATTGTGGCCGAAACCCATAGGGTCTCTAGGGTGTTGATTTTGTTTCTTTCATGTTGGCCGAAACCCTAGGGTGTCCAAGGGTACTCCAAAAATTCCCAAAAATTATACTTAACCTCTAAAATCATAAGGGAACCTTAAATAACATTATAAAGATTTTTAGCATCATTATGGACCCTAAAACATTGTGGCCGAAACCAATAGGGTCTCTAGGGTGTTGATTTTGTTTCTTTCATGTTGGCCGAAACCCAAGGGTGTCCTAGGGTACTCCAAAAATTCCCAAAAATTATACTTAACCTCTAAACATCATAAGGGAACCTTAAATAACATTATAAAGATTTTTAGCATCATTATGGACCCTAAAACATTGTGGCCGAAACCCATAGGGTCTCTAGGGTGTTGATTTTGTTTCTTTCAACCTCAAGTCCCAAAAACCAACCAATAAATCATGCTAAAATATAAAGAACTATTATACCACAGGTGAGGGAGTCTTACCTTGGGTTTCTTGATTTTTCAAACCTTGAAAGGGAAGGAAATGGTAAGATCTTTGGACCCTTGAACCCCCTTGTCCTTGTATCCTTGGAAGACCCCTTAGATCTTGGAGATGAGACCCTCTTGTGGAGTTTTTCCAATGGAGAACCCTTCCTTGGGTGTTCGGCTAGGATGAGGGAAGGAGAAGGAAGAAATTGCAAAGTAATGAGAAGAAGAGGTAACTCCCAAAACCCCCTCTTTATAGCCCATTAAGGAGGTAAATGAAGAGTCTCTCGATGACCCTTCATCTTCTTCTATGCTTTAACCAATATCCACTTCATTCCCTCATAACATTACCTCACTAGATGAGTTGGTTAAAGCATACATGGTTGTATAAGTGGTCCAAGGTTCAATCCTTGGTAGATGCACAATTTTTTTTCCAATTATTTTATTTTATTTTTTTTCCTAATATTTTCGAAAATCCCATAAAAATTCCCCCATAATTATGTTAATATTTCTTATTAAAATCCCTTTATATTTATACTAATTTTCACCTAAAATTATGGTACTAAAAAGCCCATATAAGGCCCATTAGTGCCCTTTTTCCCAATTTAAATGAGAAAACATGGATTTTCTAGGCCAAGGTTCACCTTAATATTTCTAGGTTCCTCAGAAAATTATCTAGACATGCTTAATATTTTAAGTAAATATTAATAGAATTTTCCGGGTCGTTACAAAATAATCTCTTCTTCTTCACACGCCTAGCGAAACCCTAGCCCTAGGGTTTGCTTGCGCAGGCCACTTCCCCTCCATGCCTTGCGCCGCCGGCCACCAAGGAGCTCCCAAGCTCGCCGGCCACAAGGCAGCCCTCGAGAGGAGGATGAAGAAGAAGAAGAAGAAGAAGAAGGAGAGAAAAGTCCTTCTTCCTTACCCAAATCGGCCGAAAATCCCTCTCCTCCCCTAGCTTGCGGCGCCGCCGGCCACAAGGTGTTTCCCTTCTTCTCCAAGTAGCCCGACCACCTTCCCTCCTTCTTCTTGCCGAGCCACAGAAGGAGGAAGTTCCTCCACCTTGTCCCTGTGTTCGACGAGCACCAAGGGTGAAGAAGAAGAGAGGAAAAAGGAAGAGAGGAGCGTCGGGTGCCCTAGGAAAGAGAATATGAGGGAGAGGAGAGAAGCCTTGGGTTGTCGTGATTAATTGGATTAAGCCTTGGTTTCTTGATTCCATGGGGTATATATAGGGCTAAGGTAGGGACCATGAGGAGGAGTTGGGTCTTGGTCCGCTAATGGATCCAAAACCATTCCATTAATGAAGATCCATTCCACTAAAGGATCTCCATTGAACTTCCTCACCAACCCCCATATTTTCATATGGGCTCCACCTATTATGAGTACATCCATCTCCCTGTGTTTAAGATATCGATTGCCCGTCGATTAATTTAAATTACTGACAATTTTAATTAATCAACTTCTAACTCCTTGACTAGTATCACTCAACCTTATCATCATGTTGTATCAAATCCACCTACAGGGTTTAACATGATGAACCTTATAAGCTCATCAAGGGGGCATTATCATCCCGACTCACCAGGACACGGATTCCATCAATAATCAATGGCACATCATCTACATAATATTATTTTCCAACTTATCGGGCCTATCGATTTAGCAGAATAAATCTTGCCCATTGGTAAATCAAATAAATAATTATTATATACACATGCTTGTTATTATATCGGGATTTAGATATTGTACTCCATAATAAACCGAGGTTTGATCCAATTATCATGTTAGTACAAATTGGATCACCTCTATTTTGGCCCTGCTCAATGTACACAAAGTGCACTAGTGTAATTCTATGGTCAAGACAAACCACACCTAATTACACTACAACCATCCCGATGGTTTGTCCAACTCTATCTCTATTGTGAACCTCTCTTATACTATGCAAGGGACTGATAACATAATCTTCTATGTGTCACCACACACTATGTTATCTATAATGCAGAGTATGAGACTGTTATGCATACACTAATTTAAACATGCAACTGTGTTGTTGTGATTCTCTTTCAAAATGTAGATGATCATATAAAAAGACAAGTCTTTTAGTATACATCTAACAATCTCCCACTTATACTCAAAGACTCTACTGTCCTCATACTGCCATACATCTGATGCCCATATCCTCCACATGCCGATCAAAAGCTCTCACCGGAAGGGCCTTAGTGAAAGGATCCACCAGGTTGTCCTTCGATGCAATCTTGGCGACATCACTTCTCTCGACTTACGATTTCTCGTATTAGGTGGTACTTGTGCTCTCTGTGTTTACTCGCCTTATGGGCTTGTGGTTCCTTCGAGTTTGCAACTGCACCACTGTTATCACAATAGATTGTGATAGATCTGGGCAAACCAAGAATCACATCCAAGTCCATCATGAAGTTCCTGAGTCATACATCTTCCTTGGCCGCCTCTGAGACTGCCACATACTCAGCTTCCATGGTGGAGTCCGCCTCGTATTTCTGCTTGACACTCCTCCATACTATGGCTCCACCTCCTAAAGTAAACACAAACCCTGAGGTAGACTTACTCTTGTCCCTATCCAATTGGAAATCTGAATCCGTGTAACCCACAGGGATTAATTGGTCTGCCCGGTAAACCAACATATATTCCCTAGTCCGTCTAAGGTATTTTAGTATATGCTTTACCGCAGTCCAATGTCTCTGTCTAGGGTTACTTTGATATCTGCTAACCATGCCCACGGCAAAGCAGATATCTGATCTTGTATACAACATAGTATACATGAGGCTTCCTACAGCCGATGCATAAGGAACCACCTTCATTTCCTCTATCTCCTTTGATGTTTTTGGACACATCTCCTTAGATAGAGGAACTCCATGCCTGAAAGGTATAAAATCTTTTTTGGAGTTTTCCATGCTAAAATGAGCCAGGACAATGGCTATGTATGAAGGTTGGGATAAGCACAACATCCTTTTTTGGTGATTCCTTATGACCATGATCCCAAGGATGTGTCCTGCTTCTCCCAAGTCCTTCATATTGAATTATTTGGACAGCCATACCTTACGTCTGACAACACTTTGACATTGTTGCCAATGAGCAAAATGTCATCTACGTAAAGTACAAGAAACACCACTACGTTTCTGTCACTTCTCTTATAAACACAAGATTCATCCGGACTTTGAATAAATCCATATGACTGGATTACTTCATCAAAGCGGATGTTCCAAGATTGCGAAGCATGCTTCTGAAGGGTATGGCTAGTCGAGTTTCCCTAGCAAATACTTGGTCATCCTTGAGAGACCTCTCCATGTCTACGGATTAAAAAAATTTAATCTGAATGGAGACCCGTTCCCAACGACCATCTCATCATCGTATCGTTCGGTACGAATTACAACTTGGCCAATCACAAAGATCGTGCCTTGTAATTCTCCTACCAAACGACCACAGAAAAGACGATGAGTGGATCATAGGTTTTTGTGTTTATTATCGGGGTCCATTATTTAATTATCTACCGTTAATTAACAAATAATTAAACAAGACAATTAAATAAACTTGCCATATAAAATGACGAGAATAAATGAAAGAGCCGAGAGAGAAATATACCTCTCTTTACCTCGTAGTCTTCTACCTTATGTCCCTTCCCTCCCAGATATTGTGTGGGCGATGAGCTACCGAGAACCGAGATCACCAAGGCGCTCCAAAAGACCTCTTCTTCATGCCCTAGCCGAAACCCTAGTTTAGGGTTTCACTGTCGGCTTCTTCTCCTCCCACCCATGTGCCGCCGGCCCTCCAAGGTCTCCCAAGGTCGCCGGCCACAAGTCCTCTGATCGGCAGAGGTTGAGGAAGGTGAAGAAGTGTAAGAGGAAGGAAGAAGAAGCCTCTTCTTCTTCCCTAAACCCGCCGCCGACCCTCTACTTGTCTCCCTTGCCGCCGGCGCCTTTGCGCCCTCCCTCCTCGCCGCCAACCCTCTTCCCGACCTCCTTAAGGTGGCTACGGCCACAAGCTAGTAATGGAGAAGCTCCTCCCTTCCTTACAGCCCTCATCGTGAGAGAAGAAGAGGTGAACCAGAAGAGGAAAGGAATCCTCCTCTTGTGTTGACGCCGACGCCCTAGGAGAGAGAAGGAGAAGGAGAGGAAATGAGAGAGGCCAAGGGTTTAATGAATTGGATTCAACCTTGGTTTCATGATCCCATGGGGTTTATATAGGGCTAAGGTAGGGACCAAGAGAAGGAGTTGGATCTTGACCCACTAATGGATCTAAAACCAATCCATTAATGAAGATCCATTCCACTAAAGGATCTCCATTGAACTTCCTCACCAACTCCCATATTTTCATATGGGCTCCACCTATTATGAGTCATCCATCCCCCCGTGTTTAAGATATCGAATGTCCGTCGATTAATTTAAATTATTGACAATTTTAATTAATCAACTTTTGGCTGTTGGGTATGGCTTGGCGGGTTTCCTTAGCGAATACCTAGTCGATCCGAGAAACCTCTCCATGTCTATGGATTAAAATTTAATCCAAATGAAGACCCGTCTCCCATCGACCGTCTCGTGCCGTATCGAACGATCCAAATTACAACTTAGCTAATTACCAAAATCAGCCTTGTAATTTGCTCAACCTTCGACCGTGGAAAAGGCGATGAGTTGATCACCGGCTTTTGTGTTTATGGTCGGGGTCCAGTTAGTTAATTAACAACTATAATACAAAATCAAATTAACAAACTAACACACATGAAATGATGAGGTTAGTAATCATAGCACAAAATTGACATAAGGTTAATCAAAGGAGCATGGAAAGGGTTATACCTCTCCGATCACCTTGCGGTCTTCTACCTTATGTCCCTCCCTTCATGGACATCGTGTGGGCGACGATCTACCACGATCCGAGATCACCAAGACCTCCAAAAGAGTTCTTCTTCTCACCTTGGCCGAAACAAGAAAACCCTAGCCTAGGGTTTTCAAAGCCGCCGACCTCTTCTTCCTCTTCCCTTGCGCCGCCGACCACCTGAGCTGCTCCAAGGCCTCCGGACCAACAGCAGACCTAGAGAGGAAGGAGAAGGAGATGAAGAAGGAGAGAATTCTCTTCTTCCTCACCCAAAACCACTCGCAATCCTCTTCTCCCTAAGCCTTGCGTCGCCGCCGCAAGCTGGGGTTACAGTGCCTTCTCCCAGCCGCCGGCCGCCTCTCCACCCATGGTTAGCACCACAAAAGGTAGAGGACTCCTCTACCTTGTCTCTGTGATGCCCAGCCGAAGTATCAAGGAGAGGGAAAGAAGAACCAAGGAGCGAAACTCCTCTTCTTCTTGTTGCGTCGGCCGAACCCTAGGAGAGAAGGAAGAGAGAGAGATGAGGAGAGAGGTTTAGGGTGTTAATTCTTTGATTAATCCCCCTTGGTTTCTTGATCTCATAGGGTATTTATAGGGCAAAGGTAGGGACCAAGAGGAGGAGTTGGATCTTGGCCCACTAATGGTTCTAAACTCGATTCATTAATTAAGATCCATTCAACTAAAGGATCTTAATTGAACTTCCTCACCAACAATCATATTTTCATATGGGCTCCACATATTACGAATCATCCATCCCCCTGTGTTTATGATCTCGAATGCCCGTTAATTAATTTAAATTACTAATAATTCAAATTAATTAACTTCTGGATCCTTTATTATTACCACTCAACCTTATCATCGCACCGGATCAAATCCACCTGTAGGGTTTAGCACGATGAACCTTTTGAGCTCATCAAGGGGGCATCATCATCCCGACTAACCAGGATACAGATTCCTTCAATAATCAATGGCACATCATATTATTAATATTATCTCCTAACTTACCGAGCCTATCGATCTAACAGAATAGATCTCTCCCATTGGTAAATTAAAGAAATAATAATTAATAATATATGTCTGTTATTATTTCGGGATTAAGGGATCGTACTCCATAATATAAACTGAGGTCCTATCCAATTATCGAGTCAGTACAAATTGAATAACCTCGGGTTTTGGTCTACTCAATGTACTCAAAGCACACTAGTATAATTCTATGGTCAAGACCAACCACACCTAATTACACTACAATCATTCCGATGGGTTGTCCAATTCCATCTCGGTTGTGAGCCTCTACTTATACTAGGCAAGGAACTGATAACACGATCTTCCGTGTGTCACCACACACCATGTTATCTACAATGCGTAGTATTTGACTTTATGCATGTACTAATGTAAATAGGCACCTAGTGTAGTTGTGATTCTCTTTTCATAACAAAGATGTTCATATAAATAAACTCATGTCTTTCAGTATACACATCTTACACTGGCTCCTTGACTAGTACCACCAACCTTATCATCATGTTGGATCAAATCCACCTACAGGGTTTAACATGATGAACCTTTTGAGCTCATCAAGGGGTCATCATCATCCCGACCCACCAGGACACGGATTCCGTCAATAATCAATGACACACCATATAATTAATATTATTTCCCAACATACTGGGCCTATCGATTTAGCAGAATAAATCTCGTCCATTGGTAAATCAAAGAAATAAATATTAACTATACATGCCCGTTATTATATCGGGATTTAGGGATTGTACTCCATAATAATCCGACGTCTAATCAATTATGAAGCCAGTACAAATTGGATGACCTCTGGTTTTGGTCCTGCTCAATGCACATAAAGCACACTAGTGTAATTCTATGGTCAAGACAAACCACACCTAATCACATTACAACCATCCCGATGGTTTGTCCAATACCATCTTGATTGTGAGCCTCTGCTTATACTAGGCAAGGAACTGATAACATGATCTTCCGTGTGTCACCACACACCATGTTATCTACAATGCAAAGTAAAGGACATTTATGCATATACTAATATAAATACGCATCTTGTGTTGTTGTGATTCTCTTTTCAAAATCATAGATGATCTTATATATAAAACGAGCAAGTCATTAGTATACACATCTAACAATCTCCCACTTATACTCAAAGACTCTGCTGTTCTCTCACTGCCATACATCTGACTCCCATATCCTCCAAATGTCGGTCAAAAGCCCTTGCTGGAAGAGCTTTAGTGAAAGAATCCGCCAGGTTGTCCTCCGATGCAATATTGGCGACAGCTACTTCTCCTCGCTTTACGATTTCTCTCAGGTGGTACTTGCGCTCTATGTGTTTACTCGCCTTATTGGCTCGTGGTTCCTTCGAGTTTGCAACTGGACCACTGTTATCAAAATATCACAAATGATTGTGATAGATCTGGGCAAACCAAGAATCACATCCAAGTCCATGATGATGTTCCTGAGCCATACAGCTTCCTTGGCTGCCTCTGAGGTTGCCACATACTCAGCTTCCATGGTAGAGTCCGCCACGCATTTCTGCTTGACACTCCTCCTAACAATGAATCCACCTCCTAAAGTAAACACAAACCCCGAGGTAGACTTACTCTTGTCCCTATCTGACTGGAAATCCGAATCCGTATAACCCACAGGGACTAATTGATCTGCCCGGTAAACTAGTATATAATCCCTAGTCCACCTCAGGTATTTCAATATATGCTTTACTACAGTCCAATGTCCCTGTCCAGGGTTACTCTGATATCTACTGACCATGACCACAACAAAGCAGATATCTGGTCTAGTGCACAACATAGCATACATGAGGCTTCCTACAGCCGATGCATAAGGAATCACCTTCATTTCCTCTATCTCCTTTGATGTTTTCGGACACATCTTCTTGGATAGTGGAACTCTATACCTGAAAGGTAGAAAACCCTTCTTGGAGTTTTCCATCCTAAAACGAGCCAGGACGGTGTCTATGTATGAAGCTTGGGATAAACACAACATCCTTTTCTAGCGATCCCTTATGGCCTTGATCCCAAGGATGTATCCCGCTTCTCCGAAGTCCTTCATATCGAACTATTTGGACAACCATACCCTTACGTCTAATAACACTTTGACATTGTTGTCAATTAATAAAATGTCATCTATGCAGAGTACATGAAACATCACTACGTTTCCGTCACATCTCTTATATACACATTGATTAAATCCATATGACAGGATTACTTCATCAAAGCGGATGTTCCAAGATCGCGACGCTTGTTTCAATCCATAAATGGACCGATTAAGCTTGCACACAAGATGCTCTTTGCCCTTCACAATGAGCCCTTCCGGTTGCTTCATGTAGATGGTCTCCTCAAGACTTCCGTTAAGGAAAGCTATCTTGACATCCATCTGTCATACCTCATAGTTCATATAAGTAGCAATAGATAAGAGAATCCGGATAGACTTAAGAATGACTATCGGCGAAAAGGTCTCCTCATAATCGATACCCTCTTTCTGAGTATACCCTTTCGCAACAAGCCTAGCTTTGAAGGTCTCAACCTTCCCGTCTGATCCTCTCTTCTCTTGTAGATCCACTTGCATCCAATGGCTTTTACACCATTGGGTTATTCTACTAGCTCCCAGACGTAATTAGAATCCATGGATTGTATCGCAGAGTTCATCGTCCTTTGCCAAGAATCTGCATCTCTATCTTGGAGGGCCTCGTCATAGGTCCAGGGATCTGGTTCATGTTCACCAGGGATCTAGTCTGAAGACTCTCCCAAAAACATGAACCTCTCATGTTGTCTAACAGCCCTCCCACTGCGATGAGGTACCACCTATGTATCATCTGTGACACGTGGTGCAGTGACTTGTGGTGTATCCTTTTGTACAGTTGGTACTAAGGTCTGAACGCCCCCTCTTAATTCTTAAGAACTTGTCTACTCTTGGGATTGTGGTTCATCACATAGTCTTCTTCCATGAATCTGGCATTCGTGCTAACGATTACCTTCTGATCCTCAAGACTATAGAACAGACCACCCTTCGTTCCTTTAAGATAGCCTACGAACAGACATACTTCCGTACGAGATTCCAACTTATTAGTATCCGCTTTTAGCACATGTGCTTGACTATCCCAAATCCGAATATATCCTAGACTAGGCTTTCACCCAGTCCACAATTCTATGGGAGTAGATAGGACTGACTTAGATGGTACCATGTTCAGAATATACGCTGTCGTATCCAGAGTATATCCCAGAACAAATCTGGCAACTCAGAGTAGCTCATCATTGACCTAACCATCTCCATAAGAGTCATATTCCTTCTTTCTTCTACACAGTTCTGTTGGGGCGTACCAGGTGCAGACAATTTGGACTGAATCCCGACCTCTGACAAGTAGATCCTAAACTCTCCTAAGAGGTACTCGCCACCACAATCTGATTGTAGTGTCTTGATACTTTTGCCTTGACGTTTCTCCGCATCAGCCTTGAATTCTTTGAACTTATCAAAGCATTCAGACTTGCGGCGCATAAGGTAAATGTATCCATACCTTGAATAATCATCTATAAAAGTGACGAAGTATTCAAAGTCGCCTCTAGCCTAGATAGGCATAGGACCACATAAATCAGAATGAACTAGTTCTATCACATCTTTGGCTCTATACCCCTTAGTCTTGAAAGGCCTCTTGGTCATCTTACCGTCTAAGTAAGACTCACAGGTTGGGATGTCTTCCACTATTAATGAACCCAAGGGCCCATCGGCTATCAACCTCTGGATCCTACTAAGGTTAATATAACCAAGTCTAAGGTGCCAAAGATATGTTTGATTCATCTTAGAAGGTTCCTTTCTCTTATTTAGGTTAGATGATGAGCTATTGGCCTCTATTTGCATCATCGGAGCTTTTGGTTCTAGAGTATACAGATTGCCAACCATATTACCCGAACAGATAATCTCTCTATTTCTCTTTATAACAACTCTATTATTAAAAGCAATAGAATATCCATCCTTTATTAATCTAGAAACCTAAATCATGTTCTTTCTAAAAGAGGGTACATATAAGCAATTTCTCAAAATTAAAACATTATTCCTATCAAAAGATAAATAAATGTCTCCCACTACAACTGCTGCCACCTCCGTAGCATTGCCCATGTAGACGATGATTTCCCCTTCAGCTAGCCGTCGAGTTTCCTAGAACCCCTGGAAAGAGTTGCAGACATGGTCAGTGGCTCCCGTATCTATGCACCAGGTACCAGTAGATAGCACCGCTAAACATGTTTTAATGACTATGTATGAAGAAATACCTTTGTCTTGACGACGGGGACAGTTCGCCTTCCAATGTCCAGTTTGCTTACACGTGAAGCACTTGCCTCTCGGCTTCTTCATGCTAGTCCGAGGTCCTTGTGATCCTGCTGACTTCTTGGACCACCTTGTTTCTTCTTCTTCTTGCCTTTCGGCACAGAAGTAGAAACCTTCTGAGTGTCCAAGGCCTGAGAACTTTGACGAAAAAGCTGTTGGTGCCGGAAGCACCAAGATCGAACTCGTGTTTTGATAATGGCAAAGGGTTCATAAGCTAAGGGTTTGTTATGATCTAACGACGTTACTCAAGTGTGAAAAAAAGTCCTAGGTCAACTAGGCACGAAGTCCTGACATAAGGTTGGGCAATAAGTCCTAGTCATGGACTAGGCACCGAAGACCTGGGAGTGAAGCTGGGCAATAAGTCCTGGTCGTGGACTGGGCACCGAAGACCTGGTGAGTGAAGCTGGGCAACAAGTCCTGGTCGTGGACTGGGCGCCGAAAACTTGGTGAGGCTGGGCAATAAGTCCAGGTCGTGGACTGGGCACGGAGAACTGATCCTGGGGATTGGGTAAATGTCCAACCAGAGGAGCCGGTTGGAAAATAGATAAACTCTCCTAAGAGGAATTGGTGTGGATGCGTTCCCCGTAGGAGGGAACATTATGCATCAGTTCGAACTAGGGTTTCATTTAGGAAGCCCAAAGTCAAAACCAGGACAACTCAAGGATATTAATCATGGTTAAACTTATATCATTTATATGTTATTTGTGTTTTGGAACTAACCCTGGTTGCAGGAACAAAGGGATGGAAGTTTCTACTCCCAGGTGCCTGAATGGAGTCAGGCGCCTGTTTGAACAGGCGCCTGTGTTGATACAGGCGCCCCAGACAAGGGTCATTCCAAAGCCACCCGAAGCAAGCCTCCACATCAAGATATGAGGCGCCTGTGTTCATACAGACGCCCCAGTCAGCTCAGGCACCCCAGTTGAAGGGATAAGCGCTAGCCAAGTCTGCAGATTGAGGTTCGCGCAGAATGGGCCACGTGTCAGGCACCCCCTTCAACACAGGCGCCCCCGCGACTAGTATATAATGGGGTTCACCTCCTTGCTTCAGGAGACAACTTCTTTCTACAAATTTTTTTAAGCGCTTTGCTCCAAACGCTCCGTGCTCAAGTCTCAAGTGCCAACGATGACCCGCAGCTCTGATTTTCAATCTTCTCCAGTCGTCGGTATAGATTTTTCTTATTGATGTATTTTCTTTAAAATTGTGTATTTGAATTCAAAGTTGTAATATTTTCTCGAAATATAGAATTGCCCAACGTAAATGGTCAAGGACCGTGGGCCTTGGAATAGGAGTCGACCGTGACTCTGAACCTAGTAAAAAATACAAGTGTTAGCATTGAATCTTTTCACTGTGCAATTGCTCTCGTTTTTCCGAAAAATTATTCGATCGATATTCACCCCCCCCCTCTATTGATTCTATATGATTCCACAAGTGGTATTAGAGTGGGTGGCTCAAATCTGGTGCAATCACCAGTTGAGCATTTTTTTCGAAGTTTTTGAATTTTAATATTTTTTTCGTTCGTAATTTTCTCGTTAATCGAGGTTGGTGCAACACCATTCGATTTTTCTTATTACTATTTTTTCCCGCACTACTAATCCAAGACTTAGTCTTGGAACAAGTTTCTTTTTGTAATTTTCTTTCCAAATAAATTCAAATGGCCATGCAAGAGGGATATAGCACCGCTAGACCACCTCTCTTCTCTGGAGAAGATTTCTCCTATTGGAAGAGTAGGATGGAGGTCCACCTGAAAACTCAGGTGGACATGTGGATCATCATCCAGTCCGGACTGGAGATACCCAAAAATGCACAAGGCGAGGTGCAAGGTTACACTGAGTGGGACAGTCCACTCAAGAAGAAGATCGAGGCCGACACTAAAGCTACACAAACACTACAATGTGACCTGACGAAAGAAGAGTTGAACCGCGTCGGACCCTTCAGCAACGTAAAGGAACTTTGGAACAAACTCATCGAACTGCACCAAGGTATGTCTGATATGCGGATTAGTAAAAGGGTTTTGTTACTCAATAGACTCTACACAATAAAGATGCACGACGGTGAATCAGCAGCATAGCGCCACGCAAGGATCCAGGAGCTGATGAACGGGCTGTACATAATAGGTCACAAGGTCGAAAACCGTGACCTAATATGGTATACCCTAACTTCGTTCCCAAGGAACACATTGTGGGCATCTATGGTGCATGCCTACAAGGTTTCCTGGAACCTTTCTGACATTATGTTAGATGAATTATTTTCTGAGTTAGAATTACGTGAACAAACTAATGCTACATTGGTCGAGAAGGGTATTGCCTTAGTTGCAGGAAAAACTCAAGGAAGATCTCAAAAGAAAAATCCTCAACCAGTACCCGAGTCTGACTCAGACTCGGAATCAGACGATGATGAAGGGGATCATCCCAAACTGGTCCGGTTAACTCACGACTACTACAAGGAGCTCAAGAACCAAATGAACAAGAAGAAGTCAAGTTGGAAGAAGGAAGATCCATCTGAACCATTGACGAGCTAGAAGAGTAAAGGTAACATCACCTGCTATGAGTGCAACAAGAAGGCACATTTCAGATCAGAGTGCCCCAACCTCATAGAGAACAAGAAGGCTCGGAAGAAGAAGGCTCTTCAAGCCACTAGGAACGAATCGTCCTCGGATGTAGAAGAAGAGACGCCGCACTCGAACCTACTTGCCTTGACCGCCTCGGAAGACGTCGACTCCGAAACAGAATCAGAACCAGACGAGGGCGTCGGCACCGGAAAGCTATCAATCTCGGAGGACAGACAAATCACGGTAAGAGGTTATCCTGAATCTCTATAATTTAATTTCTTATTTGTCTCTGTTGGTGCCGGAAGCACCAAAGTCAAACCTTTATTTTGATAATGGCAAAGGGTTCAGAAGTTAAGATTTGGTTGTGATCTAACATGCTGATTAAGTGTGCAGGAAAGTCCTAGGTACACTAGGCACTAAGTCCTGGTTCATTGAATTGGGCATTAAGTCCTGGCCGCGGGCTGGGCAACTAAGTCATGACCTAAAGTTGGGCAATAAGACCTGGTGAGTGAAGCTGGGCACTAAGACCTGGTGAGTGAAGCTGGGTACTAAGACCTAGTCGAGTACTGGGCATTGAAGACCTGGTGAGTGAAGCTGGGCACGAAGATCTGATCGCGGATTGGGCACGAAGACCTGGTGAGTGAAGCTGGGCAAAAGTCCAACCGGAGGAGCCGGTTGGCAAAAAAGGTAAATTCTGCTGAGAGGAGTAGGTGAGGATGTGTTCCCCATAGAGGGAACATTAGGCATCAGTTCGACCTAGGGTTCCATTTCGGAGACCCAAAGTCAGAACCAAGACAGCTTAGGCTGTAAATAATGTCTAACATATTTGCTTCTTGTGTTTTGGAACTAACCCTGGTTGCAGGAAATGAACGGACGGTGTTTCTGCAGCTCAGGCGCCTCATTGGAAAGAGGTGCCTCACTGGGCCAGGCACTTGAAAGGTTACAGGCGCCCCCAGTGCAAGGCCAAACCGAGACCATCGAAGCAAACTGCCACGAAAGCCTTTGGACCAAGTCAAGCTAGGCGCCTGTGTCAACACAGGCGGCCAAGTTAGCTCAGGCGCCTCAATGAAGGGGATAAGCGCTGACCAAGCATGCGGATTGGAGTTCACGCAGGAGAGGCCACGTGTCAGGCGCCCCCTTCAACATAGGCACCCAGGAGTTGACTATAAAAGGGGGTTCACCCCTAAGGCTTCAACACAACTCGCTCATTATGCTCTCAACACTTTCGTTCAAGCGCTACGCTCCAACAAGCTCTGTACTCGCAATTCAAGCACCGACGATGACCCGCTGCTCCGAACTTCCATCCACTCCGGTCGTAGGTAAAATTTAATTTAGTAAAGTGTTGTAATCTCTTTTCCAATTCTATATTTTGTACTTTAAACTTATAAACACTCTTTCGAATATAGAATTGCCCATCGTAAACGGTCAAGAACCGTGGGCCTTGGAGTAGGAGCCAACTGTGACTCCGAACCAAGTAAAAAGAAAAATTGTTAGCGATTGCTTTTGTGTTTTTTGCTGCGTATTTCTCTTAAATTGTCTGAAAATTTTAACATCGATATTCACCCCCCTCTATCGATTTACTCCGATCCAACAAGTGGTATCCGAGCGGGTGGCTCAAACTTGGTGAACCACCAGTTTGAGAAGTTTTTTTTGGATTTATGCATTTTTTCGCTCGAATTTTCTCATTAATCGAGGTTGGTGCAACACCACTCGATCTTTTCGTTATTATTAATTTCGTCCTACACTACTAATCCAAGTCTCAGTCTTGGATCAAGTTTTTTGTTTTTTTCTTCTTTTTTCAGTAAATCCTAATGGCCATGCAAGAGGGATACAACACTAACAGACCTCCTCTTTTTAGTGGAGAAGACTTCTCCTACTGAAAAAATAGGATGGAAGTCCACCTGAAAACTCAGGTGGACATGTGGATAATCATCCAGTCTAGGTTGGAAATTCCCAAGAACACAGAAGGAGTGGCGCAACATTATACCGAGTGGGACGCCTCGCTAAAGAAGAAAATCGAGGTCGATGCAAAGGCAAGCTAGACTTTGCAATGCGGCTTAACCAAGGAGGAACTAAAACGGGTGGGACCCTTCAACAGCGCGAAGGAGCATTGGAACAAGCTGATCGAGCTGCATGAAGGCACTTCTGACACAAGGATCAATAAAAGAGATCTGTTACTGAACAGACTCTATACCATCAAGATGCACGACGGTGAGACTGCGGCTCAACTCCATGCTAGAATTCAAGAACTGATGAATGGGCAACACACGATAGGTCACAAGGTTGAAAATCATGACTTGATCAGGTATACGCTTAACTCTTTTCCAAGAAACTCACTGTGGGTGTCTATGGTAGATGCCTACAAAGTTTCAAGAAACCTATCTGAAATAAAATTAGACGAACTTTTTTCTGAATTAGAACTGCACGAACAAACTAACACTACCTTGATCGAGAAAGGTATAGCTTTCATTACAGGTAAATCTCAAGGCAAAGCTCCCAAGAAGAAGACTCAACCAGCACCTGAGTCTGAATCAGATTCACATTCAGAAGATAGTGAAGGGGATCGACCAAAGTTGGTTCGGCTAGCTCGGGACTACTATAAAGAGCTAAAGAACCAAACGAACAAAAAGAAAGCAAGCCGAAGAAAGGAAGATCCATCAGAACCTTCAACAATCTCAAAGAGCATGACCAACGTTACCTGCTACGAGTGCAATAAAATGGGACATTTCAAGTCAGAGTGCCCCAATTTGAAGAAGACCAAGAAGGCGCGAAGAAAGAAGGCTCTCCAAGCCACTTGGGATGAATCCTCTTCTGAAGAAGAAGAAGAAGTCCCACACACGAATCTTCTCGCCCTAACCACCTCGGAAGACGTCGACTCCGGATCGGAATCGAAACCAGATGACAGAAGACTCACAATCTCAAAAAATGGGCAAATTACGGTAGAGGCTACTCAGAATATGAACTTTCAAAATTAATTTCTTATTTATCTCGCAACTTGCTGAAAGCCAAAATCTGGGTTGAGTCCGTCCGACAGGAAGTAAAACTCCTGAAAGAGGAAGTCAACTCGAGGTCCTTGACTGAACCAGTTCAGGAAGGAAGCTTAACCCAAGTTCAAAAACTTGAGGAAGAGAATTCCTCCATGATGACTCAAGTCAAAGAGCTCAGAGTTGCATTAGAATGGTTCACTTCGGGTTCCAAGGGTCTTGATATGATCCTTGGAAAGAAGAAGTCCGTTCTTAACCGATTCGGACTCGGTTATCGAACCAAGTCAAGACAACGCTCTTATTATGATGTATTGAACCAATCTAGAACCCAAGTCCAAGCATGGGTCCCCAAGCTCTGTTTAAACAAACAAGCTGGACTAAACCAGTATTGGATCCCCAAGGACAAGATTCACATCTTGCCTAACCATTATCGAGGCTATAGTCCAGGGGGAGCCAATATAAAAACCATATTTATAATTAGATAATTTTCTTTTTGTTAATTGTATGCTTGTTTGTTTATTTTTGAAAATTTTAATTATCATGCTTAGATTTAGGACTGGTTAGTTTATGGCCAAAATGATTTATTTGAAATTTGAACAACATAGTATTGGGTGGAGGTGAGATGATAGTACATTAAGGAAGCCCTTCTAATAAGGTCAAGTATACACTACTTGGTCTGTTTAGTCTGGTGGAACTAGCCGAAGCTACCGATCCAAGACCCAAACAAGTTATACCAGAATTTCTCAAAAAGTAATTTTGAAAATGACATTTCGTTAAAAGGCTTTGTCAAGGAAAGATTTGATGATCCAATAAGGCTACGGCCAAAGAAGGCCTTGTGCCTCGCCAAGACCTGGAAGCCAATTTTCGAAATTCAAATTCAAATTACTCTTTGTCAAATTTGAATCTAACACAAATTTCAAGTAATCCTAGAGTCAACTACTTTTCAAAATCAATAAACATAACCTTACAAATTTATCAAATTAATCAGATGTGTTCAAAATTAACTATGTTTTTTTCAAAATTAAAATATTTAATTTTTGGAAACCTGTCTCACAATACCCATAAGGTTAATGTGATTGATAACACTAGATTGGATGAGACAGACTAGGCTGTGAAAATCAATTTAAAGCTATCCCTAACTCTAATTGGATCCAAATCAACAAATACTTTATGTGTAGGAACATAAAGATTTGGACCAGTGGATGTTGGATAGTGGATGTTCTAGACACATGACTGGAGGCAAATTGAAATTCACCAAAATTAAGTTCAAGAACCTAGGCTCAGTAGCATTTGACAACAATGCTACACTCAAAGTCATTGGGTCAGGTAACATTGAACTCAAGTTTCATTTTGTGATTAAGAAAGTACTCTTGGTTGATAATTTTAAATTCAATTTGCTTAGTATAAGTCAACTATGTGATACTGGCTACGTAGTTACATTCACCAACTTTGACTGCCTAATTAGAAACCTTCAAGACTCAGAAGTCTTGCTTAAGGGTACTAGAAAAAATAATGTTTATACTATCAATCTACCTTTAGTACCTAAATGCCTCATAACTCAATTAGAAGAATCCAACCTCTGGCATAGGAGATTAGGTCACACTAATGTTAGACTAATCTCAAAAATCACCCAACTTGGTCTAATTAAAAGAGTATCAAAAATTAAGAACTATGAAAACACGATATGTAACTCATGTAACCAAGGTAAACAGGCACCTGTGTCTATATAAGCGCCCTAGTCAACTCAGGTGCCTCAATGAAGGGGATAAGCGCTGACCAAGCCTGCAAATTGGAGTTCACGCAGGAGAGGCCACGTGTCAGGCGCCCCCTTCAACACAGGCGCCCAGGAGTCTATTGGAACGAGAGAAACGATAGAGGGGGGGTGAATATCGTTAAAACTTTTTCGGATAAGAATAAGAGTAAATGCAGCGGAAAACAAAATAATCACACAAAGAAGACAAGTCTTTTACTTGGATCAGAGTCACGGTCAGATCCTACTCCAAGGCCCACGGTCCTTAACCGTTTACTGCGGGCAATTCTATAATCACGCAAAGGTTTATAAATTTTAGTACAAGAATATTACAGTAAATAAAAGAGTTACACTTTTCGTTACCGACGTCCGATGTGGATCGTACCTCGGAACAGAGGGTCGTCGTTGGCGCTGGAATCCCGAGATTGGAGTTTACCGAAGCAGAGCGCTTGAACAAAAAGCTTGGAGGCGTTAGAAAGTTGTGTTGTTGAAGCCTTGGGGTCGATCCCCTTTTATAGTGCTCCTGGGGCCGCCTGATTCGCTGGGGCCGCCTGACACGTGCCTTCAGATTGGAGAACCTTCATCCGCAGCTCGTTCAGTGCTTATCCCCTTCGAATCAGCCTCTAGAGCTGACTGGGGCGCCCGGGACCTCTTGGCCACCTAGCTTGACTTGGTCTGCTAACATCGTGGCTGATTTTGCTTCGATTACTCTTTGGCTTTGACCTTGGGTGCCCGAGACCTCCAGGGTGCCTAGCCCAGTGTGATTTCGAAGCGTTCTTGCTTCTTTTCTTGTTTGGCTTTGACCTTGGGCACCCGGGACCTCCCGGGCGCCTAGCCCAGCTGCCTGCCCCTCTCCTTTGGGGCATTCTAAGCTGCAGACACACACTCCTTCGGTCCTGCAACCAAGGTTAGTTCCAAAACAACCAAAGCAAGAATATTAGTCAATATTTACAGCCATAGCTGTCTTGGTTCTGACTTCGGGTCTCCCAAATGGAACCCTAGGTCAAACCGACGCCTACTGTTCCCTCGACGGGGAACGCGTCCTCACCTACTCCTCTTAGGAGAGTTTATCTTTTGCCAACCGGCTCCTCCGGTTGGACTTTTGCCCGATCCACCTGGCTAGGTCTTCGTGCCAACTTCCGGTCAGGTCTTTGGTCCCAGCCCTTTGCTAGGACTTCGTGCCCAATCCTCAACCAGGACTTCTTTGCCCGACTTCCGGTCAGGTCTTCTTGCCCACTCCTTGACTAGGACTTCTTTGCCCAGCCCTTTGCTAGGACTTCTTGCCCAGTCCTCGATCAGGACTTCTTTGCCCGACTTCCGGTTAGGTCTTCTTGCCCAGTCCTTGACCAGGACTTCTTTGCCTAGTGTACCTAGGGCTTCTTTCCTGCACACTTAGTAAACACATTAGACACCAATAACATTTTAACATCTGAACCCTTTGCCATTATCAAAACTCAGGTTTGACTTAGGTGCTGCCTGCACCAACAATCTCCCCCTTTTTGATTTATGGCAACCCGGTTCAAAAAGTTAAGTTAATCATACAGATAAGTAGGTAATGTACCATGGTTAATTTCCTCCCCTGGAAGAAATCTCCCTCTGAGTTTTTCAAAAGTTCGTGGGGTTTGAAAAAGTTTCTAAGTCTAAAGTTGAAATGTTGTTCAGGTTTTCAATACCTAGAAAATTTTCAAGAAAAGGTTTTTAAGTTAGAAAACATTTTCGAAAAAATATTTTGAGTTGGGCACTTGGAAAATTTTCAGGAGAATTTTGAACTTTGCACTTAGAAAAATTTTCACCAAAGATTTAGAGTAAGTACTTAGAATAATTTTTGAAAGCAAGTAATTTCGAAAATAATTTCCAAAATTCTTATTTTTTGCACTTTACAAAATTTTCTAAACTTATTCTGAAGTTTTAACACTTAGAAAATTTTCAAGCAGTTTAAATACTTAGAAATATTTTTCAAGTAGTTTAAATACTTAGAAATATTTTTCAAGTAGTTTAAATATTTAGAAATATTTTTCAAGTAGATTAAATACTTAGAAATATTTTTCAAGTAGAAAAAATTTCCAGAAAATTTTCAGAATAAGTACTTTGAAAATTAACTTTCAAAAAGAACTTAAATACTTAAAGAACTTTACTTTTTGAAAAAAGGAGATAAAAGTTTTAAAAAAAGGATTTAATTTTGAAAAAAAATTAATTTTGAAACCTTCTTTTCTCTCGTTTCCAATCTCTCCCCCTTTGCCATATATCAAAAAAAATATAGCAAAAAAAATGAGTAATCAAAGTAAGATGTTGTATTGAACCAATTCTAAGTTTAAACTGGACCAAATTAATTTGAATTTTCGCTTTCGGGTCCTGTCTAACCCAATAAACTACTTACTGACTGTTATAAACAGTAGCTTTCGCTAGGGTTAGTCAAGTTAAGTGATCTGATCAAGTTAGATTTTCTATGCTTGACACTAAACCTGATTACTGTTTGATTGGTATTTAGTGCCCCAATTAATGCAGATGCACTGACTTAAAGCATCTTGAATCAAGGCATAGACCTAAGCATCTCAACCCATTCTAGGTTATCAATCAAAAGTACCCTAAGGTGCTTGTGAGATGCTGGCTTCTAGATCTATAGGTGCATGCAATTCTAGGGTTAGGGCCTAGGCTAAGTCCATTTTGCAAAAAAGCCCTAGTTTTAAAGGGGGTAAGTTTTAAAAAAAACTAAGTCAGAAAATCATTTTAAATAAATAAAGAAAATAAATAAATGATTTTGCAGAAAATAAAATAGTTTTTGAAAAAATATAATTAGAGCAGTCCTATTCTACCAAGTATAACCCTAACTGCCTTCTTAGTAAGCTGAACTCAGACTCAGGTAGGAGTTTGGTGAATATATCAGCTAAGTTAGATTTTGAGTCTACATGCTTAAGGACTATCTCACCCCTGGCTACATGATCTCTTACGAAGTGGTGTTTAACTTCTATGTGTTTAATTCTAGAGTGTTGGATTGGGTTCTTAGTTAGATTAATTGAACTTATATTATCAATGTAGACTTGGGTTTGGGTGTAGTCAAGATGGAAGTCTTTAAGAGTGTGCATCATCCATAAGAGTTGTGCTACACACTCTCCTAAAGCAACATACTCAGCTTCAGTTGTGGATAGAGCTACACAGTGTTGCTTTCTGCTACACCAACTTACTAGACTATTTCCTAAAAGTTGGCAGCTTCCACTTGTACTCTTTCTATCTAGTTTACAACCAGCATAGTCAGAATCCGAGTATTCTGACAGGTCAAAAGTTGAGGTCCTAGGATACCAAATCCCTACATTTAGGGTGCTCTTGATGTATCTAAGTATTCTTTTTAGGGCTGCTAAGTGTGTTTCCTTAGCACAGGTTTGGTATCTGGCACACATTCCTACAGTAAAAAGGATATCAGGTCTGCTGGCTGTAAGATAAAGTAGACTACCAATTATACTTCTATATAGTTTAAGGTCTACGGGTTTACCATTAGGGTCACTATCTATTTTTACATTTGTGGCCATAGGGGTACTTATGCTTTTAGAGTTATCCATTTTGAATTTCTTTATTAACTCCTTAGCATATTTGGATTGATGGACATAATTTCCATCCCTAGTTTGCTTGATTTGTAATCCTAAAATGAAGTTGAGCTCGCCAACTAAGCTCATTTCGAATTCGTTTTTCATTATTTTTACAAATTCATTTAAGGAATTTCAGTTGATGGATCCAAAAATTATATCATCAACGTAGATTTGGGCAATAAAGATGTCTTTTTCTAAGGTCTTAATGAAAAGAGTTGAGTCAATTTGTCCTTGTTTAAATTCCTTAGAAATGAGGTAGGTTGATAAGCGTTCATACCATGCCCTAGGTGCTTGTTTTAGTCCATACAGTTCCTTATTGAGTCTGTAAACATGGTTAGACTTTTCTAAGTCCTCAAAACTGGGGGGTTGTCCTACATAGACTTCTTCTCTAATAAATTCATTTAGAAAGCTGACCTTATATCCATTTAGTAGAGTTTAAATCCTTTATGGGCTGCGAAGGCTAGCAACATTCTAATGGACTCAAGTCTGGCTACTGGGGAATAGGTTTCGTCATAGTCTAACCTTTCGACTTGACTTAACCCTTTAGCTACTAAGCGGGCTTTATTTCTAACTATTTCCCCTTGGTCATTTAGCTTATTCTTAAAAACCCACTTAGTGTCAATAATGGATTTGCCCTCAGGTTTAGGTACTAGTTCCCAGACTTGGTTCCTTTCAAATTGGGCTAACTCCTCTTGCATTACTATGATCCAATCAGGATCAGGTAAGGCTTCCTCTATAGTCTTAGGTTTAATTTTTGAAATTAGTGCAATCTGACTAAGATTTCTATAGGAAGACCTAGTTCTGACTCCTAAGGTTGGATCACCCACTATTTGATCAGTTGGGTGACTGAGTCTGGGTTTCTTGGTTTTTCTAGAACTTGGTTCAGCCTAAGGTCTGACTGGATGGTTTGGTTCAGTATTCGGTTCAACTACTTGGGTTGGTTCAATTATTGGTTCAATTGACTCAGTAGTTGGTTCAATAGTTAGTTCATTTAGGGGTTCAATTAGTGGTTCAGTAATTTGTTCATTATCTTCATGATCACTATTTGATGGATTTAAATTTGGGTTATTAGATTTTGAATTAGTTTCCTCATCAAATATTAGATTTGTTGTTTCTTCAATTTTGTTAGTTTGTTTATTGTAGACCCTATAGGCCCTGCTTGTTGTCGAATATACTAAGAAGACACCTGGGGTTGACTTAGACTGGAATTTACTTAGACTGGATTGATTCTTCTAACTGAGTTAAGAGACATTTAGGTACTAGGGGTAGGTTTATAGTGTAAACATTATTTTTCCTAGTGCCCTTAAGCATGATTTCTGAGTCTTGCAAGTTTCTAATCAGGCAGTTAGAGTTGGTAAAGGTAACTACATAGCCAGTATCACACAATTGACTTATACTAAGCAAGTTAAATTTAAAGTTTTCAACCAAAAGTACCTTTTTAATGACAAAATTAGATTTGAGTTCAATGTTACCTGACCCAATGACTTTGAGTGTAGCATTGTTGCCAAATGCTACTGAGCCTAGGTTCTTGAACTTGAGTTTGGTGAATTTCAATTTGTCCCCAATTATGTGTCTGGAGCACCCTCTATCCAACATCCATTGGTCCAAATCTTTATGTTCCTACACATAAAGAGTTTGTTGATTTGGAACCAATTAGAATCAAGGATAGCCTAAATTGATTTTCACAACCTAGTCTGTCTCACCCAATCTAGAGTTATCAATCACGTTAACCTTATGGGTTTTTGTGAGACAGGTTTTAATAGAAGTAAAGATTTTATTTTGAACAACTATGATTAGTTTTGAAAAATTAACTTAATTTTGAAAAACAAATTTATTATGTTTTAAAAATTATTTTTGAAAACAATGGTTGAATCTAAGATTAATTGAAATCTGTGTTAGATTCAAATCTGACAATAGTAAAGTGAATTTGGTTTTCAATAATCGGCTTCCAGGTCTTGGCGAGGCACTATGCCTTCTTTGGTCGTAGCCTTATTGGATCATCAACCCTTTCCTTGACAACATCTTTTATTGAAAATCCATTTTCAAGTTACTCCTTGAAAGATTTTGGTCTAACTAGTTTGGGTCTTGGATCGGTAGTTTCGGCTAGTTCCGCCAAAATGGCTTCCCTAACGTACAATCATCTCACCTCCACCCAATACTATGTTGTTCAAATTTCAGTTAATCGGTTTAGTCCTTAATCTAACCAGTCCTAGGTCTAAGCATGGTAATTTATAGTAAATAAATAAACAAGCAAGCATGCAATTTTACAATAAGAAAAAGAATTTATTTAACTATAAAAATGGTTTTTAAGTTGGCTCCCCCTGGACTAAAGCCACGGTAATGATTAGGCAAGATATGAATCTTGTCCTTGGGGATCCAATACTAGTTTGATCCAGCTTGGTTGCTCAGGCAAAGTTTGGGTACCCATGCCTGAACTTTGGGTATAGACTGATTCAGTACAGCATAATATGTCCTTTGTCTAGCCTTGGTTCGATACCCTAACCCGGATCGATTTATAACGGACTTCTATTTTTCAAGGATCATATCAAGACCCTTGGAACCCGAAGTGAATCGTTCCAAAGCTGCTCTAAGGTCCTTGACTTGAGTTTTCAAGGAGGAGTTCTCTTTCTCAAGCTTTTCAACTTGAGTAGAGGTTCCTTCTTTAACCTTCTCAGTCAAAGATCTAGATTCAGCGTCCTCTTTCAGGAGTTTTACTTCCTGTCGGAGAGACTCGACTCGAATTTTGGCTTTCGCCAAGTAACTAGATAGGTAAGCAATTAATTCTGCTAATTCAGCTTTTGAATAACCACTTACAGTTATTTTGCCGTTTTCCGAAATGGTGAGCTTTCCATCGTCCGGTTCTGATTCTGATCCGGTGTCGATTTCTTCCGAAGCAGTCAGGGCAAGTAGGATCAACTGTGGGCCCTCTTCTTCTTCTTCGGATGAAGACTCGTCCCATGTTGCTTGAAGGGCCTTCTTCCTTCTTGTCTTCTTGGCTTCTTTCAGATTAGGGCACTCCGACTTGTAGTGTCCCTTCTTGTTGCATTCGTAGCACGTTACGTTGGATTTGGTCTTGGATTGTTCGGTTGGATCATCCTTCTTTCGACTGGCTTTTCTTCTGTTGGTCTGATTCTTCAATTCCTTGTAGTAGTCTCGGGCTAGCCGCACCAACTTGGGTCGATCCCCTTCGCTGTCTTCTGAGTCTGAGTCTGAGTCAAACTCGGGTGCAGGTTGAGGCTTCTTCTTGGCCACCTTTCCTGTTTTGCCTGCAACAAAAGCAATGCCTTTCTCGGCTAAGGTGCAGTTAGTCTGCTCATGTAATTCAAGTTCAGAAAATAACTCGTCTAATTTGATTTTGGAAAAAACCCTTGAAACATTGTACGCATCTACCATAGATGCCCACAAAGTATTTCTCGGGAAGGCGTTTAGGGTATACCTGATTAGGTCACGGTTTTCTACCTTGTGACCGATTATATGTAGACCATTCATCAACTCTTGGATTCTAGCGTGGAGCTGGGCTGCTGACTCGCCGTCGTTCATTTTGATTGTGTATAACTTGTTCAGCAGTAGGTCCCTCTTGCTGATTCGGGTGTCGGAGCTTCGTTCGTGCAATTCGATCAACTTACCCCAGAGTTCCTTTGCACTGTTGAATGGTCCCACTCGGTTCAGCTCTTCTTTGGTTAGACCGCGTTGGAGTGTCTGGTTTGCTTTAGCATCAACCTCGATTTTCTTTTTCAGCTAGGCATCCCATTCTGTGTAAGGTTGTACCACTCCTTCAGTATTTTTTGGGATTTCCAGACCAGATTGGATTATGATCCACATGTCTACCTGAGTTTTCAGGTGGACTACCATCCGACTCTTCCAGTAGAAGAAGTCCTCCCCACTGAAGAGTGGTGGTCTGACTGTACTGAAACCCTCTTGCATGACCATTTAGAATTTCTGAAGTAATAACAAAAAAAAAACTGTCCCAAGACTTGCTCTTGGATTAGTAGTGTGGGAATAAAATAGTTAAAACGAAATGATCGAGTGGTGTTGCACCAACCTCGATTAACGATAAAGATTCGATCGAAAAAGAAATTAAAAATTTCGTAAAAATCCGAAAAAACTCCCAAATTGGTGGTTGCACCAAATTTGAGCTACCTCGCTCTGATACCACTTGTTGGATCGAGAGAAACGATAGAGGGGGGGTGAATATTGTTAAAAACTTTTTCGGATAAGAATAAGAGTAAATGCAGTCGAAAACAAAATAATCACACAAAGAACACAAGTCTTTTACTTGGTTCGGAGTCGCGGTCGGCTCCTACTCCAAGGCCCACGGTCCTTGACCGTTTACTGCGGGCAATTCTAGAATCGCGCAAAGGTTTACAGATTTTGATACAAGAATATTGCAGTAAATAAAAGAGTTACACTTTTCGTTACCGACGCCCGATGTGGATCATACTTCGGAGCAGAGGGTTGTCGTCGGCGCTGGAATCTCAAGATCGGAGTTTGCCGGAGCAAAGCGCTTGAACTAAAAGCTTGGAGGCGTTAGAAAGTTGTGTTTTTGAAGCCTTGGGGTCGAGCCACTTTTATAGTGCTCCTGGGGGCGCCTGATTCGCTGGGGGCGCCTGACACGTGCCTTCAGATCGGAGAAACTTCATCCGCAGCTCGGTCAGCGCTTATCCCCTTCAAATCAGCCTCTGGAGCTGACTAGGGCGCCTGGGACCCCCTGGGCGCCTAGCTTGACTTGGTCCGCTGGCGTCGTGGCTGATTTTGCTTCGATTACTCTTTGGCTTTGACCTTAGGCGCCCGGGAGGTCCTAGGCACCCAAGGTCAAAGCCAAACAAGCAAAGAAGCAAGAACGCTTCGAAATCACACTGGGTTAGGCGCCCTGGAGGTCCCGGGCGCCTAAGGTCAAAGCCAAAGAGTAATCGAAGCAAAATCAGCCACGAAGCCAGCGGACCAAATCAAGCTAGGCGCCCAAGGGGTCCCGGGCGCCCTAGTCAGCTCCAAAGGCTGATTTGAAGGGGATAAGCGCTGACCGAGCTTGGATGAAGTTTCTCCGATCTGAAGGCACGTGTCAGACGCCCCCAACGAATCAGGTGCCCCCAGGAGCACTATAAAAGGGGCTCAACCCCAAGGCTTCAAAAACACAACTTTCTAATGCCTCCAAGCTTTTCGTTCAAGAGCTCTACTCCGGCAAACTTCGATCTCGAGATTCCAGCGCCGACGATGACCCTCTGCTCCGAAGTACGATCCACATCGGGCGTCGATAACGAAAAGTGTAACTCTTTTATTTACTACAATATTCTTATATCAAAATCTATAACCTTTGTGCGATTATAGAATTGCCCGCAGTAAACGGTCAAGGACCATGGGCCTTGGAGTAGGAGCCGACCGCGACTCCGAACCAAGTAAAAGACTTGTGTTCTTTGTGTGATTATTTTGTTTTCCGCTGCATTTACTCTTATTCTTATCCGAAAAAGTTGTTAACGATATTCACCCCCCCCCTCTATCGTTTCTCTCGATCCAACAGAGTCGACTATAAAAGGGGGTTCACCCCCAAGGCTTCAACACATCTCGCTCATTACGCTCTCAATACTTTCGTTCAAGCACTATGCTCCGACAAGCTTCGTACTCGCGATTCAAGCGCCGACGACGACCCGCTGCTCCGAACTTCCATCCACTCCAGTCGTCGGTAAAATTTAATTTAGTAAAGTGTTGTAATCTCTTTTCCAATTCTATATTTTGTACTTCAAACTTATAAACACTCTTTCAAATATAGAATTTCCCATTGTAAACGGTCAAGGACTGTGGGCCTTGGAGTAGGAGCCGACTAAGACTCCGAACCAAGTAAAAAGAAAAATTGTTAGTGATTGCTTTTGTGTTTTCCACTGCGTGTTTCTCTTAAATTATCCGAAAATTTTAACATTGATATTCACCCCCCATCTATCAATTTACTCCGATCCAATTGTCCAAAAATTAATTTCAACTTCAATTAATTCTTAATTCAACTTCAATTAATTCGTAATTAATTTAACTTCAATTAAATCTTAATTAATTTAATGTCAATTACCTTAAATCCAATTAATTCTTAAATAACTTAAACTCAAATTAAATAAAATCTTACCCAAATTGCAACAATTAAGTTAATAATATTAAATATGTCAAAGTGGGTTGGCATATTCGCGGGTTCACACGACATGTATCAAATCGGGAATTTGATACATTATTAGAAACTTACGTAAAATGGTTTGAATTGTTTGACTCATGCATAAATGTCATTCTCATGCATTTACTATTTATTTTATATATATATGTCATGACATTCATATTTAATTTTTATATGATTTAGAACGGTTATAGGAAAAAGGCTAGTTGAAACTTGAACAACCTAGTATTAGGTGGAGGTGAGATGATAGTACGCTAGAGAAACCCTTCTAATAAGGCCAAGTAAGGTAAGGCGTACCCTACTTGGTCTATTTAGTCTGGTGGAACTAACATAAGCTACCAATCCAAAACCTAAGCTAGTTAGACCAAAAATTTTCAAGTAGTAATTTGAAAATGAAATTTCGATAAAAGGCTTTGTCAAGGAAAGGGTTGTTGCTCCAATAAGGCTACGACCAAAGAAGGTCTCTGTGCCTCGCCAAGACCTGGAAGCCAATTATCGAAACTCAAATTCAATTTACTATATGATAAATTTGAATCTAACACAAGTTTTGATTAACTCTTAGATTTAACAATAAATTGAGAAAAATTATTCAACCATCTCACAATGCACCCATAAGGCAACCATACTTGCTTGTATTGAGACATCTAAAACGGGTGAGATGTTAAGGACTAATAAATTGAAAAATGGTTTTCAAAAATGGTTTTCCAAAATTCTTACAATATTTTCTAAAAGTTTATTTTAAAAATAGTGCTTTAACATAATAATATTTTTATGGATTTCATGCTTGTCTGAGTGCTTATATATTATACATGTTCAAAATTATATCTTTTTAAAAAATTGTTTGACCTACACAATTAGACACAAGCCTCTTAGGTCAACACTAAAGTCCCTTAAGGCACTTAGACAGAGTCAAATGAGGTTGGATACAGGGGGAGTGTCTTATTCTTTTAAAAGATTTTTTTTGGTTTTTTGAAAACTGTGCTTGAAAAATTATTATCACTTAGGTTTTTCGAAAAAGGTTTATGCTTTAAAATTATCATCATTCTAAATTGTATTTTCGAAAATTGTCTCCTTGAGAATTACCACACTCAAAATGTCGTTCACACTGTTGGTTTTGATAAACCCTAAAGACACAGAGGATGTCTACTTCATGATCTACAAGGACTCCTAGGATATGTCAAATTAGGGGGAGTCTAAATCAAAAAGAACTTATTTCTAACAAATAATTTTCAAAATTATTAGACAGTTCTTAGAATTTGAATCAAACCTTAAGACTCAGAGGAAGATCGCTTGTGATCAAGAAGCTTCCTAGGACTGGGTCAAGTTTAGGGGGAGATCAAATTAAAAGAATCATTTTTAAAATCCTGTTAAAAACATAAGTAATTTTTTTTCAAATACTATCATTTTTTTCCACTTTCAATTTTTTTGTTTTTTCTTTTGGAAATAATATTTACTTGAATTTGGAGAATTTTTCAGGACACTTAGGAAAAAGTCCTTGTAGTTAACAAGGTTTCGTAGGATTGTGTCAGATTGAAAAAACAACCAAGTCAGGTAAAGTACTAGTGTTTTCAAAGTACTTATATTTTTTCAAAAATTGCATAACATTTTTCAAAAGTATTTATATTTTTCAAAAATTGCATAATATTTTTCAAAAGTACTTATATTTTTCAAAAATTGCATAATATTTTTCAAAAGTACCTATATTTTTTTAAAAAGTGCAAAATAATTCTCTCAAATTGCAAAATGATTTTTTTAAAGTACAAAATTTTTTTTGCACAATATTTCTCAAAATACTAAGCACAATATTTTTAAGTACAAATATTTTCAAAAAGCTCAATATATTTTTCAAAAAGTACTTGTATTTTTCAAAAATGCTAATATTTTTCTAAAGTGCACTATATTTTCCAAGATACAAATTTTTGTGCAAGGCATTGTTTTTCTATGAGCAAATTTCTTTTTAAAGGAACAAATGCATTGTGTTTCTCTATGTAAAAATTTTCCTCTAAAGTGCATAGTTTCTTTTAAACATCTTTTATGAGTGAAAGTTTTTTTTTTAAAAAAAACTTTCCAATTCTTCTAAGGCAATATTTTTTTCTAAGTGAACAATTTTCAAAGGTCAAAATATTTTTCCAAATGCACAATACTTTTCAAAACAAGAGTTTTTTTGGTGCAATTTAAGTACTTAGTTTTTAACTAGCGGTTTGCTATGCTTTCAAAAGATTTATACTAAGTACTTTCAAAAGGGAATTTTTTTCATTGTTTTTTTTTTTTTTGAAGAAGGACTTATCAAGTAAAAAAGGATCCATATAGAAGGGACCAAACCTGACTTAATATGGAATTACACAGACTAAAGCATTTACAAGATCAAATCGAAAAATTCGCAGCAAGAAAGACCTATAGAATAAGCCTAAGCTATCACGCTCCATCACAATGAATTGCCAAACTTCCAGCCATTTACCGCATTTATTAATTGGGAAGAAACCTTTCAGCTTCCAACCCTTTAGTCGCCGCAGATTAACGAAAGTTTGCAAAATCTGATCAACCAACATTTCCAGAGCAAAGAAAAAGCCCAGCATCTTTCAGCCGGTTTGATATATTGTAAGAGCAGCAAAAGATTCTTAAGGACAAAATCGATGAGACCATCTTAACTTACAATTCCTCCTCAGAAACAGAAGCTGCAAAGCTTTTAATACTGCATTGTCAAGTAACAAGACAATTAGCAATATTGCATAATCGGAGAAATAGACAGCACACGTGTATCCATGATGACCGAGGCTACATCATCAGCCATATAACAAACCAAGGCAATCTGAATCAGCAGGATATATTCAGGAATCATTTAAACCACCGCAAATTTAGAGAAACGAGATACATTTCAAGATGTCCATTCTTCATCCCGTACCTATTAGGATCAGCCAAGATAAAAACATTTTGCAGGAAAAACTTGAAGCATTTCATAAAAGAGAAGGAATATGATTCCCAGGCATCGCATATATAATTGCACATGAAATCCAGATACAACAACTGAAAAGGAGATAACCATCAAATTCCCCAAACAAAAACTGGGAAGTAAGAACCCGAGCAGTTGAACATACTTCTGCCAGAAACAAAATGCTTTCAGAGCACACTTTGAGCAATCATCATACAGTTAATAGCAATCAGAACAGTTGAACCAATTGAAGCTTATCAAAGTATAGAGTACAACTACTGAAGCAATATCAAATGAAGCAAGAAGTGCCAAATCACCAAATCTGCGATGGAATTAAATCCTGAGAGATCAGTATTTTTGTTGGTGCAAGTGTTTTTGTAATTTTTTGATGTATGCCAAAGGGGGAGAGTGAGCTTAAGTAAGAAATTTTTTTCTTTCTCCCAAAGGATAGAGAGCTTTCCCAAAAGAAAATCATTTTTTTATAGTTTAGCCTTTCATCCAATCTAACTTAAGATATTGTCAAACATAAAAAAGGGGGAGATTGTTGGTGCAAGATGCATCAATGATGACCTCCTCTAAATGTTTCAATGATTGACAATATGCTTAAGTCAGTGATACATTGAACAAGGGAAGGGTGAGTCAAGAAAAAAAGGACAACCAAAGTGAACCAAAGTCCTTGTTAACCTGATCGAGGGTTGGGCACTAAGTCCTGGTGAGTGAAGCTGGGCACTAAGACCTGGTGAGTGAAGCTGGGCACTAAGACCTGGTGAGTGAAGTTGGGCACTATGACCTGGTGAGTGAAGCTGGGCAAAAGTCCTGATGAGTGAAGTTAGACACTAAGTCCTGGTCGTGAGATTGGGCAAAAGTCCTGGTGAGTGAAGCTGGGCAAAAGTCCAACCGGATGGGTCGGGTGGCAACCGTCTCCTGAGAGGAGTAGGTGAAAGGCGCGTTCCCGGGGATGGGAACTTAGGCGTCGGTTCGACCTAGGGTTTCGTGGAAACATGAAGTCAGAACCAATTCGCTAAGGCTAAGGTTGTATATGTGTTTGTCTTGTATTTATGTATCTTGCAGGTACGTAAAACTGAAGACAAAGCAGGAAAACAAACACACAACAGGGCTGAAAACATAGCAGCTAGGCACCACTATTAACTAGGGTGCCTCAATGAAATAGGGGCCTCAATGTAACAGGTGCTTGAATCAGTCAGGCACCCTGGTTGATGACCTTATCGACTGCTGCGAGTTCGGCGCGGATATGAGGTTTGACCAGGCCCTATGAGGCGCCTCATTGATCATAGGCGCCCTATACGAAGCCTATAAAAAGGGCTTCGACCCCTCAACTCAAGACAACAATTCTGAGATCATTCTGAGTATTTCGAGCTAAAGAAAAGTGCTAGAGACGAAACCCTGCTACCAAGGATGCTCCAGGAGGAAGTGCGTGACACTTTGGAGGTCCAGATCGGCCGGGCGTTCGACTTTTCTATTATGATTTGATTTACTTTTCTGCACTTACATTCTGTATATTTTTTTATTGTAAATTGTACACTGTATGATGGGTTTCTTCGTCTCCGAAAAGTCCAGAAAGGAGACTATTAGTGGACGTGCATTTCCCATGCTTAGGCCTTGGATGTACTGACCCTGGGGGCTTGGGAACCAAGTAAATCCTGTGTGTACAAGTCTCTTTCTTTTCATTCATTATATTTTCCGCTGCGCACTAACTGTATATCTAGAACGCTCGAATGTTTATGACAAGTTTCCGAAGGTTTTTACAAGTCGATATTCACCCCCCTCTATCGATGACACTGGTCCCCATAGTGTATGTAGGGAAACCCCCAGGATTTGAGGACTGAGACAAGCTTGAATATGTATTCAAACTTAGGAATGCCCTTTATGGGTTAAAATAAGCACCTAGGGCTTGGTATGAAAGATTATCAACTTATTTAATTTCTTAGGAATTTAACCAAGGACAAATTGACTCAACTTTATTTGTTAAAACCTTAGAAAAAGATATATTTATAGCTCAAATATACGTAGATGATATAATATTTAGGTCTACAAATTCTAACTTTTTAAAGGAGTTTGTCGAAATTATAGAGAGCGAATTTGAAATGAGCTTAGTGGGGTGAGCTAAACTTTTTCTTAGGTCTCCAAATTAAACAAACCAGGGATGACAACTACGTTCATCAATCTAAATATGCAAAGGAACTAATAAAGAAATTCAAAATGGAAAGTTCTAAAAGTTTAAGAACTCCGATGTCTATAAATATCAAAATAGATAATGACTCTGAGGGTAAACCAATTGACCTAAAATTATATAAGAGTATGATTGGTAGCTTATTGTACTTAACTACTAGTAGACCTGATATTTTATTCACTGTAGGTATGTGTGCTAGGTACCAAACCTGTGCTAAGGAATCCCACTTAGCAACACTAAAAAGAATTCTAAGGTACATTAAGGGTACCCTAAATGTAGGTATTTGGTATCCTACGACTTCCACTTTTGAATTATCAGGTTACTCTGACTCTGATTATGCTGGGTGTATACTAGATAGAAAGAGTACAAGTGGAAGTTGTCAATTATTAGGACATAGTCTAGTCAGCTGGTGCAGTAGAAACCAACACTACGTAGCTTTATCCACAACTGAAGCAGAATATGTTGCCTAGGAGAGTGTGTGACACAACTTTTATGGATGATGCACACTCTTAAGGATTTCCAGCTGGACTATAACCAAACTAAAGTGTTTATTGACAACATTAGTTCAATAAACCTGACTAAAAATCCAATTCATCACTCCCGAACCAAACATATAGAAGTAAAACATCACTTTGTTAGGGATCACGTAGCCAGGGATGAAATTGTACTTATGTATGTGGACTCAAAATCCAATTTAGCTGACATCTTTACTAAACCCTAACTTGAATCTGAGTTTAGCTTACTAAGAAGGCAGTTAGGGTTGTTCTTAGTAGAATAGGACTGCTCTAATTTTCTTTTCAAAAACTTCTATATTTTCCTAATTTTTTTCAAAAATTAGCATTTAATATTTTTTTAAAAACATCATTTCGTTTATTAAGTTCTTGAAGTTTAAAATGATTTTCTAACTTAGATTTTTCAAAACTTACCCCCTTTAAACCTAGGTTTTTTTCGCAAATGGACTTATCCTAGGATTTAACCCTAGAATTGCATGTACCCATAGATCTAGAAGCCAGCATCTCACAAGCACCTTAGGGTACTTTGATTGATAACCTAGACTGGGTTGAGATGCTTAGGTCTATGCCTTGACTCAAGATGCTTTAAGTCAGTGCATCTATAGTAGTTGGGGCGATAAATACAATTGAATAGCAATCAAGTTAAGTGTTCAAGCTTAGACAATCTAACTTGATCAGATCACCTAACTTGACTAACCCTAGTGAAAGCTACTATTATATAACAGTTAGTAAGTAGCTAACTGGGTTAGACAGGACCCGAACAAGTCTAGTTTAATTGGTTTTGTCCTTTTTATTGCTTGAATTCACTAGAGTTGGTTCAATATGGACTCAAATTTTATTAACTCTGATACAAAATTGATCTGATTTGCAATTACTTTCTATCATTTTTTTATATATGGAAAAAGGGGAGAGAGGAAAAAAAAGAGAGGAATTTTTTTTTTCAAATTTCCATTTTCTCAAAAAGTTAAAGCTTAGTGCATTAAAATTTCAAATTAAATTTAAAATTAAAGCTCTGATTCTTTCGAAAATGTTTTTCTTAAGTGCACAAATTTAACTGAGCAAATAAGTTTCTCAAGTGCACAAATTTTTTTTCTATGTAAAAAAATTCTCAAAATTTTTTTGCTTTAATTTCCTAAGTGCATGTTTCTAATCAAATTTCTCTAGGTGCATGTTTCTAAGCACAAAACTTTATTTGCACAAGTTTTTAAGCAATATTTTTTTTAGTGCACCAAATCTTTTGACTAAAATATTTTTTGTGCACAAAATTTTTCTCTAAGCAAAATTTTTCAAGTAAAATTTTTTTGCAAATTTTTTTTAAGTGCACAAATTTTCTATGTAAAAATATTTTTCCAAGTGCACAAATTTCTTTTTTAAGAACACAAATTTTTCAAGGGCACAACAAATTTTTCTAAAGTGCAATTTTCCAAAGAAAAATTTCTAAGCAAAAATTTCTCTAAACAAAAAATTTATTAAGAAATCTTCTAAGCAAAATTTTTTGATTTGCATTAAAGTCTTTTTAAGTAAAACTTTGTTTTTTTAAAAAATTTTCTAAGTGAAAATTTTGCACAAATTTTTTTTCAAAATGAAAACTTTGCACAATAATTTTTAAGTGAAAAATCATTGTAAATGTGCAAATGCCTTGCTTTGTTTCGAAAAAACACTTAGTCAAAATTCGTACACTTAGACTTTTTGAACTGAATATCATTGAGAGCTTCAGGGGGAGAATGTCCATTCCAAGGAGAGCTCAGTAAATATTTTTTTAAGTAATCTTTCGTATAAACATGATTGTTATTCATATTCTTTAAATGATTAAACTTAACTTTTTGAACCTGGTTGCCAGAAATCAAAAAGGTAGAGATTGTTGGTGCTAGAAGCACCAAGATCGAACTCATGTTTTAATAATGACAAAGGGTTTATAAGTTAAGGGTTTGATGTGATCTAAAGACGTTACTCAAGTGTGCAGAAAAGTCCTAGGTCAACTAGGCACGAAGTCCTGACAAAAGGTTGGGCAATAATTCCTGGTCGTGGACTGGGCACCGAAGACTTGGTGAGTGAAGCTGGGCAATAAGTCCTGGTAGTGGACTTTGCACCGAAGACCTGGTGAGTGAAGTTGGGCAATAAGTCCTTATCGTGGACTGGGCACCGAAGACCTGGTGAGTGAAGCTTAGCAATAAGTCCTGGTTGCGGACTGGGCACGAAGACATGATCCGGGAGATTGGACAAAAGTCCAACCGGAGGAGCCGGTTGGCAAACAGGTAAACTCTCCTGAGAGGAGTAGGTGAGGACGCGTTCCCCGTAGGAGGGAACATTAGGTGTTGGTTCGACCTAGGGTTCCATTTAGGAAGCCTAAAGTCAGAACCAAGACAGCTTAGGTTGTTAATCATGCTTAAACTTACATCATTTGTATGTTATTTGTGTTTTGGAACTAACCCTGGTTGCAGGAACAAAGGGATGGATGTTTCTGCTCCCAGGGCCTGAATGGAGTTAGGCGCCTGTTTGAACAGGCGCCTGTGTTGATACAGGCACCCACAGACAAGGGTCTTTCCAAAGCCATTCGAAGCAAGCCTCCACGTCAGCATATGAGGCGCCTGTATTCATACAGGCGCCCCAATCAGCTCAGGTGCCCCAGTTGAAGGGATAAGCGCTGGCCTAGCTGCGGATTGAGGTTCACGCAGAATCGGCCACGTGTCAGGCACCCCCTTCAACACAAGCGCCCAGTGACTAGTATATAAAGGGGTTCACCCCCTTGCTTCAAGAGACAACTTCTTTCTATGAATTTTTTCAAGCGCTCTTCTCCAAACACTCCGTGCTCAAGTCTCAAGCGCCAACGACGACCCACGGCTCCGATTTTCAATCTTCTCTGGTCATCGGTATAGAATTTTCTTATTGATGTATTTTCTTTAAAATTCTGTATTCAAATTCAAAGTTGTAATATTTTCTCGGAATATAGAATTGCCCAACGTAAACGGTCATGGACCGTGGGCCTTGGAGTAGGAGCTGACCGCGACTCCGAACCAAGTAAAAAATACAAGTGTTAGCATTGAATCTTTCCGCTGTACAATTGCTCTCCTTTTTTCGAAAAAATATTCGATCGATATTCACTCCCCCCCTCTAACAATTCTATCCGATCCCATAAAAGCCCCTCTGCCTCCTGGAGTTCTCCCAGTAGTTCCTCCAACGTATACTCATGCTTGTTCATGTTGTAGTTGAGTCGAAACTGCTCAAAACTCCTAGGCAGAGACTGGAGTATTATATCGACCTGGGTTTCCCTGTCGATCTGTCCTCCAAGTACCTCAATCTCATTGAGGTGAGCAATCATCTTAAGGACATGATCCCTTACGGGTGTCCCTTCGACCATGGTGGTCATCATCAAGTTCTTCATCGCAACCTGCCTAACGGCCCAACCCTGGTTCCCGAAGAGCTCCTTGAGGTTCTGCATCATATCGTAAGCAGTGGGCATGGTCTGATGCTGATGTTGTAATACATTCGACATAGATGCTAGAATGTAGCACCGCGTCATCTCTTCTGCTTTGACCCACTTCTTATAGCGCTCCCTCTACTCTTCACCAGAGTTCTCGCCAGGCTTTTTAGGGCACTCCTCAAAGAGCACATATTTGTACTCTTCAGCAGTAAGGGCAATGTACAGGTTTCTTTTCCAGTCTATATAGTTAGGTCTAGTAAGTTTGTTCTCCTTAAGTATGGTCTCTAGTGGGTTAAAGGCCATTTTCAAACTACCTGAGAATCACAACAATCACAACATTAGACTTCGAAAATAAATTTATTCCTCAAACAATAAATTTCGAAATCAACCAACACCTCAAAACACCAAGAAATTCGCATGCCGCGTTAGTGTGGTCGTATACGAATTCTACATTCGTTAGAGGAGGTTTTACCCATTAATTTTATTATCTTGTCAACCTAACTTTTTGACAATAAAATTAATAGTTGGTTCACTTCGGCCCTACAAATAATAGCAGTGACTCCGTTAGGGAGGATACTAATATTTGCATCTAGGTGTTTACCATTACACGACACTAAGAAAATTATTTGCGATTATGTGTCTTCTGTTGGGGAAATCACACGCTCTTCAATAATTTTCTATAATCTTTTCTGACCCAGTGATCCGCAGAATAAGTCTATCCGTTGTGGAGGAAGGCACTCAGAGTCGACGCGCGGGCTTGTTCGCATCACTTGTCAGATTGTAATGGAGGCCACGGGACCCATAGGGTCCCTCTCCCACTTAGTTATTTAATGTGAGGAATTTTTTTATACACACACACAACAAGCACATAACCAAAGCAACAAATAAGAAAAATCCTAGATTTTTCCAACTATCATGGCCTTGGTCTCCAATGCGCCTCCAGTCATGTCATCACCTCATCCGCTCCTCCCTACACCGTGTGCAAGCCAACATTAAAGGGATCTCCGAGCCGAGATGACTAGCTAATTATTTACATCTATCGATCCTATACTCCACGAAGGAGTGTACATAATTTCTAGATTGAAAGCAAATAAAAAGCTTGGCTAAACATGTGTCGTATTTAATTACAAAAATTAAATACCTATATAGTCTCGTTAACCCCGAGAATTTAATTAATTACAAAAATGCACAATCAATTGTATACAACTATTATTTTAGCCATGATAAGTTGGAATCTAGTGCCTACAACAAAGAGTTAGCCTACGCACATCCACATATCATCCAGCAAAAATAAAATATATGATAATGTGCAAAAGAGTAACCGAATCCTAAACACACAAAACTGGAAATCTCAGCTCTGATACCAATTGTTGGGTATGACTTGGCGGGTTTCCTAAGCGAATACTTGGTCGTCCTTGTGAGACCTCTCCATGTCTATGGATTAAAAATTAATGTGAATGGAGACCCGTCTCCTAAACGACCATCTCGTCATCGTATCGATCTATTCGAATTACAACTTAGCCAATCTCAAAGATCGAGCCTTGTAATTCGCCTAACTGATCGACCACGGAAAAGACGATGAGTGGATCACTGGTTTTTGTGTTTATTTTTGGGGTCCAATAATTAATTATCAAACATTAATTAATCAAATAATTAAACATGATAATTAATTAACATAAAATGATAAGACAAAAGAGAGAGCCAAGAGAGAAATATACCTCTCTTTATCTCGTAGTCTTCTACCTTATGTCCCTTCCCTCTTGGACGTCGTGTGGGCGACGAGCTACTAAGAACTGGAATCACCAAGACGCTCCAAATAATCTCTTCTTCACACGTATAGCAAAACCCTAGCCCTAGGGTTTGCTACCGCCGGCCACTTCCCCTCCAAGCCTTGCGCCGCCGGCCACCATGGAACTCCCAAGCTCGCCGGCCACAAGGCAACCCTCGAGAGGAGGATGAAGAAGAAGAAGAAGGAGAGAAAAGTCCTTCTTCCTTACCCAAACCAACCGGAAATCCCTCTCCTCCCCTAGCTTGCTGATGGTTGTAACCACCAAGGTAGCAATACCCAAGGTATTGCTCGGCTTGTTTCCAAAGCAACCAAGGGGTCGAACCTGAGAGTCCTCTCTATGTTTACGGATTAATTATTTAATTCCAATAGAGACCCATCTCCCATACGACCGTCTCATCGTCGTGTCAATTAATTCAAGTCACAACTTAGCCAACACCAAAGTTAAGGCCTTGTAACTTTCCAAATTAATCAACCGCGGAAAAGACGACGAATGGATTGTCAGTTTTTGTGTTTATAATCAGGGTCCATGACATAAATTAATTATCATATTAATTAACAAATAATTAATCTATGATAATTAATTAACAACATGCAATGACAAAAATAATCAAAGCAAGAATTAACAAAATGAAGAAGGAGCTAGGGAGAGGTATACCTCGTCTTTTACCTCGCAGTCTTCTACCTTATGACCCTCCTCTCCTGGACGTCCTGTGGGCGACGAGCTACCAAGACGCGGAGTCACCAAGGCCTCCAATGAATTCTCCTTCTCCTTCCTCTCCAAAGCGCCAAACCAAGAAAGAACCCTAGAGTTAGGGTTTTTCTCCCCGCCGGCCTTCACCACCTTTCTAGGAACCACCGACACCTATCCCTTCTCCAAGGGATCATCGGCTCCAAGGTGGTACACGGATGATGAAGAAGAAGGTGAAGAAGAACAAATCTCCTTCACCAAACCTAACCACACAATTCTCCTCTCACCTCCTTGCTTGCGACACCGACGCCACCAAGGAAGCTTCTCCGGCCGGCCACCTCCTTCTATTCACGCCGTCGTGCACCACAAGAGTTGGAGAAGCTCTCCTCCTTTATCCCTGTGATTAGCAGCATGTAAAGAAGAAGAAGAAGGAGTAGTGTAAGGAAGAAGAAGAAAAACTTCCTCTCTTCCACCCGCCGACACTCCCTGTGGGATCGGTTAAAATCGATAGAGGGGGCGGGGGTGAATATCGATCGATAAATTTTTGAAAAACTTAGAGTAATTTACGCAGCGGAAAAATAAATCAATGCTAACACATTTGTTTTTACATGGTTCGGAGTCGCAGTCGGCTCCTACTCCAAGGCCCACGGTCCTTGACCGTTTACGATAGGCAATTCGATATTGAATAAAATTATTACAATTTGAAGTTCGAATATAGAATTAAAATATAGCACTTTAATAAAAAAAATTATACCGACGACCGAAGAAAATTGAATGTCAGAGCCGCGGGTCGTCGTTGGCGCTTGAGTCTTCAGCACGGAGTGTTTGGAGCAGATCGCTTGAAAGAATTCATAGAAAGAAGTTGTGTTTGAAGCCAAGGGAGTGAACCCCTTTATATAGTTGATGCTGGGGTGCCTGTGTTGAAGGGGGCGCCTGACATGTGGCCCATTCTGCGTGAACCTCAATCCGCAGACTTGGCCAGCGCTTATCCCTTCAACTAGGCCGCCTGAGCTGACTGGGGCGCCTGTATGAACACAGGCGCCTCATATGTTGTTCTGGAGGCTTGCTTTGATTGTTCCTGGAAACACCCTTGTCTGGGGCGCCTGTATCAACACAAGCGCCTGTCTTCATTCAGGTGCCTAGGAGCAGAAACTTCCATCCCTTTGTTCCTGCAACCAGGGTTAGTTCCAAAACACAAATAACATATAAATGATATAAGTTAAGCATAGTTTAACAGCCTAAGCTGTCTTAGTTCTGACTTTGGGCTTCCGAAATAGAACCCTAGGTCGAACCGACGCCTAATGTTCCTGCCTACGGGGAACACGTCCTCACCTACTCCTCTCAGGAGAGTTTAATTTTTTGCCAACCGGCTCCTCTGATTGGACTTTTGCCCAATCCCTTGGATCAGGTCGTCATGCCCAATCCACAACCAGGACTTATTGCCCAGCTTCACTCACCAGGTCTTCGGTACCCATTCCACAACCAGGACTTATTGCCCAGCTTCACTCACCAGGTCTTCGGTGCCCAATCCACGACCAGGACTTATTGCCCAACCTTATGTCAGGACTTAGGTGCCCAGCCTACGGCCAGGACTCATTGCCCAATTCTTAGAACCAGGACTTCATGCCAAGTGTACCTAGGACTTTTCCTGCACACTTGAGTAGCATTGTTAGATCACAATAAAACCTTAACTTCTAAACCCTTTGCCATTATCAAAACACAGATTTGACTTTGGTGCTTCCGGCACCAACACTCCCTAGTTCGGACTAGAATTGCCGCCACCGGTGCTCTCCCCTTCCACTCAAGGTGTCTCCGGCCAAGAGAAGAGAAGAAGAACTCCTTCTCCCTTGCCCCAAACCTCAAGAGAAGAGAATATATGAGAAGAAAAGAAACCACAAGGTTTCTCCTTGTTCACCACCACCGGTCAACCCTTAACCCTAGGGGAGAGAAGATAGAGAGAGAGAGAGAAAGATTTGGACTTGATTAATTCATTAGCCTTGTATCATGACTCTAATGGGGTATTTATAGGGCTAAGGTAGGGACCATGAGGGGAGTTGGTTGTTGGCCCGCTAATGGATCCAAACCCGATCCATTAATGAAGATCCATTCCACTAAAGGATCTCATTGAACTTCCTCACCAACCCCCATATTTTCATATGGGCTCCACCTATTATGAGTCGTCCATCTCCCTGTGTTTAAGATATTGAATGCCCGATAATTAATTTAAATTACTAAAAATTTTAATTAATTATCTTCTTGATCCTTGATTAGTACCACTCAACTTTTTCAACATGTCAGACCATAGTGCACTTGCAAGATTTAACATGACGATCCTTTTGAGCTCATCAAGGGGGCATCATTATCCCGACAAACCAGGACACGGATTCCTTCAATAATCAACGGTATACCATATAATTAATATTATTTCCCAATTTACCGGGACTATCGATTTAACAGAATAAATCTTGCCCATTTGTAAGTCAAAGAAATAATAATTAATTATACGCGCCCGTTATTATTTCGGGATTAAGAGATCGTACTCCATAATATATATCCGAGGTCTAATCCAATTTATGAAGTCAGTACAAAATTGGACAACCTCTCTTTTGGTCCTACTCAATGCACACAAAGTACACTAGTATAATTCTATGGTTAAGACAAACCACACCTAATGACACTACAACCATCCCGATGATTTGTCCAACTCCATCTCGGTTGTGAGCCTCATTCTTATACTTCTACAAGGAACTTGATAACATGATCTTCCGTGCATCACCACGCACCATGTTATCTACAATACAAAGTATGAGACATTTTGTGCACATACTAATATAAATATTCACCGTGTGATTTTGCGATTCTCTTTAAAATTAAATGTATTCTAACCAAAATCAAGGCTTTTAGTATACATCCTAACACTTGCAGCGCCGCCGGCCACAAGGTGTTTCCCTTCTTCTCCAAGCTGCACTACCACCTTCCCTCCTTCTTCTTTGCCGAGCCACAAAAGGAGGAAGTTCCTCCTCCTTGTCCCTGTGTTCGCCGATCACCAAGGGTGAAGAAGAAGAGAGGAAAAAGGAAGAGAGGAGGAAGCGTTGGGTGCCCTAGGAGAGAGAATATCAGGGAGAGGAGAGAAGCCTTGGGTTGTGGTGATCAATTGGATTAAACCTGGGTTTCTTGATTCCATGGGGTATATATAGGGCTATGGTAGGGACCATGAGGAGGAGTTGGGTCTTGGCGCGCTAATGGATCCAAAATTGATCCATTAATGAAGATCCATTCCACTAAAGGATCTCCATTGAACTTCCTCACCAACCCCCATATTTTCATATAGGCTCCACCTATTATAAGTACATCCATCTCCCTGTGTTTAAGATATCGAATGTCTGTCGATTAATTTAAATTACTGAAATTTTAATTAATCAACTTCTAACTCCTTGACTAGTACCACTCAACCTTATCATCATGTTGGATCAAATCTACCTGCAGGGTTTAACATGATGAACCTTATGAGCTCATCAAGGAGGCATCATCATCCTGACTCACCAAGACACGGATTTCATCAATAATCAACACATCATGTTCATAATATTATTTCCCAACTTACCGGGCCTATCGATTTAGCAGAATAAATCTTGTCCATTGGTAAATCAAAAAAATAATTATTATATGCACATGCCTGTTATTATATCGGGATTTAGAGATTGTACTCCATAATAAACTGAGGTTTGATCTAATTATCAAGTCAGTACAAATTAGATCACCTCTATTTTGGTCCTGCTTAATGCACACAAAGTGCACTAGTGTAATTCTATGGTCAAGAAAACCACACCTAATTACACTACAACTATCCCAATGGTTTGTCCAACTCAATCTTGGTTGTGAACCTCTACTTATACTATGTAAGGGACTAATAACATATTCATCTGTGTGTCACAACACACCATGTTATCTACAATGCAGAGTATGAGATTGTTATGGATACACTAATTTAAAATTGCAACTGTGTTGTTGTGATTCTCTTTCAAAATGTAGATGATCATATAAAAATACAAGTCTTTTAGTATACATCTAACATCCTAAACATGGATGAAGATCTAAAAATCTCTATTATTCTAGGGAGGTCTTTCCTTGTAATGACGAGAGCTGTTATGGATGTGAAAAACTATATGTTATCTTTGATAATTAGCAAGGAAAAACTAGAATTTGATTTGTCAAAATCTTCTAATCTATTATCTATGTCTACTGTTGCAAGTGTTGTTGTAGGTTGGATGTGTTAGGATGTATAATAAAAGCTTTGCTTTTGGTTAAAAATACATTTACATTTTAAAAGAGAATCGCAAAATCACACGGTGCATATTTATATTAGTATTTGCATAAAATGTCTCATACTTGGCATTGTAGATAACATGGTGCGTGGTGTCGCACAGAAGATCATGTTATCAAGTTCCTTGCAGAAGAATAAGAAAGAGGCTCACAACAGAGATGGAGTTGGTCAAACCATCGGGATGGTTGTAGTGTAATTAGGTGTGGTTTGTGTTGGGGCAATATATGGTCCGGAGTGACCATGTGTTTTGATGTTTAGGAAAAGGCTTTAAGTTAGGTTTACCCTTGTGTTTTGATATGTGTATTTGAGTGTGCAGGTCTTGCAGGATACACATGGACTTGGCTGGACGGCTTCAGGTACCGTGAAGGATGAGTTCTTTTGGTGATTTCTGAGGGATTTTTCAGAAATAAAGTGAGTTGTTTTTGGCACTAGGGTTAGGATTGCTTGGGGCAATCATTTTGATGGTGTCAAAGGGGGAGAACTTGTGGTGTTAAGTTATGTTTAACTTGACGTGAGAAAACTTGTGGTGTTAAGTTGGGTAGAACTTAACTTGGTGTTGTGGGTTATGAGAATTGAAAATTAGGAGAGGACATAGGTTAAGGGGGAGGTTGCCCCTTGTTTGCTATACTTTTAATTTTTAATTTCTATTATTGTTTTTGTTTACCTAACGTAAACATATTGCCGCACATCCAAAAGGAAGAGAAATATACTCGGGAAGGGAAAAACCTAGGTAGCAGACGACTGGTGTTCTGGCAGTCGACCGGTAAATCCCACAGAAAGATCAGTCGACTGCCCTTGGGGCAGTCGACTGGTAGTGGTTGAGAATTCGAACGTTGGGCTTGCAACGGTCGAATTTGAGTGGGGGCAGTCGACTGCCCTTGGGGCAGTTGACTGGTAGCGGCCAAAACAGAAGTGAGCTCTATTTAAAAGGACTTCATTTTGGCTGACACTCTGGACGAATTTGGCTTTAGTTAAAGGTCAAATAGTAGTCTAAGAGCTTAGAGGCGTTTTCGGGATTGTGGCGAGGTTTCTCCACCCACAAGGAGCTACACGAGCTAGCTGAAGGGCATCCGGGGAGTGATCCACCGAAGGATCAAGGGATCGTCCACCTTACGGACAGCCGTGGAGTAGGAGTTTTATCTCCGAACCACATAAATAGGTGTGTCATTCTTCTTCGTTAGGTTTTGTTCTATTTAGTATATTCCGCTTGCCCACTAACGATTGTAGGAAGAAAACCGAAAGAAGCTATTCACCCCCCCCTCTAGCTTGCCGGTCAGATCTAACAAGTGGTATTAGAGCGGGGTCGCTGATCTACGGACTAACCGCCGGGAGAGCAAAAGGTGCTAGAGGAAGATGGAATCGGAAGGTCTACTTGGATGGGATACTAGGATTCCACCTCCATACGATCGAGATGATTTCAATTATTGGAGGAATCGGTTGGGGACATGGTTCCAAATGGATTGGGATCATTGGACGACATTGGAAGTGTCATTTGAAGCTCTAACGGATAAGAGGGGGAAGTGCCTCCGACCTCGGTATTGGGCCAAGAGTCAAACGGAAGAAGCGGAGGTGGATAAGGAGGTAACTAAAACTATATTGAATTTATTACCTTCACATATTGTGTCAAATGTATGAGAGTACAAGAATGCATATGAGCTATGGAGGAAGATAATAGCTCTACATGAGAATTCGACACAAGGACAAGAAGAAGAAGAGTCCAAGGAAAAGGATCAATTGGAAGTTGAGTCAGGTTCAACATCCGAAGAGGAGGAGAGAGTTGAATCATCTACATCTTCAAGTGAGAATGAAATAGAAGAGGTCTCCACTTCAAGAATTGAGGGGGAGGAGAGACTCACTTCAATACCGGAGCAAGAAGAAGTTCCTACCTCTACCAAAGCAAAGTCAAAAGACCTAATCATATGCTTTGGATGCAACAAAAAGGGGCACTACAAGGACAAGTGTCCACTAGGTAAAAAGGAGGTAAACCCTAAACCCGGGTCCATTCATTTAAATTCTAACATGGATTATAGGGAAAAGAAGAAGAAAAAGCACATTAGGTGCTACACTTGTGGAGAGCTAGGGCATTATCACACCAAGTGTCCAAGAAAAGGAGAGCTCAAGAAAATGGAGCATTTAAGAAGATGGGAAAAAGAGGAAAAGAAGAGAAGCTCATGTCAAGGGGGAGCTATAAGGGTAAGGGAGGTAATCCCTAACTTTAAGTTTAAATGTAATTCAAATTTAAACCCCTCTATGCATAATAAAAATAATGTTAATTATTTACCCATGTATAACTTTGGATTTAAGTATCATGATAGGAGTAGGGTTAATATTATACATCAAAACCCTAGGAAAATCATGCATCATGATAAATCTAAGACCTTTGAACCTAAGGATCAAGGCAAAAATCCCAAGAAGGGGAGACATATGCCTAGAAAGGTGGGTAGATCTAGGAATATCCAAGGAGGACATATTGATTCTAGGTTTGAGAACCTAGAAAGGGAAAATCAAGCGTTGAGGGAAAAGCTTGATAGGTTAGAGAAACCCCTAGAAAGATTCACCATTCGATCTAAGGGTTTGGGTATGGTGTTGAGTGGTCTAAAACCCAACAATGATAGATCGGGATTGAGATACCGATCTAAGGTCTCCAATACTAATGGAAAGAAATATGCTAGGGTAGCATATAATTATGGCAAGGAGGGGAAGTCCAAAAATGACAAGGGGGTGTCATGTAACGACCCGGAAAATTCTCTTAATATTTTCTTAAAATATTGAGCATGTCTAGATAATTTTCCGAGTGACCTAGAAATATTAATACAAAATTTGGCCTAGAAATCCATATTTTCTCATTTAAATTGAGAAAACTAAGTACTAATGGGCCTTATATGGGCTTTTTAGTACTATAATTATTGGAGAATTTTAGGTAAAATTAATATAAATATAAGGGTTTTAATGAGAAATATTAACATAATTATGGGGGAATTTTTAGAGAATTTTCGAAATTTTGGGAAAAATAATAGAAAATAAAAGGAAAAATAAAATAAAAATAAGGTGCATGGACAAAGGATTGAACCTTGGACCCCTTGTACAACCATGCATGCTCTAACCAATTCACCTAGCAAGGGAGTGCTATGAGGAAATGAAATGGAGTTTGGTTAAGGCTTAAGGGAAGAGGAAAAGACACCATGACTCTTCACTTACCCTCCTTATTGTGTTATAAAGAAGGGGGTTTGGGAGTTACCTTCTTCCTCCCATCAATTTCATTTTTCTTCCTCCTCCTCCCTCCTCCTAGCCGAAACCTCAAGGAGAGGTTCTCCCTTGGAAAAGCTCCACAAGAAGGTCTCATCACCAAGATCTAAAGGTTTTCCCAAGGCTACAAGGGCAAGGGGGTTCAAGTGTCCAAGGGATTTACAATTTCCTTCTCTTTTAAGGTCTAAAAATCAAGATCAACCAAGGTAAGACTCCCTCACCTGTGGTATAATAGTTCCTTATGTTTTAGCATAATATAATGGTTGGTTTTTGGGATTGATGTTGAAAGAAAAACCAAGAACCCTAGTCCTAAGGGTTTCGGCCACCAAGGACTTTTGGGTCCATGAGGATGCTAAAAATCTTAATCATGTTTCTAATGTGTTCTTATAATGTTTAGAGAATAAATATAATTTTTGGGGAATTTTTGGGGTACCCTAAGACCCTTTAGGGCTTGGGACTATTCAAGGATTCCATGGCTAGGGTTGGTTTTAACCCTTCAAGTATGTACTTTGTGTATTATCATGATATAAGGGAGATGGAGGATGATTTATGTGAATTTTCACATGGCCTAGAGACCCTACAAGTTTCGGCCAAGATGGATAATAGGGCAGAAAGTTAGGCTTACTTCAAGTAAGGGCCCCAATGGCCCCTATAGTATGGTATAGTTGGTGTTTAATGGTTGATTGGGGATTTTAATGGAATTTTTCCATGCACCCATGGCCTTATAGGTTTTGGCCAGCCCTAGGAAGGAGGGCTAAAGGTTAGGGTTAACTCTAATCATGAGCCCTAATGGCCTCCTATGGTCTCATAGATGATGTATGATTGTTCCTTTACTTTATGCTATCTTACATGTCTATGGAATTGATGGAACTCCTCCATATAGGTTTCGGCCAAGCCATGTATCTAGGGTTTGGGGTGGAGTTAGGGTTCGAAGAATGATGGTTTATGCTTATCATGAAGTATATATATATATATAGGTTCAAGCATGTGGTAGAAATCATGTTACCTATAACCCTAACCTTAAACACCATGTTTTATGTTGTATGTTATGATTCGATGCCATGCTTAATAGGGTTTATTATGAATGCCTTATGTTTTATGCCATGTACTTGAATGGTAGGTAGAATGTTATGGAAATCCTACCTATGCATGCTTGAGATAGATACCATGCTTAGGCAAGAAATGCAATGTTTACCTTATGTATCATGATCATACAAGCTCTATGTAGTAGGATAAATATCTATGAAAACATGTCATGTTCGATGCAATGCTTACCTTATATGATATGATCATGCAAGTACTAGGAATAGGAATGATGTTTAGGTATGCATGCCATGTTGTATGAATAATGATGCATGCCATGTTGTATGAATAAAGATGCATGTCATGTTTATGAAAGAAGATGCATAACATGTTTATGAATGAAGATAATGCCCATGCCTTCCAGGCATCATGATGCTATGCAATAAGTATGAACAATGAAAGGACAAGCATGTGTTAAGTCATGCTTTATGTAACATGGTTATGCTATGAATGTCTTATGAATGATGAAACATGTAAAGTATTTTACTTTATGAATGGGCTTGTACCGGACCGAAGTATGGGTCAAAGGGATGGGCACCTTAAGAACGCCCCGGTTATGGACTACCGACTATGCTGTCCACGGTTCTGGCACTACCGGAGCTGTGCAACAGGGATGGGCTCCTTAAGAACGCCTCGGTTCGGGGACTACCGACTATGTTGTCCTTACCCTAGTAGGTCGGGGCTCGCTACCTCGGATTTGCTAGGGATGCGCGCTTATGATGTATGTATGTGGTACAAGCCGGGGACCCCCAATGATATGATGATTATGTTTAAACATTTAAAAGTATGTTTTTTTAAAAGTTAAGCATCCTTATGTATATGCATTCCACTCATGCATTCATTCATGTTATGCATTATGCTATGCTAATAAGGTTTTATGCTTACGTTTCATGTTAAGAAATATGCATGAGAGTAAATGATCTATGTCATGATTATGTTAAGAAGATGCTCATATGCTATGATAGGAAGTATGCCTATGTTTATGCCATACAGGTTGGTTTACACCTTATAGACATGTTTATACCATGTATTATGTCATGCTTAGAATGTTTATTATGTTTATGTTTATGCCATGTAGCATGTCATGCTTAGAATGTTTACTATGTTTACGTTTATGCCATGTCTCATGCTATTCTAGGAATGTTCACTTATGTTTATGTTCATGCCATGTCAAGTATATGATAAGTGATTCAAGTTGTTATGTTCTAAGTAGAGCACCAAGTATGTTAACGTTTCATGTGCTCATTATGAAATGATGAATGGTTTTTGTGAGTAGGAAAGAGTCTTACTAAGCTTGTGTTCTTATAGTCTTATTTCCTTATACTGCAAATCATTCAAGGGGACAATGAGGAAGCAGCAGGAGGGCAAGAACGCATGTGTGTGGTAGTGACTTGGCCAGGAAACCATATGTTTACCGTTTATGCTAGAACTTTACCTTGGTTACTTATATGCTTGAATAATGACTTATGGAACTCTATGATGTGATCTTAAGTATGACATGATATGATGCTTAAGTATGAAGTCAATATGCCAAGTTCCCATGTCATTATGTTAAGAATGGTAGTAGGGCATGTATGAGTAAAGTTAAAGTGAGTCCGCTACCTTATGATGTCTACCTGCCCTGCTCATGTTAACGTAATGCCGCTTTATGGAAAAAAAAGCGGGCGTTACATGTCATTTAAAAGCAAAAAGAAGGACTTAACCAAGGACAAGGTGTCTAATGTAACTGTAAGGATCGATTATGTACGCTAGAGGGGGGGTGAATAGCGAATCATGGATCTTTCTTGTACCTGCGTTGTTAGTTGCACAGCGGAAACAATAATAAAAAGAATAAACAACACTAACAATCAGAATTTACTTGGTATCCACCTCGACCGGGTGACTAATCCAAGAATCCGTCGGTGGATCACTCCCCGAATAACCTCCGGCTAGCTCTCGTCGCTCCTTGTGGGTGGAGAAACCTCACCACAACACCTTTGACAACCTTGAGCCCAAAGACTACTAACTTGCCTTTAACCAAGACAAGTTTCGTCGAGAAACTCAGCCACCATGAAGTACTCTTTAAATAGGACTCGGGGCTAATTTCTCGCTATCAGTCGACTGCCCCCAGGGCGGTCGACCGGTGCCAGCCAAATTCGACCGTTGACACCCCCAACGTTCGAATTTGCCAGCTCACCAGCCATCTACCAGTCGACTGCCAAAATGGCAGTCGACTGGCCCAGGGGCCAGAACCTACTGTGAGTTTCTGTTTGCGCTGGCAGTCGACTGTTATAACACCAGTCGACTGCCCAGCCTCTACAAACACTCTTCCTCACTCTCTTGACCCTCGTCGACATGTGCCTTCAAGCATTCTCCCTTGGCTTGCTCCTTGAAGTCCTCTTCCACCGGCTATCATCCCTCGGATGCGCATGCAAGTCCTCGACCTGCCTCCATGCCACCCTTCACGTGTGCCCTTTGAAGTCCACTTCTTAGCTTGCCCTTGGAGTCATCTTCCCTCGGCTCTTGTCCCTTGCCTTAGCTGACTCTTCACTAGCAGCCTTGACTATTGCCTTCACGCCCTTTTCATCCTCGGCCCTCGTCCCTCGGATGCACACAAGCCTCCAGCTTGTCTCCATGCCATCTTTCACTTACGTCTCGAAGTCCGCGTCCCTTGGCTCATCATCCCTGCTATCCAACGGTCCCTCAGCTGCGCACGTAAGCCTCCAGCTTACTTCTATGCCATCCTTCACCTGAAGATATCAACCAAGTCCAGTGTACCTGTACACCTGCACACTCATGTACACATATGAGAACAACACAAATCCTAACTTAACAATATTGCCCACACACCAAAATATCATGATCCTCCAGATCATCTTAGGGCTGATTGCCCCAACAATCTCCCCTTTTTGATGTGTGGCAATACGTTTAAGTTAGGGAAAGCAAAATAGTAGTTAGTAGCAAAAACAATGCATATACAATGCAAAAATGGATCCTATCCCAAGGCATCCCACACTTAACCCTCCAAGTTAGGAATTTTCACACCTAACCCTCCAAGTTAGGACTTTCACAAAAAATGGGCTTTTTAAAGCTTCTCCCAAGCTCCCCCTACATTGGACTTACAAAGGCTTTTTAAGAACCTCACCCAGGTTCCCCTTACGCCAAGAATGGAGCAACCATGCTCCCCCTTAATCTTAGCTCCCCCTAAACCAAGGGTTTCTAGCAAAGGTGTGTTTGGTTTCCCAACTTAAACTCAACACTTCTCCCCCTTTGCCTAACATCAAAAAGAACCCAACAATATCCCAATTATTGGTTCTTTCAATCCCCAATGACCATAAACAATGTGTATTAGCCCCCTATACACTTGTTTTGCATTATTTGGACCCGAAACCAGCTGCTGATACAAAAATCAGCCTTGACCAGTCGACTGCCCCCAGGGCAGTCGACTGATACTCTGAAAATCAGAAATTTTAGCCTTTTTGACGAAATTCAGAAATGCGTCAGAAATTCCACAAATCTCCAAAAATTCCCAAATTTTGTGGAGAGGATTGTGGTACTCATATCTACTTGGAAAAAATACATTCCAAAATGTATCTATCACCATTCCCAAGTTTGACACAAAACTCAAAAACTAGCAAAAAGGTTCACTCAAACCTTAACCAAAAGTCCTAGTTTTGGTTTCCCCTTGATGTCTCTGCCCATGCCAACCCACAATACGTCCCTAGCATTGATTTACATGACAATTACACACCAAAAACTAATTCTCATGCAATATGACCCCAAAGTTATATTTCCATGCATGAAACTCAGAAACACTGTGCCAAAACCCAAGAATTGAGACTCAAGTCCGTCTCCAATTCCTTTGGCACACTCTATGGTCCAACTAGACCTCTAGGAGGAACCCTCCAAAGATCCATTCACCATATATCCCAAAGGCTCCTAGAGCTTCCCCTTGAGCTCTTAGCCCTAGCCACCTCCCTAGGTGACTCAACCATCACTAGGCCACATCGGTGTTCCACCGATGACTCTTGGCCTACAAACTCAACCTTCTTAACCTTAGACACCTTGTCTTTGGTTAAGTCATTCCTTTTTCCTTTAAATGGCACCCCATTTCCATTTTTGGACTCCCCCTTCTTGCCATAATCACATGCTACCCTAGCATATTTCTTTCCCTTGGCATGGGAGTTCTTAGACCGGTATCCAGTTTAACCCACCCAACACCATATCTAAACCCTTAGATCCGATAGTGAATCTCTCTAGGGTTTTCTCTAACCTATCAAGCTTTTCCCTTAAAGCTTGATTTTCCCTTTCTAGGTTCCTAAACCTAGAATCCATATGTCCACTTTGGATATTCCTAGACCGACCCTCCTTTCTAGGCACATTCCTTCCCTTCTTGGGCTTAGTGCCTTGTTCCTTAGGTACAAAGGTCCTAGGTTGATCATGATGCATGCTTTTCCTAGGGTTATGATCTACCTTGTTAATCCTAGTCCTATCATTATATTTAAATCCAAAATTGTGTACCATTAAGTAATTTTCATTAATCCTAGCATGCATGTATGTATAATTAATTCTATTTTTATCATGCATGGAGGAACTTGCATTAGAATTACATTTTGGCTTAAGGTTAGGAATTACCTTCCTTACCTTTGGAGTTCCTCCTTGATGTGGGCTTCTTCTCTTCTTCCTTTCTTCTTTCTCCCATCTCCTCAAGTGCTCCATTTTCTTTAGTTCACCTTTTCTAGGGCACTTGGTGTGGTAGTGCCCTAGCTCTCCACATGTGAAGCATCGAATCTTCTTTTTCTTTTCTTGGGCTTCTCCATTCCTACAATTCATGTTAGATTTAAATTGAATGGACCCAGGTTTAGAGAGTACCTCCTTCTTACCTTTCGGGCACTTGTCCTTGTAGTGCCCCTTTTCGTTGCATCCAAAGCATGTGATATGGTTCTTGGTCTTGGCTTTGGTGGAGGTTGGAGCTCTTTCTTGCTCCGGTATGGAAATGGATCTCTCATCCCCCTCAATTCTTGAAATTGATACTTCTTCTTCTTTTTCTCTAGATGAGGTGGAGGACCTCTCACTTTCTTCTTCCATTTCACTTGAGGAGGTAGATGATTCTTCTTCCTTTTTCTCCTCTTCTTGGGCTATTGAGTTTACCTCCTCGGCCTCTTCCACTAATTGATCTCGTATAGGATTTTTATGGATTTCTTCTACCTTTTTCCATGGATCGTGTGCATTTTCATATGCTCCTACACCATTTAAGATATTAGTAGGCAAAATGTTAAGCAATATATCAATTACCTTTTTATTCGCCTTGGATTGATTTTCTTATTCTTGATTCCAATATCTAGGTCTAAGACACTTCCCATGCTTATCCTTTGGAATCTCGAAGGGCTCTTCAAGCGCAATCTGAAGGTCCCACTCCATTCCAAACTACGTCTCCATCCGTGACTTCCAATACCCGAAATCGTCATGGTCGTAGGCCAGCGGAGTGTAGATGTTGTCCCCCACTTATCTTCCATTTTCTTTTCCCTCTAGCGTGTGCTCTTCTTGGCGGTTAGTCCAATCACGAGCGGTCCTTCGCTCTGATACAAATTGTAAGATTGTATAGGCGTGCTAGAGGGGGGGTGAATAGCACTTTGTCGAACCCCTTGTTCCTACAAGGTTGTTAGCGCAGCGGAAATAATATGTAAAAGAAATGACAATGCTAACAATACCAGATTTTAGTTGGTATCCACCCCGGTCGGGTGACTAATCCAACAATCCGTCGGTGGATCAAACCCCGGATAACCTCCGTCTAGAACTCGTCACTCCTTGTGGGTGGAGAAACCTCGCCACAACACCAAGAACACTTCCTGAGTATACAAGACTACTAACTTGCCCCTATCCAAGCAAGTTTCGTCGAGAAACTCAGCCACCACGAAGTCCTCTTAAAATAGGACTCGGGGTTGATTTCTCACTACCAGTCGACTGCCCCCCAGGGCAGTCGACCGGTGCCAACAAAATTCGACCATTGACACCCCTAACGTTCGAATTTGCCAGCTCACCAGCCACCTACCAGTCGACTGCCAAAATGGCAGTCGACTGGCCCAGGGTCCAGAACCTACTGTGAGTTTATATTTGCGCTGGCAGTCGATTGTTATAACACCAGTCGACTGCCCAGCCTCTACAAACACTCTTCCTCACTCTCTTGACCCTCGTCGACATGTGCCTTCAAGCATTCTCCCTTGGCTTGCTCCTTGAAGTCCTCTTCCACCGGCTATCGTCCCTCGGATGCGCACCCAAGTCCTCGACCTGCCTCCATGCCACCCTTCACGTGTGCCCTTTGAAGTCCACTTCTTAGCTTGCCCTTGGAGTCATCTTCCCTCGGCTCTTGTCCCTTGCCTTAGCTGACTCTTCACCAGCAGCCTTGACTATTGCCTTCACGCCCTTTTCATCCTCGACCCTCGTCCCTCAGACGCACACAAGCCTCCAGCTTGTCTCCATGCTATCCTTCACGTACGTCTCGAAGTTTGCATCCCTTGGCTCATCATCCCAACTATCCAACGGTCCCTCAGATGCGCACGTAAACCTCCAGCTTACTTCCATGCCATCCTTCACCTGAAGATATCAACCAAGTCCAGTGTTCCTGTACACCTGCACACTCATGTACACATATGAGAACAACACAAATCCTAACTTAACAATATTGACCACACACCAAAATATCATGATACTCCAGATCATCTTAGGGCCGATTGCCCCAACAGTAACGACCCGGAAAATTTTCTCAATATTTTATTAAAATATTGACCATGTCTAGATAGATTTTCGAAGGAACATAGAGATACTAGTATGAACCTTAGCATAATTATCCATGATTTTCCCATATAAATTAAGAAGCTAAGTAATAATGGGTCTTACATGGGCCCTTCTAATGCCATGACCATTAAGGGACCTTAGGTAAAAATTTTATCATGAATGGAAATGGATTTAAATTAGAAATATTAACATAAACCTTAGTGGGCTCTTATATGGACCTTGACAAAAATAATTATAAAAGTGATAAAAAGAAGTGCATGCACCAAGGATTGAACCTTAGACCTAGTGTATCACCATGCATGTACTAACCAATTCACCTAGCAAGGGAGTGCTATGAGAGAATGAAGAGGAATTTAGGTAAGGCTTAGGGAAGTGAAGGGTCACCATGAGAAGAGGCACCATGCCCCTTCACTTGCCTCATTGCTTAGTATATAAGAGAGGGGAAGGGAAGAGACAACTTAACACTTAAATTATTTGCCTTCTTCTTCCACCAAAGCTTCTCCTCTCCTTCTTCTTCATCCTTCTAGCCAAAGCCTACAAAGGGGATTCTCCCTTGGAAAAACTTCACAAGGAGACCTCTTCTTCAAGATCTAAGGGCTTTCTACAAGGCTACAAGGGCTAGGGGTAATCTAAGGTCAAGGAAGTTTTCTTGTGCTTCTCTATTCAAGGTTATAACCAAGATAAATCAAGGTAAGACCTCCTCACCTGTGGTATAATTGTTTTTTTGATGTCTACCAAGATTTAGATTTTTGATTAGGATCTAAGTTGAGAAAACCATGAGGGAAGGCCTTTAGTGTTTCGGCCAAGCCTTGAAATTAGGCTTGGGGATGTTGTAAACTCTCATTCATGCTCCTTAATGTTTTCTTGTGATAAGTAAGGTATAGATTAAGATTTAGGGAAAGTTTGTGGCACCCTAAGGCCATCTAGGGTTTCGGTCCCTATCAACATGTTAGGGATAGGATGATATCTAACCCTTCAAGCATGTTTATTATGTTTTCCTATGATTTAATGGATATTAATTGTGAATGATAGAAATTTTTCCATGTGCTGGTGACCCTCTAGGGTTTCGGCCAAGGTCAAATTGTAGGGCTAGGACTTAGGGTTAGCTCCAATTATGAGGTCTAATGGCTCTCTATGGCTTTGTATGTAATGAATGGGTTTTATTTTACTCATGGAACCTTTCATGTTGATTTAATGATGGAGCCTCCCCCCTATGGAACTATCGGCCAACTCCAGGTTCTAGGGTTTGGGTTGGGTTAAGGTCTCAAGGATACATGTTTATAGGTTACTATGATGTAAGTACATGTTAAGCATGTTGTAAGAATTTTTGTGTTACCTAAAACCCTAGCTTCATGTGCTATGTATCATAACTTCGTATGTTTAGGTTATGTGCTATTTTTATTCATGAATGTTTTAGACCATGTGTATCATGACTTTGTATGTTTAGGTTATGTGCTATGTTTATTCATGAATGTTTTAGCCCATATACCATGAACATATGTATTTTAGGTAGGCTTCATGTTACGTAGAATATTGCATGTAGGATATTAAATGCCTATAATAGATATATGTTCATGAATGTCTATGCATGTTCTAGGATGAATGCCATGAACCTAAGTAATGTAGAATGCCATGAACCTAAGTAGTACGTATCATGTTTATAAGAATCTTACCCATGCATGCACTATGATGGATACTATGATTATGTATGTATGTCATGTTTTATGAATGAAGATGATGAATGAAGATAATGTTTATGCCTTATGTATGAATGATAAGTATGAATGATGAAGGCATAATGATGTTATGAATTAAGTAAGAATGATGAAATGCCAAGTAAGCTTTATGTCATGCTAAGGGATGGGCACCTTAAGAACGCCTCGGTTCTGGACTACCGTAGTTGTCCACGGTTCTGGAACTACCGTAGCTGTTCCTACTCTTATGTCATGCTTCATGTAACAAGATTATGTTTATGTCTTAAGATATGTTATGTATGTCTATGAATGATGAAGTATGCAAAGTTATTTTACTTTATGAATGGGCTTGTACCGGACCGAAGTAAGGGTTCAAGGGATGGGCACCTTAAGAACGCCTCGGTTCTGTACTACCGTAGCTGTCCACGGTTCTGGGACTACCGTAGTTGTCCAACAAGGATGGGCACCTAAAGAACGCCTCGGTTTTTGGAACTACCGTAGCTGTTCCTACCCTAGTAGGTCGAGACTAGCTACCTCTTATTTACTTAGGGATGCGCGCATAAGATGTATGTATGTGGTACAAGCCGGGGACCCCCATGATGTTATGATTATGTTTAAGTATTTATAAGTATGATTTTCAAATAAGCATCCTTATGTATATGCATTTGATTCATGCATCCATTCATGTTATGCATTTATGTTAAAATATGTTCATGATTTACGCCAAGAATATGCTTAAGAATATGCTCATGATTTACGCCAAGAATATGCTTAAGAATATGCTCATGATTTATGCTAAGAATATGCTTATGATATGTTCATGATTTATGTTAAGACTATGCTCATGATTTATGCTAAGAATAGCTTATGTTGTGTTAAGCACCATGCCATGTTAAATGTCTTTTATGCTTATGTTTATGTTAAGAACCATGCCATGTTAAATGTCTTTTATGTTTATGATTATGTTAAGAACCATGTCATGTTAAATGTCTTTTATGCTTATGTTTATGTTAAGAACCATGCCATGTTAAATGTCTTTTATGCTTACGTTTCATGTTAAGAACCATGTCCTATAAAATGTTTCATATGATTATGTTTTATGTGACGTATGGTTTTAGTGAGTAGGAAAGGGTCTTACTAAGCCTGTGTGCTTGTAGTCTTATTTCCTTATACCGCAGATCAAGCAAGAGGTTATTAAGGGAAGCAGCAGGAGGGCCAAAAGCGTTTGTGTGGCAGTGACATGGCAAAGGATTCTTCTATTTATACTTGTTGCATGTCTTGTGTTTTGAAACGCCTCCTTAGGTTCTATGCTATACTTATGATAGTTATGCCTAATGAATAACTTACTACTTATGATCCTTACGGATAAGTTACTTGGTACTTATGATGCTTATGGATAAGTATGGAATGTTTATATCATGATGCTACGTATGAGGTAATATGCTAAGTTACAATGTCACCATGTTCATGAATGATAGGTAATGCATATATACATGATTCAAGTATTAGCTGCATGGTTAAACGTATGTGTAATAAGTTTAAAAAAAAATTATTCTGCTGCATTTAGATGTTCATATGCCCTATGTATGTTAGCGTAACGCCGCCCTCTCGCCACACCGTAAGGTGGGGGGAAAAAGGCGGGCGTAATAGGTTGGTATCAGAGCAGTCTGCCATCTCACTACACACACATCAAGCCTTCATCCTGCCGCTTCCAAGTAAGTACCTCTAAGCATGCCTTATCTTCTTTTATGATGTTAGAATATGCTAGAATATGTAAGTATAGATGATATCTTATGATTCTAGAATATGCAAGTGTGAAGGATATTTTATGATAGAAAGTACTTTGAAGGATATGTGATATGAACGATACTTTATCTTATTTTTATGAAACCAAATACTTTAGAATTGGATATGCGGGTAGGAATATAAAAAAAAATTTGTAACTACTAAAGTAAAGGAGACCGATTTTGTGAATGCTTCTCTTTGTATATATTTGTGAATTGAAAAAAAAACTAGTTTTGTACTGGTTTTTGTCAGTTTGAGCTGACTCTGTCGTTTTTTTTTCAATTCCAGATGTTGCATGAGAACGGCGCCACGAATCGTTGCCATGAGCGATGTCGTGAGCTGATGGAGCAAATAGAAGAAGTGGATTATAGTCCGGTTCTTAGAGCCCAAGGCAATATGGGAAAATTGGATCGACTATTTTGGAAACTCGAGCAGGAAGGGTTTCCAATCATGGATGACTGTAGAATTGGAGCACTGCTTCGTTCATTGCCCAAGCGGGCGAGAGAAGTTGCTTATCAGATATGGGGGCAGCATGAATGTCGGATCTCATATACGGAGTTATGTAAGCAGCTTCTTCGCCATGAGTTTCCGGAGGATCTGGGAGAGTCCGAGGAAGATCCCGAGATGCTCAAGGAAGATCCAGAGATGCTCGAGGAGGATTCCGAGATGTTCGAGGAGGATCCCGAGATGTTCGAGGAGGACCCCGAGATGCTCAAGGTGGATCCCGAGATGCTCGAGGAAGATCCCGAAATGCTCGAGGATCCGGAGATGTTCGAGGAGGGACCCGAGGTGCCCGAGGAAGACCCCGAGATGCTCGAGGAGGTTCCCGAGATGGATGAGGAGGATCCGATGGAAACGGTAGAAGATCCCGAGACAGGCCGAGGGGAGATGAACGAGAGAGTGATAGCCACTGTCATAATATTTTTTATTATGGGCATGATGTCGACCTATCTAGTTCATTAAGTTCGGTTAGTTTTTGTATATGAACTTATAAGGTTTAATAAATAAAGTTGTGTTAAAAAATAAATAAATAAATAAATAAAACAAAATGGTGATCCGAGTCTTCAGAGAATCAAGCAGGAGATTCTAGAGGGAGAGGGCGATGGTTTTCGTATCGCAGACGGGGGAGTACTATACCTTAGGGATCGTCTATGTATCCCTAATGATCCAGAGCTGCGGAGAGCAATATTAGCAGAAGCTCACGGAACCCCTTATTCGATGCATCCGGGATCCACCAAAATGTATCAAGACCTGAAGGAGAAATTCTGGTGGTCTGGTATGAAGAGAGATGTGGCTCAGCATGTCAACACTTGCCTGACCTGCCAACGAGTGAAGACAGAGCACCAGCGACCCGGAGGAGTTCTGCAGCCACTTCCGATTCCGGAATGGTTGACGAAGTCTGCTTACTTCCTAGCAATCAAGATGATTTATTCGATTGAGCAACTAGCTCAATTATATGCTAAGGAGATAATCAGACTTCATGGAGTTCCCAAGACCATCATCTCAGATAGGGATGGTCGCTTTACCTCACACTTTTGGGAGTGCGTCCAGAAGTCTCTCGGCACTAAATTACGATTCAGTACAGCTTTTCACCCTCAGACTGACGGGCAAACTGAACGAGTGAATCAAGTACTGGAGGATATGTTGCGGGCTTGTGCCCTGGATTTTAAAGGGAGTTGGTGCCGATACTTATGTTTAGCGGAATTCGCTTACAATAATAGCTACCAAGCTACTATCGGAATGACACCTTATGAAGCCTTGTACAGGAGGAGATGTAGGTCTCCAATCTGTTGATACGAAGGTGGTGAAAAGAAGGAAATGGGACTCAAGACGGATCTCATCGATGACACCACCCGAGCTATACAGAACATTCGGCAACGGATAGAGGCTGCTCAGAGCCGGCAGAAGAATTATGCGGATGTCCGACGTAGGCCACTAGAATTTGATGCTGGAGATTTGGTATTTCTCAAAGTGGCCCCTATGAAATGGGTAATGAGATTTGGGAAGAAGGGAAAATTAAGTCCGCGTTATGTGGGACCATACCCGATTCTGAAAAGAGTCGGCAAGGTGGCATATGAACTAGAGCTGCCTCAAGAGATGTCAGCTATCCATACGTGTTCCATGTGTCGATGCTCAAGAAGTGTATTACAAACAGAGATCAAGTGATCGAGCCGCAACAGTACAAGTTCAAGAGGATCTAAGTTTTGAAAGCCGACCTAGCCAGATCTTGGATCGGGAAATCAAAAAGCTAAGGAACAAGGAGGTACTCTTAATCAAGGTCCTATGGCAAAGTCAACAGTTCGAGGAAGCTACCTGGGAACGCGAGGATGAGATGAGACGCAAGTACCCGGAGCTATTCTAAGTTCGAGGATGAACATTCACGAGGTATGGGGGATTGTAACGACCCAGAAAATTTTCTCAATATTTTCTTTAAATTATTGATCATGTCTAGATAGATTTTCGAGGAACATAGAGATACTAGTATGAACCTTAGCATAATTATCCATGATTTTCCCATATAAATTAAGAAGCTAAGTAATAATGGGTCTTACATGGGCCCTTCTAATGCCATGGTCATTAAGGGACCTTAGGTAAAAATTTATCATGAATGGAAATGGATTTAAATTAGAAATATTAACATAAACCATAGTGGGCTCTTATATGGGCCTTGACAAAAATAATTATAAAAGTGATAAAAAGAAGTGCATGCACCAAGGATTGAACCTTGGACCTAGTTTATCACCATGCATGTACTAACCAATTCACCTAGCAAGGGAGTGCTATGAGAGAATGAAGAGGAATTTAGGTAAGGCTTAGGGAAGTGAAGGGTCACCATGAGAAGAGGCATCATGCCCCTTCACTTGCCTCATTGCTTAGTATATAAGAGAGGGGAAGGGAAGAGACAACTTAACACTTAAGTTATTTGCCTTTTTCTTCCACCAAAGCTTCTCCTCTCCTTCTTCTTCATCCTTCTAGCCGAAACCTACAAAGGGGATTCTCCCTTGGAAAAACTTCACAAGGAGACCTCTTCTTCAAGATCTATGGGCTTTCTACAAGGCTACAAGGGCTAGGGATAATCTAAGGTCAAGGAAGTTTTCTTGTGCTTCTCTATTCAAGGTTATAACCAAGATAAATCAAGGTAAGACCCCCTCACCTGTGGTATAATTGTTTCTTTGATGTCTACCAAGATTTAGATTTTTGTTTAGGATCTAAGTTGAGAAAACCATGAGGGAAGGCCTTTAGGGTTTCGGCCAAGCCTTGAAATTAGGCTTGGGGATGTTGTAAACTCTCATTCATGCTCCTTAATGTTTTCTTGTGATAAGTAAGGTATAGATTATGATTTAGGGAAAGTTTGTGGCACCCTAAGGCCCTCTAGGGTTTCGGTCCCTATCAACATGTTAGGGATAGGATGATATCTAACCCTTCAAGCATGTTTATTATGTTTTCCTATGATTTAATGGATATTAATTGTGAATGATAGAAATTTTTCTATGTGCTGGTGACCCTCTAGGGTTTCAGCCAAGGTCAAATTATAGGGCTAGGACTTAGGGTTAGCTCCAATTATGAGGTCTAATGGCTCTCTATGGCTTTGTATGTAATGTATGGGTTTTATTTTACTCATGGAACCTTTCATGTTGATTTAATGATGGAGCCTCCCCCCTATGGAACTTTCGGCCAACTCTAGGTTCTAGGGTTTGGGTTGGGTTAAGGTCTCAAGGATACTTGTTTATAGGTTACTATGATGTAAGTGTTGGTGCAGAAAGCACCCAAGTCAAACCTGTGTTTTGATAATGGCAACAGGGTTCAAAAGTTAAGTCTCACTTGTTATCTAACAATGTTACACTAGTGTGCAGGGTAAAAAAAAAAGCCCTAGCGAAGGAATGCTAGGCACTGGCGAAGGAATGTCAGGGTAAAAAGCCCTAGTGAAGGAATACTAGGCACTGGCGAAGGAATGCCAGGGTACAAAGCCCTAGCGAAGGACTGCTAGGCACTGGCGAAGGAATGCCAGGGTAAAAAGCCCTAGCGAAGGACTGCTAGGCGCCAGGCGAATGATAGCTTGGGATTGAAGCCCTAGCGAAGGAATGCTAGGCACCGGGCGAAGGACAGCTCGGCATCCAAGACCTGGCGAAGGACCGCGAGGCAAACGTCCAACCAGAGGAGCGGTTGGCATCAGGTACATTCTCCCGAGAGGAGTAGGTAAGGACGCGTTCCCCGTCGAGGGAACAGTAGGCGTCGGTTCGACCTAGGGCTCCATTTTGGAGACCCAAAGTCAGAACCAAGACAGCTAAGGCTGTATAAAAATTAATATGTTACTGCTTTTTGGACTAACCCTGGATGCAGGACCGAAGGACTGAGTGTCTGCAGCTCAGAGAGCCTCAAGGGAGTGAGGCAGAAGCTGAGCAGGGCGCCCCGGATGTTCCGGGCGCCCCCAAGGTGAAGACCAACCAGCAGGAGCAAACTCTGCTTCGACAACTGACTGTCGGGGTGCCCCGGATGCTCCGGGCGCCCCCATCGCTCCGGGCGTCTCTCATGCTGCGGGCGCCCCCAGCGCCAACTACCAAAGCAGCTCCCCTCGAAGCCAACAGATGAAAGCTTGACCGGGTCAATACGGGTGCCCCGAGCGCTCCGGGCGCCCCAGTCAAAGCTGATCCCGAATTTAAAGGGATCAGAAGCTGACCGAGCAATTACCGGATCGACTAACACGTGGGGGGCGCCCCCGACGATCTGGGCGCCCCAAGGCTACATAAAGGGCCCTCGACCCCAAGGCTCAGAGCAACACTTGATTCAACGCTTCTACGCTCTTCTGCTCCCGCGCACTGCTCCAGAATCCTCCCAACTCGAGCCGACAACGTCCCTCCGCTCCAAGATTGAATCTACATTGGACGTCGGTAACGAAGAGCAATTTTTCTTTATGTTTACTATACTGCAATTGTAAAATTCCTGTAAACGGTTTTTCGCGCACTTATAGGCAGAAAACGGTCAACTATCGTGGGCCTTGGAGTAGGAGTCGACCTAGGCTCCGAACCAAGTAAAAATAACTGTGTTTGCGTGTTTTGCTTTTAATCTTCCGCTATGCAAACTCTCTATCTCAAATCCGAACGCTTTCCGATATTCACCCCCCCTCTATCGGTTCTCTCGATCCAACAAGTGGTATCAGAGCGGGGAAGTTCAAATTTGGTGCAACCATCAGTTTTAAAATTTTTCGGATTTCTTTTATTTACTTTTTCTCGTTCAAATTTTTTTTCGTTAATCGAGGTTGGTGCAACACCCCTCTATATTTTATTTTCCTTATCCCGCACTACTAATCCAAGACCAAGTCTTGGAAATTTTTTTTTGTTAGTTATTTTTTTCAGATTAAATGGCCATGCAAGAAGGATTCAGCACCGCCAGACCTCCACTTTTCAGTGGAGAAGACTTTTCCTACTGGAAAAGTCGAATGGAGGTCCACCTGAAAACTCAGGTGGACATGTGGATAATTATCCAGTCCGGACTGGAGATACCCAAAAATGCTGAAGGAGTTCCTCAAAGCTACACAGAGTGGGACACTGCTCTGAAGCGTAAAATTGAAGCCGATGCAAAGGCGACTCAGACCTTCCAATGCGGCTTAACAAAAGTGGAGCTGAACCGTGTGGGCCCCTTCAACAGTGCCAAGGAGCTGTGGGTGAAACTGATCGAACTGCACGAAGGAACATCAGACACTCGGATCAGCAAGAGAGATCTTCTCTTGAACAAATTGTATACCATCAAGATGGCCGACAACGAAACAGCAGCCCAGCTTCACGCATGAATCCAAGAATTAATGAACGGTCTTCACACTATAGGTCACAAGGTCGAAAACCGTGACCTAATAAGGTATGCTTTAAATGCTTTCCCTAGAAACACCTTGTGGGCATCTATGGTAGATGCATACAAGGTCTCAAGGGATCTTTCAAAAATAAAATTAGATGAATTGTTTTCCGAATTAGAACTGCATGAACAAACTAACTGCAATTTGGCCGAGAAAGGTATTGCCTTTGTTGCAGGAAAAACTGGAAGGTCAACAAAGAAGAAGCCACAACCTGAACCCGAGTCTAACTCAGACTCAGAAGATGAAGACGGAGATCGACCTAAGCTGGTCCGACTGGCCCGAAGCTACTATAAAGAATTGAAGAACCAAACCAACAGACGGAAAACAAGCCGAAGAAAGGACGAACCAGCTGAACCCACAAATGACAAAAACAAGCCCAACGTGACCTGCTACGAGTGCAAGAAGAAGGGCCACTACAAGACGGAGTGTCCAAACCAGAAGGAGACCAAGAAGACAAGAAGAAAGAAAGCACTCCATGCAACCTGGGACTAATCTTCCTCAGAAGAAGAAGAAGACGCACCCCAGTCAAACCTACTAGTCCTGACCGCCTCAGAAGAAGTCGAGACCGAGTCGGAGTCTGAACAGGATGACGGCAGACTAACCTTTTCAGAAGACGGCGAAATCAAGGTAAGTGGTTTCAATAGAAGTCAGTTAAATGAACTTATTTCGTATCTTTCTCGAGATTTGGCGAAAGCCAAACTCCGAGTCGAATCCCTCCGACAGGAAGTAAAACTCCTGAAAGAGGGAGCTGACTCTAAATCATTAACCGAGAAAGTTCAAGAAGGAACTCCTACTCAAGTTGAAAAACTTGAGAAAGAGAACTCCTCCCTGAAAACTCAGGTTAAGGATCTTAGATCAGCTTTAGAACGATTCACTTCTGGTTCCAAGGGTCTTGACATGATTCTTGGAAAACAGAAGTCCGTTCTAAATCGATCCGGACTTGGCTATAGAACCAAATCCCGACAAAGATCTTACTTTGCTGTACTGAATCAGTCCAGAAGTAAAGTTCAGGCATGGGTACCTAAACTGTACCTGAACAAACCAACTGGATCAAATCAGTATTGGATCCCCAAGGACAAGATTCACATCTTGCCTAATCATTACCGTGGCTTTAGTCCAGGGGGAGCCAAATTAAAAACTATATTTATTGTTAAATAGAATTTAATTCTTGCAATTTGCCTGATTGATTGTTTATTTAAATTTCTACAATTTACCATGCTTAGACTTAGGAATGGTTAGTATAAGGACTAAACAAACTTAACTGAAACTTGACAACATAGTATTGGGTGGAGGTGAGATGATAGTACGTTAGGGAAACCAATTCTAATAAGATCAAGTACACTTGGTCTCTTTAGACTGGTGAAACTAGCCGAAGCTACCGATACAAGACCCAAACTAGTTAGACCAGAATTTTTCAAAGATTAATTTTAAAAATGAAACTTCATTAAATGGCTTTGTCAAGGAAAGGGTTGATGATCCAATAAGGCTATGACCAAAGAAGGCCTAGTGCCTCGCCAAGACCTAGAAGCCAATTTTTGAATTTCAAATTCAAATTATTCTTTGTCAAATTCAAATCTAACATAAATTTTCAGTTAGGTATAGATTCAAACATTTCTTTTCAAAATAAACTTAACTGTCTTCAAAATTAATTTAAGACCTTCTAAATAAAAATTAACTTTTTCAAAATAATTTTACTTATCAAAACCTGTCTCACAAAACCTATAAGGCTAACGTGATTGAAAACCCTAGATTTGGGTGAGATAGACTAGGCAGTGAAACTCAATTTAAGCTATTCCTGACTCTAATTGGATCCAAATCAATAAAACTCTTTATGTGTAGGAACATAAAGATTTGGACCAATGGATGTTGGATAGCGGTTGCTCCAGACACATGACTGGAGATAAATTGAAGTTCACCAAACTCAAGTTCAAGAACCTAAGCTCAGTGGCATTTGGCAACAATGCTACACTCAAGGTAATTGGGTTAGGTAATATTAAACTTAAATCTGACTTTGTTATTAAGAAAGTTCTTTTGGTTGAAAACTGCAATTTTAACTTGCTTAGCATAAGTCAGTTATGTGATTCTGGTTATATAGTCACCTTCAACAATTCTAACTGTCTGATTAGAAATGTACAAGACTCAGAAATCATGCTTAAGGGCACTAGGAAAAATAATGTATACACTATAAACCTACCCCTAGTACCCAAATGTATGTTAACTCAGTTAGAACAATCAAACCTTTGGCATAGGAGATTAGGTCATACCAATCTGAGAACTATCTCAAAAATCACCCAACTTGGATTAATCAAAGGTATCCCCAAAATTAAAAATAATGAAAACCTAATATGTGAATCATGAAATCAAGGCAAACAAACCAAATCTAATCACAAATTAATCCAATCTGATTTAACTCAAACCACACTTGAGCTCCTGCACCTTGACCTATTTGACTCACATGGAGCCAAGTCACTAAGCGGGAACCGATACTGCTTAGTAATAGTTGATGATTACTCTAGGTTCACCTGGGTTAGGTTTCTAAAAACCAAAGATGAAACCCTAAACCTATTTAATGAATTCTGCAAACTAATTGAAAATCAAAACGATACTAAAATTAAAAGACTTAGTAGTGACCACGGGGGAGAATTTGAAAATCAACGGTTCGAGAAATTCTATAAGGTAAATGGGTATTTAAATGAATTTTCATGTCCTAGAACCCCCCAACAAAATAGAATAGTCGAAAGAAGGAATAGAACATTACAGGAAGCCGCTAGGGCTATGCTCAACGAATTTAGCCTAGGAAACCAATATTGGGCAGAAGCAATTAGTACGGCTTGTTACATCCAAAATAGGGTTCTGATTAACAAGCGACACAACAAAACACCCTATGAACTGTACTACCATAGACTCCCAAATCTACACTACCTAAGGGTCTTTGGATGCAAAGTCCATATCCTAAACACCAAAGACTATTTAGGAAAATTTCAGTCCAAGTCAAACCCAGGTATCTTTCTAGGATACTCAACCACAAGTAGAGCCTATAGAGTTTACAACAAACAAACTAAGAAAATTGAAGAAACAACAAACTTAATATTTGATGAAGAAATCAACTCAACATCTGATAATCCAGACCTAACTTCATCAAATTCTGATCAAGAAAATAATGAACAAACAAGTGAACCTTTAATTGAACCCTTAAACGAACTAACTATTGAACCAATTAATGAGTCAACTGAACTAATTATCGAACCAACAAATCAGCCAACCCAAAGAGTCGAATCTAATAGTGAACCAAACCGACCAGCCGGACCTGAGGCTGAACTAAGTTCTAGAAGAACCAAGAAACCCAGACTTAGTCACCCAACCGATCAAATTGTGGGTGATCCAACTCTAGGAGTCAGGACTAGATCCTCCTACAGAAACCTTAGTCAAATAGCTATGATATCAAAAATTGAACCCAAAACTATAGAGGAAGCCCTACCTGACCATGATTAGATCATAGCTATGCAAGAAGAATTAGCCCAATTTGAGAGGAACCAAGTCTGGGAACTAGTGCCTAAACCTGAAGGCAAATCCATCATTGACACTATGTGGGTCTTTAGGAATAAGCTAAATGATCAAGGAGAAATAGTTAGAAATAAAGCCCGCTTAGTAGCTAAGGGATTCAGCCAAGTAGAGGGATTAGATTACGATGAAACATATGCCCCAGTAGCTAGACTTGAGTCCATTAGAATGTTGTTAGCCTTTGCATCCCATAAAGGATTTAAGCTATACCAAATGGATGTAAAGTCAGCTTTCCTAAATGGATTCATTAAAGAAGAAGTTTATGTAGGACAACCCCCTGGGTTTGAGGACTCAGACAAACCTGACCACGTTTACAAATTAACTAAAGCACTATATGGGTTAAAACAAGCACCTAGGGCTTGGTATGAACGTTTATCAACTTACTTAACTTCTAAAGAATTTAAACAAGGACAAATTGACTCAACCTTATTTATTAAAACCCTAGGAAAAGATATATTTATTGCCCAAATTTACGTAGATGACATAATCTTTGGATCCACCAACACAAACTTCCTAAAAGAGTTTGTCAAGATAATGGAAAATGAATTTGAAATGAGCTTAGTTGGTGAGCTTACCTTTTTCCTAGGACTACAAATCAAACAAACTAGAGATGGAAACTACGTCCATCAATTCAAATATGCTAAAGAGTTAATAAAGAAATTTAAAATGGATAACTCTAAAAGCATAAGTACCCCCATGACCACTAATATAAAAATAGATAGTGACCCTGATGGTAAGGCAGTAGACCTCAAACTATATAGAAGTATGATAGGTAGTCTACTGTACCTTACAGCCAGCAGACCTAACATTCTTTTTGCTGTAGGGATGTGTGCTAGATACTAAAGCTGTGCTAAGGAAACACACTTAGCAGCCCTAAAAAGAATACTAAGATATGTAAAGGGCACCCTAAATGTAGGGATTTGGTATCCTAGAACCTCAACCTTCAATTTGTCAGGATACTCGAATTCTGACTATGCTGGTTGTAAATTAGATAGAAAGAGCACAAGTAGAAGCTGCCAGCTATTAGGAAATAGTCTAGTAAGTTGGTGCAGCAGAAAACAACACTATGTAGCTCTGTCCACAACTGAAGCTGAGTATGTAGCCTTAGGAGAGTGTGTAGCATAACTTTTATGGATGATGCACACTCTTAAGGACTTCCGCTCAACTACACCCAAACTCAAGTATTTATTGACAATATAAGTTCAATTAATCTAACTAAGAACCCAATCCAACATTCCAGAACAAAACACATAGAAGTTAAACATCACTTCGTAAGAGACCATGTAGCCAGGGGTGAGATAGTACTTAAGCATATAGACTCAAAATCCAACTTAGCTGATATATTCACAAAACCCTTACCTGAGTCTGAGTTCAGCTCACTAAGAAGGCTGTTAGGACTGTGCTCTATAGAATAGATTAACTCTACTTTTGATTTTTTTTCTGCTTTACTTAATTTAAAAATCAGTTTCTAAAAGAATTTGAAAAACTGTTTTACTTAATTTCAAAATCAGTTTTTAAATTTTTTTTCTTGACTTAGTTTTATTTCAAAACTACCCCCTTTCAAAACTAGGGCTTTTTCGCAAATGGACTTAGCCTAGGCCCTAACCCTAGAACTGCATGCACCTATAGATTTAGAAGCCAACATCTCACACGCACCTTAGGGAACTTTTGATTGATAACCTAGAAAGGGTTGAGATGCTTAGGTCTTTGCCTTAATTCAAGATGCTTTAAGTCAGTGCATCTGCAGTAATTAGGGCACTAAATATAACTTACACAGTAATCAAGTTAAGTGTCAAGTTTAGAAAATCTAACTTGAACAGAAACACTTAACTTGACTAACCCTAGCAAAAACTACTACTTATAACAGTTAGTAAGTAGCTAAATGGGTTAGATAGGTCCCTACAAGAGGAAATCAACTGATTTGGTTTAAGTCTTATCATGAATTGGTTCAGTACAGCAAAATCATGCAAATATTTTCCTTTATGAAAGTTATTTCCTTTATGCAATTTAATTTCTGCTATATTTATCTGTTTTTGATATATGGCAAAGGGGGAGAGATAAGAAAGGATAGAATTTAAAATTTTTTATTTTTGTCTGTCTCTCAAAATTTCAAAATCTATCCCATATTCAAAAAGGTACTTAAGCTTTTCAAAATTTTCTAAAGTACTTAAGCTTTTCAAAAATTTTCTAAGTACTTAAGCTCTTCAAAAAATTTTCTAAGTACTTAAGCTTTTCAAAAATTTTCTAAGTACTTAAGCTTTTCAAAAATTTTCTAAGTACGTAAGCTTTTCAAAAATTTTCTAAGTACTTAAGCTTTTAATTTTCTAAGTACTTAAGCCTTTCAAAATTTTCCAAGTACTTAAGCTTCTCAAAAACTTACTAAGTACTAGAGTTTGTCAAAAATTTACTAAGTACTTAAGTTTTTTAATCTTACTAAGTACTTAAGTTAAAGCTCTTAAAAACTTTTGAGTACTTTAAAACTTAAGGCTTCAAAATTTTTCTAAGTACTCTAAACTCATGCTTCCAAAAAAATCTTCTATGTACTTTTAAAAATTAAGTTGTCAAAAGATTTCCAAGTACCTAAACTTAAGTTTTCAAAAGTGCAAAAATCATTTTGGAAAATACAAAAGCCTTCTATTGAAAAATTCTAAGTAAAATTTTTTTTTCTTAAACTTAGAACCCCACGAATTTTTGAAAAATCTAGCGGGAGAGTCCTTCCAGGGGGAGGGAACAAAATTTAATGTTTTTACATGCATTGATTAAACTTAACTTTTTGAACTAGCGTTGCCATAAATCAAAAAGGGGGAGATTGTTGGTGTAGAAAGCACCCAAGACAAACCTGTGTTTTGATAATGCCAACAGGGTTCAAAATTTAAGTCTCACTTGTTATCTAACAATGTTACACTAGTGTGCAGGGTAAAAAAACAGCCCTAGCGAAGGAATGCTAGGCACTGGCGAAGGAATGTCAGGGTAAAAAGCCCTAGCGAAGGAATGCTAGGCACTGATGAAGGAATGCCAGGGTAAAAAGCCCTAGTGAAGGAATACTAGGCACTGGCGAAGGAATGCCAAGGTACAAAGCCCTAGCGAAGGACTGCTAGGCACTGGCGAAGGAATGCCAGGGTAAAAAGCCCTAGCGAAGGACTGCTAGGCACCAGGCGAAGGATAGCTTGGGATTGAAGCCCTAGCGAAGGAATGCTAGGCACCGGGCGAAGGACAGCTCGGCATCCAAGACCTGGCGAAGGACCGCGAGGCAAACGTCCAACCAGAGGAGCGGTTGGCATCAGGTACATTCTCCCGAGAGGAGTAGGTAAGGACGCGTTCCCCGTCGAGGGAACAGTAGGCGTCGGTTCGACCTAGGGCTCCATTTTGGAGACCCAAAGTCAGAACCAAGACAGCTAAGGCTGTATAAAAATTAATATGTTACTGCTTTTTGGACTAACCCTGGATGCAGGACCGAAGGACTGAGTGTCTGCAGCTCAGAGAGCCTCAAGGGAGTGAGGTAGAAGCTGAGCAGGGTGCCCCGGATGTTCCGGGCGCCCCCAAGGTGAAGACCAACCAGCAGGAGCAAACTCTGCTTCGACAACTGACTGTCGGGGCGCCCCGGATGCTCCGGGCGCCCCCATCGCTCCGGGCGTCTCTCATGCTGCGGGCGCCCCCAGCGCCAACTACCAAAGCAGCTCCCCTCGAAGCCAACAGATGAAAGCTTGACCGGGTCAATACGGGTGCCCCGAGCGCTCCGGGCGCCCCAGTCAAAGCTGATCCCGAATTTAAAGGGATCAGAAGCTGACCGAGCAATTACCGGATCGACTGACACGTGGGGGGCGCCCCCGACGATCTGGGCGCCCCAAGGCTACATAAAGGGCCCTCGACCCCAAGGCTCAGAGCAACACTTGATTCAATGCTTCCACGCTCTTCTGCTCCCGCGCACTGCTCCAGAATCCTCCCAACTTGAGCCGACAACGTCCCTCCGCTCCAAGATTGAATCTACATTGGACGTCGGTAACGAAGAGCAATTTTTCTTTAAGTTTACTATACTGTAATTGTAAAATTCCTGTAAACGGTTTTTCGCGCACTTATAGAATTGCCTGCAGAAAATAGTCAACGACCGTGAGCCTTAGAGTAGGAGTCGACCTAGGCTCCGAACCAAGTAAAAATAACTGTGTTTGCGTGTTTTGCTTTTAATCTTCCACTGTGCAAACTCTCTATCTCAAATCCGAACGCTTTCCGATATTCACCCCCCCCTCTATCGGTTCTCTCGATCCAACAATAAGTACATGTTAAGCATGTTGTAAGAATTTTTGTGTTACCTAAAACCCTAGCTTCATGTGCTATGTATCATAACTTCGTATGTTTAGGTTATGTGCTATGTTTATTCATGAATGTTTTGGACCATGTGTATCATGACTTTGTATGTTTAGGTTATGTGCTATGTTTATTCATGAATGTTTTAGCCCATATACCATGAACATATGTATTTTAGGTAGGCTTCATGTTACGTAGAATATTGCATGTAGTATGTTAAATGCCTATAATAGATATATGTTCATGAAGGTCTATGCATGTTCTAGGATGAATGCCATGAACCTAAGTAATGTAGAATGCCATGAACCTAAGTAGTATGTATCATGTTCATAAGAATCTTACCCATGCATGCTCTATGATGGATACTATGATTATGTATGTATGTCATGTTTTATGAATGAAGATGATGAATGAAGATAATGTTTATGCCTTAAGTATGAACGATAAGTATGAATGATGAAGGCATAATGATGTTATGAATTAAGTAAGAATGATGAAATGCCAAGTAAGCTTTATGTCATGCTAAGGGATGGGCACCTTAAGAACGCCTCGGTTCTGGACTACCGTAGCTGTCCACGGTTCTGGAACTACCGTAGCTGTTCCTACTCTTAAGTCATGCTTCATGTAACAAGATTATGTTTATGTCTTAAGATATATTATGTATGTCTATGAATGATGAAGCATGCAAAGTTATTTTACTTTATGAATGGGCTTGTACCGGACCGAAGTAAGGGTCCAAGGGATGGGCACCTTAAGAACGCCTCGGTTCTGGACTACCGTAGCTGTCCACGGTTCTGGGACTACCGTAGTTGTCCAACAGGGATGGGCACCTTAAGAACGCCTCGATTTTTGGAACTAACGTAGCTGTTCCTACCCTAGTAGGTCGAGACTAGCTACCTCGTATTTACTTAGGAATGCGCGCATATGATGTATGTATGTGGTACAAGCCGGGGACCCCCATGATGTTATGAGTATGTTTAAGTATTTATAAATATGATTTTCAAATAAGCATCTTTATGTATATGCATTTGATTCATGCATCCATTCATGTTATGCATTTATGTTAAGAATATGCTTATGATTTACGCCAAGAATATGCTTAAGAATATGCTTATGATTTATGCTAAGAATATGCTTATGATATGTTCATGATTTATGTTAAGACTATGCTCATGATTTATGCTAAGAATAGGCTTATGTTGTGTTAAGCACCATGTCATGTTAAATGTCTTTTATGCTTATGTTTATGTTAAGAACCATGTCATGTTAAATGACTTTTATGCTTATGTTTATGTTAAGAACCATGCCATGTTAAATGTCTTTTATGCTTATGTTTATGTTAAAAACCATGTCATGTTAAATGTCTTTTATCTTTATGTTTATGTTAAGAACCATGCCATGTTAAATGTCTTTTATGCATACGTTTCATGTTAAGAACCATGTCCTGTAAAATGTTTCATATGATTATGTTTTATGTGACGTATGATTTTAGTGAGTAGGAAAGGGTCTTACTAAGCCTGTGTGCTTATAGTCTTATTTCCTTATACCGCAGATCAAGCAAGAGGTTATTAAGGGAAGCAGCAGGAGGGGCAAAAGCGTGTGTGTGGCAGTGACATGGCAAAGGATTCTTCTATTTATACTTGTTGCATGTCTTGTGTTTTGAAATGCCTCCTTAGGTTCTATGCTATACTTATGATAGTTATGCTTAAAGAATAACTTATTACTTATGATGCTTACGGATAAGTTACTTGGTACTTATGATGCTTATGGATATGTATGGAATGTTTATATCATAATGCTACGTATGAGGTAATATGCTAAGTTACAATGTTACCATATTCATGAATGATAGGTAATGCATATATACATGATTCAAGTATTAGCTGCATGTTAAACGCATGTGTAATAAGTTAAAAAAAAAAATTTATTCCACTGCATTAAGATGATAATATTCCCTATGTATGTTAGCATAACGCCTCCCTCTCACCACACCGTAAGGTGGGGGGAAAAAGGCGGGTGTTACATCTAAGGTTAAGAAGGTTATGTTTGTAGGCCAAGAGTCACCGGAGGTACACCGGTGTGGCCTAGTTGTTGTCGAGTCACCAAGGGAGGTGGTTAAGGCTAAGAGCTCAAGGGGGAGCTCTAGGAGTCTTTGAGATCCATAGTAAATGGATCTCGGGAGGTATCTCTCGGAGGTCTAGATGGACCATGGAGTGTGCCAAAAGAGTTGGAGACGGATTTGAGTCTCAATTCTTGAGTTTTGGCACATTGGGTATGTGTTTCATGCATGAAAATATGACATTGGGGTCATAATGCATGAGAATTGGTTTTTGATGTATAAATACCATATAAATCAATGCTAGGGATGCATTATGGGTTGGTATGGGCAAAGACATCAAGGGGAAACCAAAACTAGGACTTTAGGTCAAGGTTCAATTGAACTTTTTAGCTAGTTTTGGATTTTATGTCAATCTTGGGAATGGTGATAGATATATTTTTGAGTATATTTTTTCTAAGTAGGTATAAGTACCACAAACCTCTCCACAAAATTTGGAAATTTTTGGTGATTTGTGGAATTTCTGGTGCATTTCTGAAATTAGGTTCAGAAAGTTGAAATTTGGTTTTTCAGAGTGTCAGTCAATTAGCCCAGGGGGCAGTCGATTGGTAAAGGCTAAATTGGATTTTCAGCAATTAAAAAGTGTTCAAATAATGTAAAACAAGTGTATGGGGGGCTAGTACACTTTATGTATGATCATTAGAGGTTAAAAGATCCCAAAAGGGGAAATTGTTGGAATCTTTTTGATGTATGGCAAAGGGAGAGAAGTGTTGGGTTTAAGTGGGAAACCAAACACGCCTTTGCAAGAAATCCTAGGTCTAGGGGGAGCCTAGGTAAAGGGGGAGCATTGTTGCTCCATTGTTGGCATAAGGGGAACCTTGGAGAGGTTCTTAAAAAGCCTTTGTAAGTCCAATGTAGGGGGAGCCTTGGGAAGGTTTTAAAAAGTCCGTTTTGGTAAAAGTCCTAACTTTTGGGGAGGTTAGGTGTGGGGATGTCTTGTGAAAGGATCCATGCATGTTTGCATTTATATTTGTTTTTCCTAACTTAAACGTATTGCCAAACATCAAAAATGGGGAGATTGTTGGGGCAATCTATGGTCCGGAGTGACCATGTGTTTTGATGATTGGGCAAAGGGTTTAAGTTAGATTTACCCTTGTGTTTTGATATGTGTATTTGAGTGTCCAAGTCTTGCAGGATACACATGGACTTGGCTGGACGGCTTCAGGTACGGTGAAGGGTGGCATGGAGGCAAGCCGTGGGCTTGTGTGCACCCGAGGGACTATGGATAGCAGGGACGATGAGCCGAGGGATGCGGACTTCGAGGCGTACATGAAGGATGGCATGGAGACAAGCTGGAGGTTTGTGTGCGCATCTGAGGGACGAGGACCGAAGATGAAGAGGGCGTGAAGGCAATAGATCGAGGCTGGTGGTGAAGAGTCGGCTGAGTTGTGAGGAGTCGATTGCTGAGCAAATGTACTCGAGAAATCCTAGGGGTTGAGTGTGGAGAGAAATGTACTCGGGAAAGGAAAAACCTAGGTAGCAGTCAACTGGTAAACCCCACAGAAAGATCAGTGGACTGCCCTTGGGGTAGTCGACTGTTAGTGGCTGAGAATTCGAACGTTGGGCTTGTAACGGTCGAATTTGAGTGGGGGCAGTCGACTGGTAGCGACCAAAACAGAAGTGAGCTCTATTTAAAAGGGCTTCGTTTTGGATGAGACTCTGGGCAAATTTGGCTTTGGTTAAAGGCCAAATAGTAGTATAAGAGCTCAGTGGTGTGTTCGGGATTGTGGCGAGGTTTCTCTACCCACAAGGAGCTACACGAGCTAGTCGGAGGGCATCCGGGGAGTGATCCACCGAAGGATCAAGGGATCGTCCACCTTACGGACAACCGTGGAGTAGGAGTTTTATCTCCGAACCACATAAATAGGTGTGTTATTCTTCTTCATTAGGTTTTGTTCTATTTAGTATATTCTGCTTGCGCACTAACGATTGTAGGAAGAAAACCGAAAGAAGTTATTGACCCCCATCTAGCTTGTCGGTCACGATCTAACAGTTTGTCTTAACCATAGAATTACACTAGTATGTTGGTGTAGGAAGCACCTAAGTCAAACCTGAATTTTGATAATGGCAAAGGGTTCAGAAGTTAAGGTGGTAATGTGATCTAACAAGTCTACTAAGTGTGCAGGAAAAGTCCTAGGTACATTAGGCAAGAAGTCCTGGGAAAGGGTAGGGCAAGCAGTCCTGGTCAAGGACTGGGCAAGAAGACCTAACCGGAAGTTGGTCAAAGAAGTCCTGGCAAAGGGCTGGGCACCGAAGACCTGACCGGAAGTTGGGCAAGAAGACCTGATCGAAAGTTAGGCACGAAGACTTGGTCAGGTGGATTGGGCAAAAGTCCAATCGGAGGAGCTGGTTGGCAACAGGTAAACTCTCCTGAGAGGAGTAGGTGAGGACGTGTTCCCCATTGAGGGAACAGTAGGCGTCGGTTCGACCTAGGGTTCCATTTGGGAGACCCAAAGTCAGAACCAAGACAGCTACGGCTGTAAATAATAACTAACATATTTGCGTGTTGTGTTTTGGAACTAACCTTGGTTGCAGGGAACGAAGGAATGTTGCTTTTGCAGCTCAGGCGCCCCAATGGAGTCGGGTGCCTCACTGGGGCTAGGCGCCCATATGGATACGAGCGCCCCAATGTAAAGGCAAAAACCAAACCACTGTCGCGAAGCCTCTAGACCAAGGCAGCTCAGGCGCCCGTGATGTCACGGGTGCCCCCATCAGCTCAGCCGCCCAAGTGAAGATGGATAAGCGCTGACCGAGCCTGCGGATAAGTGATCGCATAGGGAAGGCCACGTGTAGGCGGCCCCATCGACACGGGTGCCCCCATGGGTGCTATAAAAGGGGGTTCACCCCCAAGGCTTTCGTATAATATCGCTTTCTACGCTCCAGACACTTTCGTTCAAGCGCTGCGCTCCGACAAACTTTGACTTCGAGATTCCAGCGCCGACGACGATCCTCTGCTCTGAAATTTGATCCACCTCGGGCGTCGGTAAACTTAAATTACGAAAGTGTTGCTAATTCAATTTCCAATTCTATATCTATACTATCAATTTGTAAAAGTTATTCCGAATATAGAATTGCCCAAAGTAAATGGTCAAGGTGTTGGGACCGGGTGCATGTTGACATGGATGCGAGTTCGTAATTTTAAAAATTAATTACGTGCAGCGGAAGGTTTAGCATAAATAATTTCTCAAATTATTTAACCACACATCTAAGCATGCAATTTTATCTTGTGTAGATGTTGGGACCGGGTGCATGTTGACATGGATGCGGGTTCGTAATTTTTAAATTAATTACGTGCAGCGGAAGGTTTAGCATAAATAATTTCTCAAATTATTTAACCACACATCTAAGCATGCAATCTTATGTTGTGTAGACATGATCATATATTTAAAATTTTGCAGAAATGTAAACTAATTTACTTGTTACCTCGCGTAACTCGAAGAAAGGGACGAGATCCAACCGTAAGCGTCCCTTGGAAGCTCCGCCTCTATTCGCGTCCACGCCGAGTTTTCTTCGGGATGACTTTGCAAAGCCACGAGTTTTGTGCCCACAAGAACTACTAGATTCTCCAAAGGCACGACAAGAATACCAAGAGAGAGATGGGAAGACTAACCACCAAACGAAGAACGGAATCAAGATTCCGGGAGGAAGAAAGGAGTTGCGCCCGCTTCTTCTTCTTCTTCGGCAGCTGCTTGGTGGTGGCTGAAGCTCACAGCAAAAGGGGTTCTCCTTTTAGGGCCGGCGGCACTAGAGGAGGGAGAGGGAGAGAAGGAGAGAGAGAGAGGGCTTATTTCTAGATCTCTTAGATTGAATTCCAAGCCTTGCCTTGGTTCCTTTATATAGTAGCCTCTCAACCGCCAAGTCTCCTTTTAATGGAATAAATTTTCATAAGAATTTATCATATAAATTTTTCTATGATTTATTCCATCATGCCAAGTTTTTATCATAATTTAATTTATAATAAAAACAATCATGTCTCCCTTTTCTTATGGAATAAATTTTCATAAGAAATTTATTATATAAATTTTTCTTATCATGGAAAAATCAATTCATAATTGATTTTATAAAATAAAATAAACTATTCAAAGTTTATTTTAATTTCCATGAAAATAATAAACCAAACCTCGATTTTTAAAATTTATATTATCCATAATTTTATAAAACAAACCACACTTGGTTTATTTTATAACTTGAACCAAACAATTTGGTTCTCCCTTTTAATGTGGCCGGCCAAACAAAGAGGGTAGGGACCCTCTTTGGCCGGCCAAACCCAAGCCAAGATCATATGAATTAAACTCATTTAATTCATCCAATAAGCCTTCAAAAGACTTAGCCATTTTATGCTTCCGATGCGTCTCTGAAAAATTCAGATTCGACTTATCTCTCTTGATCAGAAAATCCAATTTTCAACTCATTTTAAATCCCTCAGATTACTCGTAGTGCGTGTGACTAAATAGGCTTTCGATTTATGTTGGTCGTCTATAATTAACCAATTATAGAACGATCATGAGTGGCACCTAGTAGTACATCATGATCCCCAATTAATCGAAAGATCAACGGTTGACCTCAGAAACAATTCTAAAACCCTTCAGCAGCTATAATAAATCGTGTCCCATTCCCTTCACCATCTTATACCCACTTGGTTCAGGACACGGTCTATGTGTGTCATTCCCCACTAGGCTGACTACGTCACACCTAGCCCAAGTAATGTTTTTTTCATCATACGGATTCTAATTACTCTCATGTATCTGAGAGATTCATACTCTGAAAATGTGATGCTCTGGCCAGAGGCTTTGAGTAATCATCCGATGATAGGCCTTGGGTATACATCTCCTCGCAAGGAGTGGTGAATCCTTTGTAGGTTGTTCAAACATCTTCGGGCACTTTGGCTTATACCCAACCATCCTGGGTCCACACCTCCTTGGAGATGCTTGCTTAAGATGTCAAAGTATAAGTCTTCATGACCAAGATGACTTGAACACCGCAAGTCAAAGGAACATCGCACTTAAGCTGCAGTAAGAACTTCATTGACATATCTATATGTAGATTACCATATGAAGTTTTACAGCCAGTCACTCCAATGAACTAGTTCCCTTAACTAGCATTCATGTTTATCTCCGGACATCCCAATGTCACCAGCCAGTGAGAATCAGCTGATTAGAGAATAACCCATGCTAGTCTCAACAGAATTGATAGTGTCTGTATTTATCAATTCATCGACTAGGGAGAATTTCAATACTTCACAATTGCACATGTAGAGATAATCACTAGTTGTGAATTCATCACAAATTCTCTCATGTTGTGAATTATATTGCGGACATTCAGTAAATGAGTTTATGATCTCAATCAAATACATAAACATGTATACTCAAATAGTGAATATTCATTTATTAAAATAAATGATTACAATCATAAGGCGATTGTCTTAGGACACTTCTCTTATATCACTAACAGTAGACATGATCGTATATTTAAAATTTTGCAGAAACGTAAACTAATTTACGTATTACCTCGCGTAACTCGAAGGAAGGGACGAGATCCAACCGTAAGCGTCCCTTGGAAGCTCCGCCTCTATTCGCGTCCACGCCGAGTATCTTCGGGATGACTTCGCAAAGCCACGAGTTTCGTGTTCTCGAGAACTACTAGATTCTCTGAGAACGCGACGAGAAAAAACCAAGAGAGAAGTAGGAAGACTAACCACAAAAGGATGGCCGGAATCAAAATTCCGCCGAAGCAAAAGAAGAGGCTTGCGGCAAAAAGATCCTTGCGGCAAACTCTAATTCCGGCAGCACCTTCTTCCGGCCAAGAGATGGTCGGAGCTTCCTTCTCCGGCAGCAGGTGGTGATCGGCAGGGAAAGGGCAGGGGCAGCCGGCTGGTGCTCCTTCTTGGGGCTGGTTGGCGCAAGACAAGAAGGGGAGAAGAGAAGGAGAGAAGAGAGGGAGAGAGCCTATGCTTTCATCTCTTCAATTATTACTCAAGCCTTGCCTTGGGTCCTTTATATAGTGGCCTCTCAACCATCAAGCCTCTCAAATATGGAATAACTTATTCCATCATGCCAAGTTTGATTTTATATCATGGTTAAAATCATATTTTAATTCATGATAAAAAATCAATCAAGTCTCTTCTCTCCTATGGAATAAATTTCCTTATCATGGTAAATCAATCCATGATTGATTTTATAAATAAACCAATCCATGGTTCATTTTAATTTCCATGAAAAATAAACCAAACCTTGGTTTTTTATATAAAAATTTATATCATCCATAATTTTATAAAACAAACCACACTTGGTTTATTTTATAAATTGAATCAAAAACTTGGTTCTCTCCCTTTGTTGTGGCTGGCCAAGCAAAGAGGATGGAGGCCCTCTTTGGCCGGCCCATCCAAGCCAAGCCCCAATGAATTAAACTTATTTAATTCATCTATTAAGTCTTCAAAAGACTTAGCCATTTTACGCTTCCGATGCGTATCTGAAAAATTCAGATTCGACTTATCATTTGGCTCAACCAAACTTAATCTCTCTTGATTGGAAAATCCAATTTTTAACTCATTTTAAATCCCTCGAATTACTCGTAGTGCGTGTGACTAAATAGGCTTTCGATTTATGTTGGTCATCTATAATTAATCAATTATAGAACGATCATGAGTGGCACCTAGTAGTACATCATGATCCCCAATTAATCGAAAGATCAACGGTTGACCTCAGAAACAATTCTGAAACCCTTCAGCAGCTATAATGAATCGTGCCCCATTCCCTTCACCATCTTATACCTACTTGGTTCAGGACATGGTCTATGTGTGTCAGTCCCCACTAGGCTGACTACGTCACACCTAGCCCAAGTAGCATTTTCTCATCCTACGGATTCTAATTACTCTCATGTATTTAAGAGATTCATACTCTGAACATGTCATGCTCTGGCCAGAGGCTTCGAGTAACAATCCGACGATAGGCCTTGGGTATACATCTCCTCGCAAGGAGTGGTGAATCCTTTGTAGGCTGTTCAAACATCTTCGGGCACTTCGGCTTATACCCAATCATCCTGGGTCCACACCTCCTTGGAGATGCTTGCTTAAGATGTCAAAGTATAAGTCTCCATGACCAAGATGACTTAAATACCGCAAGTCAAAGGAACATCGCACTTAAGCTGCAGTAAGAACTTCACTGACATATCTATATGTAGACTACCATATGAAGTTTTACAGCCAGTCAATCCAATGAACTAGTTTCCTTAACTAGCATTCATGTTTATCTCCGGACATCTCAATGTCACCAGCCAGTGAGAATCAGCTGATTAGAGAATAACCCATGCTAGTCTCAACAGAATTGATAGTTTCCGTATTTATCAATTCATCGACTAGGGACAATTTCAATACTTCACAATTGCACATGTAGAGATAATCACTAGTTGTGAATTCATCACAAATTCTCTCATGCTATGAATTGTATTGCGGACATTCAGTAAATGAGTTTAAGATCTCAATCAAATACACAAACATGTATACTCAAATAGTGAATATTCATTTATTAAAATAAATGATTACAATCATAAGGCGATTGCCTTAGGACACTTCTCTCATAGCACTAACAGAAGGACCGTGGGCCTTGGAGTAGGAGCCGTCCGCGACTCCGAATCAAGTAAAACCAATCTGTGTTCGCGATTGATTTATTTTCCGCTGCGTGTTTTCTCTAGTGTTCCGAAATATTTGATCTCGATATTCACCCCCCCCCCTCTATCGAGTTTCTACGATCCAACAAATGGTATCAAAGCGGGTGGCTCAAATTTAGTGCAACCACCAATTTGAAAGTTTTTTTCGGACTTTACGAAATTATTTTAAATTTTTTTGAATTTTTCTCGTTAATCGAGGTTAGTGCAACACCACTCGATCGTTTTCATTTCTATTAATTTTCTTCCGCACTACTAATCGAAGACCATGTCTTGGAACAAGGTTTTCTCTATTTTTTTATTTTTCAGAAAATATTATGGCCATACAAGAAGGATTCAGCACAGCCAGACCACCACTTTTCAGTGGAGAAGACTTCTCCTACTGGAAAAGTAGGATGGAAATCCACCTGAAAACTCAGGTGGACATGTGGATAATAATCTAATCTGGCCTCGAGATCCCCAAGAACGCAGAAGGAGTGGTACAACACTATTATGAATGGGACGCCTCGTTGAAGAAGAAGATTGAGGCTGATGCAAAGGCAACTCAGACGTTGCAATGCGGATTGACTAAGGAAGAAATGAATCGGGTGGGTCCTTTCAGCAGTGCCAAAGAACTCTGGAGCAAGCTGATTGAGCTGCATGAAGTACCTCCGACACCAGAATCAGCAAAAGGGATCTGTTGCTGAACAGACTACACAATAAAAATGAAAGAAGGCGAATCAGCAGCACAGCTCCACGCCAGAATCCAAGAGCTAATAAACGGGCTGCATACAATAGGTCACAAGATAGAGAACCGTGACCTAATCAAGTATACCCTAAATGCATTCCCAAGGAACACACTGTGGGCATCTATGGTAGATGCATACAAGGTTTCCAGGGACCTTTCAAAAATTAAATTAGATGAACTTTTTTCAGAGTTCGAATTGCATGAACAGACTAACTGCACTATGGTCGAGAAAAGTATTTCTTTTCTTGCAGATAAACCCCGAGGAAAAGTCGCCAAGAAGAAGCCTCAACCTGCACCCGAGTCTGACTCGGAAACAGACTCAGAAGATAGTGAAGGGGATCGACCCAAGTTGGTGGGATAGCTCGGGACTACTACAAGGAGTTGAAGCATCAAACCAACAAAAAGAAAGCAAGCCGACAAAAGGAAGATCCAGCTGAACCTTCAACCTCAAAAGGAAAAACAAATGTCACCTGCTACGAGTGCAACACGAAGGGACACTACAAATCAGAATGCCCCAATCTGAAGGAAGCCAAGAAGACTCGAAGGAAGAAGGCTCTCCAAGTCACGTGGGATGAATCTTCCTCTGAAGAAGAAGAAGAGGCCCCACAATCAAATCTTCTCGCTTTAACCGCATCGGAAGACATCAACACCGGATCAGAATCGGAGCCAGACGACGGAAGACTCACAATCTCTGAAAACGGCCAAATAACGGTAAGAGGTTATTCCGAAGTTGAATTATCTAAATTAATTGTTTATTTATCTCGTAACTTGGCGAAAGCCAAAATCCGGGTCGTGTCCCTCCGACAAGAAGTAAAACTCCTGAAAGAGGAAACCGACTCGAGATCCTTGACCGAGAAGGTTGAAGAAGGAAACTTTGCTCAAGTTGAAAAGCTTGAGAAAAAAAATTCCTCCTTGAAAACTCAAGTCAAGGAGCTCAGAGTGGCTTTAGAACGATTTACATCAGGTTCCAAGGGTCTTGACATGATCCTTGGAAAAAAGAAGTCCGTTCTTAATCGATCTGGATTAGGGTATCGAACCAAGTCGAGACAATGATCGTACTATGCTATATTGAACCAACCTAGAGCCAAAATTCAAGCATAGGTTCCCAAGCTTTGCTTGAACAACCAAGCTGGACCAAACCGGTATTGGATCCCCAAGGACAAGATTCACATCTTGCCTAATCATTATCGAGGCTATAGTCCAGGGGGAGCCAATTTAAAAACAATTGTCATAATTAGATAAAAAAATTGCTTAATTCTTTAATTTTATTGCATGCTTGCTTGATTATTTCTTTCTGCAATTTATTATGTTTAGACCTAGGACTGGTTAGACTAAGGACTAAATGACTTAATTGAAATTTGAACAACATAGTATTGGGTGGAGGTGAGATGATAGTACGTTAGGGCCATTTTGGTGGAACTAGCCGGAGCTACCAATCCAAGACTCAAACTAGTTAGACTAAAATCTTTCAAGAAGTAACTTAAAGATGAATTTTCAATAAAAAGCTTTGTCAAGGAAAGGGTTGATGATCCAATAAGGCTACGGCCAAAGAAGGCCTAGTGCCTCGCTAAGACCTAGAAGCCAATTATTGAAAATCAAATTCACTTTACTATTGTCAGATTTGAATCTAACACAAATTTCAATTAATCTTAGATTCAACCACTTTTCAAAATAAACTTAAAACTTAATTAAATTTTTCCAAAATTAATTTAACCTTTTAAAATTAACCATAATTTCAAATTAAAATCTTCATTCTGTTAAAACCCGTCTCACAAAACCCATAAGGTTAACGTAATTGATAACACTAGATTAGGTGAGACAGATTAGGTTGTGAAAATTAATTTAAGCTATCCTTAATTCTAATTGGATCCAAATCAATAAATACTTTATGTGTAGGAATATAAAGATTTGGACCAATGGATGTTGGATAGTGGATACTCCAGACGCATGACTGGAGACAAATTGAAATTCACCAAACTCAAGTTCAAGAACCTAGGCTCAGTAGCATTTGGCAACAATGCTACAGTCATTGGGTCAGGTAATATTGAACTCAAATCCGATTTGGTGATTAAAAAGGTTCTGTTGGTTGAAAATTTCAAGTTTAATTTACTTAGTATAAGTCAACTATGTGATACTGGCTATATAGTTACATTTACTAACTCTGACTGCCTGATTAGAAACCTTCAAGACTTAGAAGTCTTGCTTAAGGGTACTAGGAAAAATAATGTTTATACTATTAATCTACCTTTAGTACCTAAATGCCTCTTAACTCAATTAGAAGAATCCAACCTCTGGCATAGGAGATTAGGTCACACTAATGTTAGACTAATCTCAAAAATCACCCAACTTGGTCTAATTAAAGGAGTACCAAAAATTAAGAATTATGAAAACACGATATGTAACTCATGTAACCAAGGTAAACAAACCAGGTCTAATTACAAGCAAATTCAATCAGACGTAACTCAAACCACACTTGAGCTCCTACACCTTGATTCACATGGAGCCAAGTCACTAAGTGAAAACCGGTACTGCTTAGTCATTATCGATGATTACTCTAAGTTTACCTGGGTTAGGTTCCTAAAAACTAAGGATAAAACCCTAAACCTATTTATTGACTTATGTAAGATAATCGAAAATCAAAATGATACAAAGATCAAAAGACTTAGGAGTGATCACGGGGGATAGTTTGAGAATCAAAAGTTTGAGGAATTCTGCAGAATAAATGGATATATTCACGAATTTTTTCTTGTCCTAGAACCCCCAGCAAAATGGGATAGTAGAAAGAAAGAATAGAACCCTATAGGAAGCCGCTAGGACAATGCTCAATGAATTTAACCTAACTAACCAATTTTGGGCAGAAGCAATAAGTACGGCTTGCTATATCCAAAATAGGGTCCTAATTAACAAAAGACATAATAAAATTCCCTATGAGCTATATTACCATAGACTGCCAAACCTACATTACCTAAGGGTCTTCGGGTGTAAAGTACATATCCTAAACACCAAGGACTACCTAGGAAATTTCAGTCTAAGTCAACTCCAGGAATATTCTTAGGAGATTCAACAACAAGTAGAGTCTATAGGGTCTACAACAAACAAACTAATAAAATTGAAGAAACAACGAATTTAATATTTGATAAGGAAACTAATTCAAAATCTGATAATCAAAACCTGAACCCATCAAATATTGATCAGGAAGAAAATGAGCATACAATTGAACCATCAATTGAAGCACTAGTTGAACCTCTAAATGAACTAACTCTTGAACCAACTACTGCGTCAACTGAACCAATAATTGAACCAACCCAAGCAGTTGAACGAAATATTGAACCAAACCATCCAGCCGGACCTGAGGCTGAACCAAGTTCTAGAAGAACCAAGAAACCCAGACTCAGTCACCCTTCTGATCAAATTGTGAGTGATCCAACCTTAGGAGTCAGAACTAGGTCTTCCTATAGAAATCTTAGTCAGATAGCACTAATTTCAAATTGAACCTAAGACTATAGAGGAAGCCCTACCTGATCCTAATTGGATCATAGCTATGCAAGAGGAATTAGCCCAATTTGAAAGAAACCAAGTCTGGGAACTAGTACCTAAACCTGAGGGCAAGTCTATTATATATACTAAGTGGGTCTTTAGGAATAAACTGAATGACTAAGGGGAAATAGTTAGAAATAAAGCCCGCTTAGTAGAAAAAGGGTTCAGTCAAGTCGAAGGATTAGACTATGATGAAACATATGTCCCAGTAGCCAGACTTGAGTCTATTAGAATGCAGTTAGCATTTGCAGCCCATAGAGGATTCAAACTCTACCAAATGGATGTTATGTTAGCCTTTTTAAATGGGTTCATCAAAGAAGAAGTCTATGTAGGACAACCTCCCGGATTTGAGAACCTAGAAAAATTTGACTACGTTTTCAAACTTAATAAGGCACTTTATGGGTTAAAACAAGCACCTAGGGCATGGTATGAACGTCTATCAACTTACCTTATTTCTAAGGAATTTAACCAAGGACAAATTGATTCCACCCTTTTTGTTAACCCCTTAAAAAAAGACATTTTCATTGCCCAAATCTATGTTGACGACATAATTTTTGGATCCACCAACTCAAACTTCTTAAAGGAATTTGTAAAAATAATGGAAAATAAATTTGAAATGAGCTTAGTTGGTGAGCTCAATTTCATCTTAAGACTGCAAATTAAGCAAACCAGGGATGGGAATTATGTTCACCAATCCAAATATGCTAAGGAGTTAATAAAAAAATTTAAAATTGATAACTCCAAAAGTATAAGTACCATTATGGCCATAAATATCAAAATTGATAGTGACCCTGAAGGTAAACCTGTAGATCTTAAACTATACTGAAGTATGATTGGAAGTCTACTTTACCTTACAGCTAGCAGACCTGATATCCTATTCTCTGTAGGAATGTGTGCTAGATACCAAACTTGTGCTAAGGAATCGTACTTAGCAGCCCTAAAAAGAGTACTTAGATATATTAAGGGCACCCTAAATGTAGGGACTTGGTATCCTAGGACCTCAACCTTCGACTTGTCAGGATACTCTGATTCTGACTATGCTGGATGCAAACTAGATAAAAAAGTGGAAGTTGCCAACTTTTAGGAAATAGTCTAGTCAGTTGGTGCAGTAGAAAGCAACACTGCATAGCTCTATCTACAACCGAAGCAGAATACGTTGCTTTAGGAGAGTGTGTAGCACAACTCTTATGGATGATGCACACTCTTAAGGACTTCCAGCTTGATTACACCCAAACCCAAGTCTACATTGATAACATAAGTTCAATCAATCTAACTAAAAATCTGATCCAACACTTAAGAACAAAGCATATAGAAGTTAAACATCACTTTGTAAGGGATCATGTAGCCAGGGGTGAAATAGTCCTTAAACATGTGGACTCAAAGTCAAACCTAGCTGATATCTTTACCAAACCCTTACCTGAGTCTGAGTTTAGCTCACTAAGAAGGCAGTTAGGGTTATGTTTAGTAGAATAGGACTGCTCTACATTTTTTCAAAAAAAAAATTATTTCTTATCTGTTAATTAATGTTTTGTGAAAAATCATATTTTTTGTTGTTTTGAAATTTAAAATGATTTTTCGACTTAGTTATTTTTCAAAACTTACCCCCTTCAAAACTAGGTCTTTTTCGCAAATGGACTTAGCTTAGGCCCTAACCCTAGAGCTACATGCACTTATAGATCTAGAAGCCAGTATCTCACAAGCACCTTAGGGTACTTTTGATTGATAACCTAGACTGGCTTGAGATGCTTAGGCCTATGACTTAATTCAAGATGCTTTAAGTCAGTGCATCTGTAGTAATTAGGGCAATAAATACAAATTGAACAGTAATCAGGTTAAGTGTCAAGCTTAGAAAATCTAACTTGATCAGATCACTTAACTTGACTAACCCTAGCAAAAACTACTTTTTATAACAGTTAGTAAGTAGCTAACTGGGTTAGACAGGACCCAAAAAAGAAGATTTAAATTGGTTTGGTCTAGCTTATGAGTAAAGTGTTTAGAGTTGGTTCAATACAGAACATTACTTTCTTTACTCAATTTTTTTTGCTTTAATATTTTTTTTTTGATATATGACAAAGGGGGAGAGAAAGGAAAGGAGAGAAAAGAAGTTTTTTTCAAATTTTAATTTTTCAAAATTTTTATCTCTTTTTTCAAAAAGTAAATAAATGCATAAAAATGGTTTCAAATCTAAACATCTAAAAAGGAAAGGAGAGAAAAGAAGTTTTTTTTTCAAATTTAATTTTTTAAAATTTTTATCTCCTTTTCCAAAAAGTAAATAAATGCTTAAAAATGATTTCAAATCTAAACATTTCAAAAAGGAAAATTTTCTAAGTGTTTAACTTAAAAATATTTTGGAAAATTTTCTAAGTGTTTAACATAAAAGTCTTTTGGAAAATTTTCTAAGGGTTTAACTTAAAAATATTTTGGAAAATTTTCTAAGTTTCTAACTTGAAAGTTTTTTTGGAAAATTTTCTAAGTGGTTTACTTGAAAAATCTTTTTGAAAATATTTTTGAGTTTCTCTAAGAATAGTCAAGGACTTAGAAGTTTTTCAAAAACCCCTACATATCTTTGAAAAACTCAGGGGAGAATTTTCATTTCAGGGAGAGGAAATTAATACGTTGCTTGTCAAATGTTTCTTTAACTTAACATTTTGAACCGTGTTGCCATAAATCAAAAAGGGAGAGATTGTTGGTACAGGAAGCACCTAAGTCAAACCTGGGTTTTGATAATAGCAAAGGGTTTAGAAGTTAAGGTGGTAATGTGATCTAACAAGTCTACTAAGTGTGCAAGAAAAGTCCTAGGTACACTAGGCAAGAAGTCCTGGCAAAGGGTTGGGCAAGAAGTCCTAGTCAAGGACTGGGCAAGAAGACCTAACCGGAAGTTGGGCAAAGAAGTCCTAGTCGAGGACTGGGCAAGAAGTCCTGGAAAAGGGCTGGGGACCGAAGACCTAACCAAAAGTTGGGCAAGAAGACCTGATCAAAAGTTGGGCACGAAGACCTGGTCAGGTGGATTGGGCAAAAGTCCAACCAGAGAGCCGGTTGGCAATAGGTAAACTCTCCTGAGAGGAGTAGGTGAGGACACGTTCCTCGTCGAGGGAACAGTAGACGATGGTTCAACCTAGGGTTCCATTTGGGAGACCTAAAGTCAGAACCAAGACAGCAATGGTTGTAAATAATAACTAACATATTTGCGTATTGTGTTTTGGAACTAACCTTGGTTGCAGGGAATGAAGGAATGTTGCTTCTACAGCTCAGGCGCCCCAATGGAGTCGAGCGCCTCACTGGGGCTAGGCGCCCGTATGGATACGGGCGCCCCAGTGTAAAGGCAAAAACCAAACCACTATCGCGAAGCCTCTGGACCAAGGCAGCTCAGGTGCCCATGAGGTCACGGGCGCCCCCATCAGCTCAGGCACCCAAGTGAAGATGAGTAAGCGCTGACCGAGCCTGCGAATAAGAGATCGCGCAGGGAAGGCCACATGTAGGCGCCCCCATCGACACGGGCGCCCCCATGGGTGTTATAAAAGGGGGTTCACCCCCAAGGCTTCGTAAAACATCGCTCTCTACACTCCAACACTTTCGTTCAAGCGCTACGCTCCGACAAACTTTGACTTCGAGATTCCAGCGGTGATGACGACCCTCTGCTCTGAAATTCGATCCCCTCATGCGTCGGTAAACTTAAATTGTGAATGTGTTGCTAATTCAATTTCCAATTCTATATCTATACTATCAATTTGTAAAAATTATTCCGAATATAGAATTGCCCAAAGTAAATGGGTAAGGACCATGGGCCTTAGAGTATAAGCCGACCGTGACTCCGAACCAAGTAAAACCAATCTGTGTTCGCGATTGATTTATTTTCCATTGTGTATTTTCTCTAGTGGTCCGAAAAATTTGATCTCGATATTCACCCCCCCCTCTATCGAGTTTCTACGATCCAACATAATGCACATTGTGTGCATTGAGTAGGGCCAAAAGAGAGGTCATCCAATTTTGTACTGACTTCATAAATTGGATTAGACCTTGGATATATATTATGGAGTATGATCTCTTAATCCCAAAATAATAACGGGCACATATAATTAATTATTATTTCTTTGACTTACCAATGGGCGAGATTTATTCTGTTAAACCGATAGGCCTGATAAATTGGGAAATAATATTAATTATATTGTGTGTCGTTGATTATTGACAAAATCCATGTCCTGATAAGTTAGGATTATGATGCCACCTAGATGAGTTCAAAAGGATCATCATGTCAAATCCGGCAAGTGGACTATGGTCCGACATGATGAAAAGGTTGAGTGGTACTAGTCAAGGATCAAGTGGATAAATAATTTAATTGTCAGTAATTTAAATTAATTATTAGGCATTCGATATCTTAAATATGGGGAGATGGACGACTCATAATAGGTGGAGCCCATATGAAAATATGGGGGTTGGTGAGGAAGTTCAATGGGAACCTTTAGTGGAATGGATCTCCATAAATAGATCAGGTTTGGATCCATTAGCGGGCCAAGAACCAACTCCTCCTCATGGTCCCTACCATAGCCCTATAAATACCCCATAGGAGTCATGATACAAGCCTTAATGAATTAATTGAGAATTAATTCAATTAACCACAATTACCAAAACCCTCTCTCCCTCTCTCTCTCCTAGGTCACCGGCGCAAGAGGAGAAGGAGTTATTTTTGTCCTTCTTCTCCTCCCCATCTCCTCCACAGCTCCTTGGCCGGTGTTCACAGTGCAAAGGAGAGGTTGTGCTCCTTCTTTGGTGATCGACGACGGCTGGAATGTAGAAGAGAGATGGCCGGCGGCAGGGATTGGGCGGCGCCGGTAGCTTGGTTGAAGAAGGATTCTAAGGAGGAGAGGGATTGTTCTCTTCTCCTCCTTTTCTTCTTCCTTGCTTGAGCACGCACAGGAAAAGAGAAGAGGGGTGCTCAACGGTGAGGAATACCCTTCCTCTAGCTCCGGCGGCGACGGGTTTGAAGAAGTTGCCGGCGGCGGCAATTTCGGGTTAGAGGAGGAAGAAAGGAGCTTCTTATCTATTCTTCCTCCTGTTCTTCATCTTCTCAGCTTTCTTCTCGGTGCTACCTTGAGGCTAGCGGTCCTTGGGAGCTTGAGGTCGCCAGTGGCGCAAGGAGGGGAAGTGGAAAGGTGGCCGGCGCAAGGAAACCCTAGTCTTCTAGGGTTTGTGTTGGTGTTGGGAAGAAGATTGAAGAAAGGTGGTTAATTCAGGGCCTTCAGTGACTCCACGACTTGGTAGCTCGTCGCCTACACGACATCCAGGAGGGGAGGGTCATACGTTAGACGACTGCGAGGTAAACGGCGAGGTATACCTCTCCCTAGCTCCGTTTGTTATATTATTACTTTGATTATGTTTATCATTGCATGTGATTAATTAACTATCATGGATTAATTATTTGTTAAATAATATGTCAATTATTTTATGTCATGGACCCCGATTGTAAACACAAAAATCGGCGATCCATTCGTCGTCTTTTTCGCGGTTGATTAATCCGGAAAGTTACAAGGCCTTAACTTTGGTTTTGGCTAAGTTGTGACTTGGATTAATTGACATGACTACGAGACGGTCGTTTGGGAGACGGGTCTCTATTCGGATTAAATTTTTAATCCGTAGACATAGAGAGGTCTCTCATGTTCGACCCCGTGATTGCATAGGAAACCCTCAACCATACAAGGGTTTATTCCCAACAATTGGTATCATAGCGAGGTTTTCCGGTTTTGTGTGTTTAGGATTTTGTTATTTTTCTGCACATTATCATGTACTTTATGTTGCTGGATAATAATTGGATGTGCGTAGGCTAACTTTTTGTTGCAAGCACTAGATTCCAACTATTATGGCATTAATGGTTACTCTATGTGATTGATTGAGTGTTGTGTAATTAATTGAATCTCGGGGTTGATGAGGCTAAATTAGGTATTTAATTTTTGTAATTAAATATGACACCTGTTTAGCCAAGCTTTTATTTACTTTTGATCTAAATTACATGTACACTCCTTTGTGGAGTATAGAATCAATGGATGTAAATAAGTAAGCCAGTCATCTCAGCTCGGAGACTCCTTCATGGTGGCTTGCGCATGGAAAGGATGGAGTGGACGCGGTGGCGACACAACTGGAGGCGCATTGGAGACCAAGGACATAATAGTTGGAAAAATCTAGGATTTTTCCTCATTTATTATATTGGTTTATATGCTTGTCGTGTGTGTGTGCATGTGAAAATCCTCAACGTAAATAACTAAGTGGAGAGGGACTCTAAGGGTCCCGTGGCCTCCATTTCAATCTGATAAGTGATGCGCACAAGTCTGCGCATCGGCTCTGAGTGCCTTCCTCCCCATCGGATGGGCTTGTTCTGCGGATCACTAGGTCAGAAAAGACTATAGGAAATTATTGAAGAGCGTGTATACTTTCCCATCGGAAGACACATAATCGGAAATAATTTTTCTTAGTGTCGTGTAATGGTAAACACTTAGATACAAATAATAGTATCCTCCCCATCGGAGTCACTACTATTATTTGTAGGGCAGAAGAGGGCCAACTATTAATTTTACTTGTCAGAAAGTTAGGATGACAAGATAGTAAAATTAATGGGTAAAATCTCCTCTCACAAATGTAGAATTCATATACGTCCACACCATCGTGGCATGCGAAATTCTCGGTGTTTTGAGGTGTTGATTGTTTTTGGAAATTTATTATTTTGAGGAGTCAATTTATTTTCAAAAATTAAAGTGTGTGATTGTTGTGATTCTCAGGTGTTTTAAAATGGATCTAGACCCACTTGACCTAATTCAAAGAGAAAACCAAATTAATGCCCCTAATAATGATATGGATTGGGAATTAAATATGGACTTTGTCTCTACTACCGAGGAACCCAAATGTAATCTGGTCGAGTTCTGTGCCGAAAAACCTAGCGAGATTAATACTGAAGAGGAGTTTGAATATTTTAGAAAATGGTTAAAAGCAAACGAGATGACTGAGTGTCATCAAAATCAGGCTTCTTCCATTACCAGTGATAAAACATCCAAACTCGACGAACTCTTCAGGCAAAGTAATCGAGTCGCTGGGCAGGAGGTGATGAAGAACTTGACAATGACCATCTTAGTTGAGGGTATGTCTATAAGGGAACATATTCTCAAAATGATGACTTGGCTGAAAGAGATGGAAATCCTTAGAGCATAGGCGTTCAATAGGGGAAAAAGACCCAAGTCGATCTCATCCTCCAATCTCTACCAAAGAGTTTTGAGAAGTTTCGCCTAAACTACAATATGGACAAGCGTTCATATTCGTGGGCAGAACTTCTGACAGAACTCGAGGCGGCATAGGCATTTTCTCTTTAGAGTTCACATACTTTCATTACTCAAGAGGTTTCTATTTCTAAACCGAAAGGAAAGAAGAAGAAGAAACATGCTGGGGCAAAGAAAGTAGAAGGATTACAGGGACCTCAGGGATGCATGAAGAAGCTGAAAGGCAAGTGCTTTGTGAGCAAGCAGTCAGGACATTGGAAGGCGGACTATCCCCGCCGTCAGGGTAATAATTCAGGTATATTTTCTTCTTTTATCATTGTAACATGTTTAGCGGTGATATCTATCGGTACCTGGTGTGTAGATACGGATGTCACTAATCATGTCTGTATTTTTGTGCAAGGGTTCTAGGAAACCCAACGGCTAGCTGAGGAGGATGTTACTGACTACATGGATAGGCTATGGAGATGACTTTTGTAGTGGCAATTCATTTATTCATTTATGTCTCTAGCATAGGATGATATAGTTTTGGTTTTATACAAATTGCTTTTATGTACTTAATTTTTGGAAAGAACTTTTTGTTCAATTTCTGGAATAAGACATTCTATTGCTTTTATTGTTAAAAGTGGAATAGAAGGATTATCTGTTAAAGTGCATAGATAGGCAATTAACTTAAAACCAAAAGCTTCCATGATGCAATTACACAACTTATCATCTAACCAATGTAAGAGAAAGGTTCCTTCAAAGTAGAATAAAACATATATTCTGGCTCTAAGGCTTGGTCTTATTAACCTTTAGAGGATTCATGTAACGCCCCAAATTTTCCGCTCTAGCGTGGTAATAATGGAACATGTGGCCAAGAATAATATTATGAATTTAGGGGAAAAAGTTGTGAATAAAGAAATGTTAGGTATTATCTTGACACGTAGTGGATGTGTGATAATTATCCTTAGGTATTATATTTAATGTTATGCTTAAGTATCCTTCACATGTATGAATGAATAATGATATGAATATGCATGTGTATGAATTAAATAAGTAGCATTCTCTAGGTGGGCTTTGGTTATGCGGGCTTGGAAAAAATAATAAAAGGAAGAGAAAGCAAAAAGAAGAGGAGGTGCCAAGGATTGAACCTTGGACCTCAAAGAAAAGCCAAGCCTTAAGAATGCATATGTAACCAATTCACCCAGCAGGGGAGTGCTATTAGGAGGAGATGGGAAATCGTAGATGAATAGAAGATAAGTGAAGAGACACATGAAAATGAAGAGGCACCATTGAAAGAGGTGGTTACCTTTTCACTCCCTATAAAAGAGCATTGGGAGAGAAATGCCCAAGGTATTTTCGGCCACAAGCCCTCCCCTCTCTTCTCACCAAGCCTTCCCTCTTCTTCCTCTACCTCACCGAGACCTAGGGTCTCCTTGTAGCCCAAAACCGATCCCCACAAACCGGAAGAAGAAAAGGAGAAGAACAAAAGGAGTACCAAGCCGAAGAGCCCTTTCTTCTCCAAAGTCTACAACACCTTTTTGAATTTTTTTAGCGCAAGAGGTAAGACTCCCTCACCTGCAACATAATAGCCTTGAATGTGTATTTATGATCCCTTATGTTTGCTTGTGATGTTGTGTGGAAAGAATGGAAGAAAGGCCATGTTGTGTGTTTCGGTCAAGGGAGGTTTTCTCCTCTTTTGTTATGTTTAAGTTTAGATGATGATTTTACATGCTTATTGATACCTTCATATAGTAGATGAATGATGAATACATGAAGGTTGAGTGCCTTCCATGATGTAATGGACTTAGAACCTCTCGGCCAAGTGGTGGAGATGGGTAGATGCATGTGTATGGACTAGGGTTTGATTCTATGTGAATTTTCCCTTGCTTATGTAATGTTTTATGTCAAGAAAATTGTGGAATCTATGCCTTATTAAATTTGTGAGTTTCGGCCAACAACTAGGTACAGGGCTAAAATAGGTCCAAACTACAAATCGTGTACCTAAAATAAGGTTTAGTGAAGTCTAGACTACCTTTGTACTTGTAAATGATCTCTAATGCAATTGTTTCCATGTTATATGAATTTTTATGCTATAATACCCTAACTATGAATTTCGGCCAGCATCTAGAATGAGGACTAAAATAGGTCCAAACTACAATCATGTGCCTAAACTAATGTTTAGTAAAGTTTAGACTACCCTTGTACTTGTAAATAATCTCTTGTGTGAAGTGTGCACTTATTTCAATGTTATAGGAATTTTATGCTATGAAACCCTACCTATGAAGTTTCGGCCAGCATGTATTAAGATAGGAAAAGAAAGCTAAAACCAATGTTTTGCCTTGATTAAGACAAATATGTTACATGAATGATGTGTTGATAAGACTAGCATGATGTTTGCTTCACTTGCATGTTTTTAAAGAAAGATCCTACATTATCATGCTATTTATGTGAAGATTGTGCAATGAAAGTGTGTCTATACTCATGAATGATTGAATGTCTATAGTACATTCATTATGAAAGAAAGAAAAAGGAAAGAATGCATGTATGTATTTTACTTTAAAGTATGGCTTATACCGGATCTTGAAAAAGATCCACGGTTCTGGACTACTGAAGCTGTCCCTAGGTTGAAAGATAGTAGGCCTAGTAACCCTAGTAGGTCGAGACTAGCTACCTCGCATCTATTTAGGGATGCGCGCAAAGAAAGAATGGGTACAAGCCGGGGACCCCAATAAAGATGATGTATGCTTATGTTAAAGTATTACTTATTATGTTTTCTAAAGAGCATCCTAATGTTTTTGCAATGCATATATTTTATGTTTGTATGCATTCATGTACCTTATGTGCCTTATGAGTTTTATGCTATACATAAGATGTTATATGTCTTTCAAATATACGTGACATGTGGATTTAGTGAGTAGGAAAAAGCTTACTAAGTTTCGTACTTATAGTTGATTGCTTGTGTTGCAGATCAACATAGAAATTTCTAAAGGAAGGGAAGCTACAGGAAGGGCTCGTGTGTGTGGTGGTGACTTGGCTGATCGATCCATTTAGTGCCATTATAGACTTAGCACTTATCTTTCTAAGAAAACATGTTTTACTACCTTATACTTGATACTTATTAGCTCTTTAGGAGTTTAGTTAATGCATGGATGCTACTAGATACTATGTAATCTTCATACCCCTTCTTGTTGCATGTGTTATAGTTATGATTTATTTCCGCTGCAATGCTTTAGATTCATATGCAATAATATGCGTAAGTTAAGTTAAGTAGGAAAAAAAGGGTAACGTGCCGCCTTAACGGTAAGGGGCGGGCGTTACAGCATGGTATCAGAGCAGTTTGCCAACTCTCTACACACACATCAAGCCTGCATCCTGCCGCTTCCAAATAAGATCTTACCTTACATAATTTAAGTATGTTTACTTATGATAGGAATGTTCCTAGACTAACCATACAAGTAGATGTGATACCCTATATGGTTCTAGAACGATAAAGAATGTTTATGACTAAGTATACAAATACAAAATTATAGAACCATATTTTTACCTGGGAATGGAAACCTAGGGTAGCACCTTACCGTACCTTATAATGAAAAAGATACAAATGCATGTATATACATGAAAATGATGAAAATGATAAATAATCTTATACTATTTTATTGTTGTAAAATGTTTAAACAGCAGAGCAAGAAGACTACGTAAGATTTAAAATGTAAGAACATCTAGAAAGAGATATTAGTAGAATGAAAATATTTTCTTGTACGTGATATACATAAGTGATAGATAATAGGAGAAAATGATAGTGTTGGAAGATTAGCACTAGAATAAGAATAGAAATAATGAGTATAAATCTATAAACATTTAATCTGAACCAAACTAACTTAATTGATCACTAGGTTGAACCCTAACTTAAATAGGCTTAAGTGAAGCAACAACAGTAATACCTACAAATCGATCAGACCAGTAGCATAAGTAATTGAAACCACTGAAGTAAAGGGAACTTAGTGACTTTAAATGCTTCCACCGTTGTCACAGGTCAGATAATTATTTACAGTCAGCATGCTACTGCTTTATTTGATACTTGGGCAACGCATTCCTATATTTCCATGATACATGCTAAGAAGATAGACATACCCTTACAAGTTCTAGATAGCAAGTTTTTAACAATACTGCCTTCGGGAGAAACAATGTCATCCACCCACCAGTTGCGTGCCGTACCAATCAAAATCCCAGAAAGGGAACTCTATTGCGACCTGATAGTACTCAACATGCAAGACTTCGATGTCATACTGGGTATGGATTTTCTAAGAAAATACGGTGCTTCCATCGAGTGTCGTAGACGCAAAGTGGTCTTTCAGCCCGAGGCAGAGCCCATGTTCGAATTTATTGGAGAGCCAAGGAAAAGAACCGGGAAATTCTTATCTGCTCTCAAGGCGCAGAAGATGTTGGACAAGGGATGGTCGCTTCACATCACAATTTTGGGAATGTGTTCATAGAACTCTCGGCACGAAGTGCGATTCAGTACCGCCTTTCATCCTCAGAATGATGGGCAAACGGAAAGAGTGAACCAAGTACTGGAAGACATGCTACGAGCTTGCGCCCTGGATTTCAAAGGGAGCTAGTGCCGATACTTATGTCTAGCGGAGTTCGCTTACAATAATAGCTACCAAGCTACTATCGGAATGACACCTTATGAAGCATTATATGGAAGGAGATGTAGGTCTCCAATCTATTGGTACAAGGGTGGTGAAAAGAAGGAGATGGGACTTCAAACGGATTTTATCGACGACACCACCCAAGCTATACAGAGTATCCGCCAAAAGATAGAGACTGCTCAGAGCCGACAGAAGGGCTATGCGGACCCGAGACGTAGACCGAAAGAGTTCGACGTCGGAGATTTGGTATTCCTCCGAGTAGTTCCTACGAAAGGAGTAATGCGATGTGAAAAGAAAGGAAAGCTTAGTCCGCAATATGTGGGACTGTACAAGATCCTGAATAGAGTGGGCAAAGTGGCTTACGAGCTCGAGCTACCTCAGGAGATGTCTGCTATCCACAACATGTTCCACGTGTCGATGCTCAAAAAGTGCATTCCCAGTACGGACAGAGTGATTGAGCCGCACGTCGTACAGATCCAGGAGGACCTAAGTTGTGAAAGCAAACCCGTACGGATCCTGGTTCGAGACATCAAGAGACTAAGGAACAAGGAAGTGGCCTTAGTCAAAGTCTTATGGCAAAGTCAGGAATCTAAAGAAGTTACCTGAGAACGTGAGGATGATATGAAACGAAAATATCCCGAGTTATTTTAAGTTCGAGGACGAACTTTTTAGAAGGAAGGGTGGATTGTAACGCCCCAAATTTTCCGCTCTAGCGTGGTAATAATGGAACATGTGGCCAAGAATAATATTATGAATTTAGGGGGGAAAGTTGTGAATAAAGAAATGTTAGGCATTATCTTGACACATAGTAGATGTGTGATAATTATGCTTAGGTATTATATTTAATGTTATGCTTAAGTATCTTATACATCTATGAATGAATAATGATATACATATGCATGTGTATGAATTAAATAAGTAGCATTCTCTAGGTGGGCTTTGGTTATGCGGGCTTGGAAAAAATAATAAAAGGAAGAGAAAGCAAAAAAGAAAAGGAGGTGCCAAGGATTGAACCTTGGACCTCAAAGAAAAGCCAAGCCTTAAGAATGCATATGTAACCAATTCACCCAGCAGGGGAGTGCTCTTAGGAGGAGATGGGAAATCGTAGATGAATAGAAGATAAGTGAAGAGACACATGAAAATGAAGAGGCACCATTGAAAGAGGTGGTTACCTTTTCACTCCCAATAAAAGAGCATGGGGAGAGAAATGCCCAAGGCATTTTCGGCCACAAGCCCTCCCCTCTCTTCTCACCATGCCTTCCCTCTTCTTCCTCTCCCTCACCGAGACCGAGGGTCTCCTTGCAGCCCAAAACCGAGCCCCACAAACCGGAAGAAGAAAAGGAGAAGAACAAGAGGAGTACCAAGCCTAAGAGTCCTTTCTTTTCCAAAGTCTAGAACACCTTTTTGAATTTTTTTAGCGCAAGAGGTAAGAATCCCTCACCTGCAACATAATAGCCTTGAATGTGTATTTATGATCCCTTATGTTTGCTTGTGATGTTGTGTGGAAAAAATGGAAGAAAGGCCATGTTGTGTGTTTCGGTCAAGGGAGGTTTTCTCCACTTTTGTTATGTTTAAGTTTAGATGATGATTCTACATGCTTATTGATACCTTCTTATAGTAGATGAATGATAAATACATGATGTTTGAGTGCCTTCCATGATGTAAAGGACTTAGAACCCCTCGGCCAAGTGGTTGAGATGGGTAGATGCATGTGTATGGACTACGGTTTGATTCTATATGAATTTTCCCTTGCTTATGTAATGTTTTATGTCAAGAAAATTATGGAATCTATGCCTTATTAAATCTGTGAGTTTCAGCCAACAACTGGGTAGAGGGCTAAAATAGGTCCAAACTATAAATCGTGTACCTAAACTAAGGTTTAGTGAAGTCTAGACTACCCTTGTACTTGTAAATGATCTCTTATGCAATTGTTTCCATGTTACATGAATTTTTATGCTATAATACCCTAACTATGAATTTCGGCCAGCATCTAGAATGAGGACTAAAATAGGTCCAAACTACAATCATGTGCCTAAACTAATGTTTAGTGAAGTTTAGACTACCCTTGTACTTGTAAATAATCTCTTGTGTGAAGTGTGCACTTATTTCAACGTTATAGGAATTTTATGCTATGAAACCCTACCTATGAAGTTTCGGCCAGCATGTATTAAGATAGGAAAAGAAAGCTAAAACCAATGTTTTGCCTTGATTATGACAAATATGTTACATGAATGATGTGTTGATAAGACTAGCATGATGTTTGCTTCACTTGCATGTTTTTAAAGAAAGATCCTACATTGTCATGTTATTTATGTGAACGATTGTGCCATGAAAGTGTGCCAACACTCATAAATGATTGAATGTCTATAGTACATTCATTATGAAAGAAAGAAAAAGGAAAGAATGCATGTATGTATTTTACTTTAAAGTATGGCTTGTACCGGATCTTGAAAAAGATCCACGGTTCTAGACTACCGAAGCTGTCCCTAGGTTGAAAGATAGTAGGACTAGTAACCCTAGTAGGTCGAGACTAGCTACCTCGCATCTATTTAGGGATGCGCGTAAAGAAAGAATGGGTACAAGCTGGGGACCCCAATAAAGATGATGTATGCTTATGTTAAAGTATTACTTATTATATTTTCTAAAGAGCATCCTAATGTTTTTGCAATGCATATGTTTTATGTTTGTATGCATTTATGTACCTTATGTGCCTTATGAGTTTTATGCTATACATGAGATGTTATATGTCTTTCAAATATACGTGACATGTGGATTTAGTGAGTAGGAAATGTAACACCTGCCTTTTTCCCACACCTTATGGTGTGGCGAGAAAGCGGCGTTACGCTAACATATACATTGTACACATATAAACATCCTAATGCAGCGGAATAATTTTTTTCTTCTACACATGCGTTTAACCATACAACTAATCCATGAAACATATATACATGCCTAAATTATCATTCATGAACATGGTGACGTTGTAACTTAGCATATTACCAGCATACCTAGCATCATGATATAAACTTTCCATAACTTATCCATAAGCATCATGAGTAGCAAGTAACTTATCCATAAACATCAGGAGTAGTAAGTTGTTTCTTAGGCATAACTATCATGAGTTTAGCATAACCAAAGGAGGCATTATAAACACAAGACATGTGATAGGTGTAAATAGAAGAATCCTTTGCCAAGTCACCGCCACACACACACATGCTCTTGCCCCTCCTGCTGCTTCCCTTAGTAACCTCTTGCTTGATCTGCGGTACGAGGAAAATAAGACTATAAGCACATAGGCTTAGTAGGACCCTTTCCTACTCACTAAAACTATACGTCACTTAAACATAACCATATAAAGCATTTGACATAACATAATTCTGAACATAAAACATAAGCATAGTCTTGGCGTAAATCATTAGCATATGAACAACTAACATAGCATGATTCTTAACATAAATATAAACTTAAAACGTACTTAGCATGACATAATTCTTAACATACCTGAGCATGAAACATACTTATCATGACAGAATTCTTAACATACATGAGCATGAAACATACTTATCATGGCATAACATACCTTTTCATGAACATAACTCTTAGTATGGGCATAAGCACAGTCTTAACATAAGCATAAGCATAAAACAAACTTATCAGGGCATAATGCATAACATGAATGGATGCATGAGTCAAATGCGTATACATAAGGATGCTTAATTTAAAATCATACTTTTAAATACTTAAACATAATCATAACATCATAGAGGTCCCCGGCTTGTACCACATACATACATCATAAGCGTGCATCCCTAAGTAAATACGAGGTAGCTAGTCTCGACCTACTAGGGTAGGAACAGCTACGGTAGTTCCAAAAACTGAGGTGTTCTTAAGGTGCCCATCCCTGTTGGACATCTACGGTAGTCCCAGAACCGTGGACAGCTACGGTAGTCCAAAACCGAGGCATTCTTAAAGTGCCCATTGATAAGTACCATTTTATTGATTATTTTAATTGCTAAAATCCAAGTTTCACCCATATTTTACTTGCTTAATTGTGAATTTACCCTAGGTTTTAGAACTTCCTCTTATTTTGGACTTAATTGCAAATCTGCACATATTTGGATTATTTGGCCACTAAATTTTTGATCTATTTTTGTAGGCATGAAAGGTTCATGGACCTAGGGCATACTGGGTCAAACTTGAGTCGGAAGTGGACCCGGATCAAGTTATAAAGCTTCGGATTAATCTGTGCCGTCCGATTCAAAAGCGGCTAGATCTGAGCCATCTGGGACCATCTGAAGCAATCCGAGCTAGGGTTAGGGTTGATCAAGCACTCTAATCAAGATCTGAAGGTTTCATCCCAATCAGAGCTCATTCAACGGTTGGATCAAGCTCGGAGGGCTCTAGATCGTCCATTCAAAGATTAGGTTGATCTGGACCATCCGTTGCAAATGTGGAGGATCCAAGCTACCACGAGGCAGATCCTGACCCCAGATCATCATCATCAAAGTTTGGATTAAATCAGAGCAAGATCAGCCGTTGGATTTCCTCAAATCAATCTGAGTCGTCCGTTGTCAAGTACTTAATCAGAAATTCTGCGCAGCTTCTCCTTGTCGCATCCTCGCCGCAATAGTGTTTTCTTCTTCGTTTTCTTCCTGTTCTTCAACAAATTCTCCATCTAAGAGGCGCGGCCACTCGATCCTTCATTAGAACAAGTGCTAGGTCAGTGGGGAGAGCTCGCTGAGAAGTTTCCAGCTTGAATTTTGCCCAAAGACAGAGTTTCGTGAGGTTTCCGTAGCTCTGTCATCTGCTTTCATCAATCTCAGTTGTGTACCATCTTCATTTCATCCGAGCTATCTGGAGGGGTTCCCTAGAAGGCTCGGAGTGTTCATAAGTCATCGTCGCAATCCACCACAGCAAGGTTGAAGAAATCGATTGTTGTTTTCAGTTTGGGCATGGTTTGAATGGATTTGATCGTAGAGACAGATTTTCCACTGATTTGCTGAGCTTGCGGGTTCGAGGCTCACCCTTGCGTGACGAACAAGGAGTATTTGAGCTAAGGGAGGATTGACGAGTAGTTACTTTAGTTAATTTCTTTGTTTTAGCTGTAATGTTAATTCTGCCGCAACTTTTCTGTTACTGTCTTTTGCATCAGCTACCTTAGTTCAGTTTTTGAATTGTTTTTGCAGTAGTTATGTTTCACTTCTGCAGGTAGATGGCTAATGAGTTTGTATATGGCATATTTGTTTTTAATTCGAGTTTAGTTCTTGTTAAATTGATGCGTATCAGCTTTTCCCTGTTTTTCTAGTTCTTGTGTATCAGCTTCTAGTTCTGCAATTTCCCTCTAGTTTCTGGGTTTTCAATTTACTTATATATCAGTTCACGCCTAGTTTCAACTCCTGAAGTTAGAGATAAACTTTAGTGAGAAATTGTAATTAATTTAGTTGGTTTGCATTAGTTTAAATTCTGCAACTTTTGTTTAGCTTGTTGTGTGCCACTTTCAGATTGTGTATCAACCCCAATTCTGCACTTTCCCATTTTATTTCTGCAATTTCGACTTCAGCTCATCAAGAGGTTCCATGTTTAATGAACCATTGTATCAGATCTCAACTTGATCCATCGGTTTCTGCATTTAGTTTGTTGATGAGTTTCCGCAGCAATTTCTGCATCAGCTTACTCATGCATTGAGTAGTGTTCGGGTTTCCAACTTCTGCAATTATTTTTGCACATTACTGCACTACAGCTTAGCCTTCAAGCTACACTAATCTTTGTAGTTTCTGAGTTAGAAAAATTAGCTTGGCATTCCATATCAGATTTGGCACATAAGCTTCATCCATTTCGGTAGCAAGTTTACATCAAATTCTGCACAATGTTTCAAGTAGAATTTTAGCATTAGTTTGTGCCAAGTTGAATTCAATTTATAGTGTACTTTTGAGCTTGAAATCAGTCTTTCTGCAGTCATTGTATTTCTGAACTGTTTGTATTAACTTTGGCACAAAAGTGGCTGTTTTGGCACAAGTGTTTTCCTATGCGTATCAAGCATGCTTTGGCATCCCTTTTGTATCAGTTTAGCTCTCCATAGGAATTCCTTTGCATTTGAATTCAGTGATTTTGTTTGATTTTCGCATCCCATCTGTTGTTCCATAAAATTCATGTATTTAGTTTCAATTTTTGGCACATCAATTTTTCTCTTTTGGATACCAAGTGTGATCAATTGATACATTTATTGTCTAGTGAATGTTTCGATCAATAAGGATAATTTTTGAAGTTTAATTCAATCTACAGTGCACCTTACAATCGAATTAAGATTTGTTTTCCAAGTCTGGTTATTGTGCAATTGGTTGATTAATTCCATCATTAGTTGAGTTCTTTAGTGCCAACTCCTTGTGTAGCTCCCTTAATTGAGTGGCTTTGCTTTTCATTGCTTTTCCATTTCTAATTGAAACAAAACCCAATTTTATTTGAAACCCAAAATTCACAAATGACACATAAACACGAGCTCAAATCAAACAAACTCTCAACTAGTCCCTAGGAAAAATACGACCTGTGGCCCCTTTACTACGTTTTCATTCTTTGATTGCAATAAGGGTTTCCAGCTTTTTATAAACATTCTAAATTCTGATGAACCCACATTCATGACAACTTAACCTAGTATTTTGGGTCCATCAAATTTTTGGCGCCGTTGCCGGGGAAGCAACTAGTTGATTTGCTTGATTTTTGCTTGTGTGCTTATGGGCATATCATTTGATTTTATTTTCTGTTGTTTTATCTTTTGTATACGGTTGCTGCCATTTTTCTTGTTTGTTTTGTGACAGGGCTGTAAGATCAAAAGATCAAAATATTTTCACCAGAGGACTATACAGAGCTCAAAGATGCACTGGTGGGTTTAAAAAATGTGTTTAAGCACTGGAATTCCCAACTAAGACCCAACAGTGATTAATCTACTTACCAGCAGCCATGTCAACAATTTGAGCAGCCCGATTCAAACTTTCAGCAGAACCAACCTTTCAATCACCCACCACAGCAATTTCAACCACAATTCCAGAATTTTCAACAGCCCTATTCGAATTTTCAGCCGGATCATCAGTTTTTTCAGCCTAATTGTCAGCAAAGTCAGCCTTTCCAAAATTTTCAGCCAAATCAACCAAATTTCTAGCAACCTCAGATTGGGCAGCCACAATTCCAGAGTTTTCAGTCCCAATTTCAGTAATTCCAACCTCAATTCCAGCCATATCAACAAGGGCAGCAAGGTTGTCAATCGTTTCAAACATTTCCACCTCAAAACCAACAATTTTTCCAGCCCTCACAGCCCTTTAATCAGAATTTCTAGCAACAAAACCAGAATTTCCAGCCCACGCAATTTCAATTTTCACCACCACAATTTCAACCTCAGATCCAAGATTTCCAGGGTTACAATTCTCAGCAAATTCAACCATCATTTCAGCCCAATTTTCAGCAGTTTAATCGGCCCATTCAACCATTTGAGCAGCCTCAATAGCTCCCATTTAATAATGCACAGCCTACTCTTGGTCTTCAGCAGCCTTATGCTACATTTCAAGACCAACAGGAGTTCCACACTAATCAAGGAGGCTTTGAGAATCCTAATGAGAGTGAGGCTCAACAACAAAGGCTGGAGGAGATGTTTCAACAAGTCCTACAACAACAGCAAAGTTTTCAACAACAACAACAAGACTTCGGAGGACGCCTTGAAAAATTGGTTGATCAATTGAAACAAAGGCAAGCCCAAGAATCAGGACAATTATCTTCTCAAGCCACTCAAAACAGCCCCAGAGTTAATTTTATATCAATTCAAGATGACCCTAGTGCATGACCAAGTCCTTCTTCAAGTGATCTTGCAATTTTGGTGGAAGAAGAAGAAGAAATCATTAAAATAGGGCACCTACAGCATGCATTCCTCTGGAGATTCCCACTCAAAATCCATTTTCAAATTTTTCAGCTCAAGAAGAAGATTCTGAAGCTCCACAGGACCATTCTCATTTTTTATTTTGTGATGATAGTGTTATTGATGGTCCTAATTTTTCTGATATTGTTGTTGCAGATATTACTGAGGAAATATACATAGGAGATGATTCTACAGGTGTAGGGGATTGCACTAAGCCCCAGGGACCACCACAATTGACTGGTACATTAGAAGATTCAGAGGATGAACCAGAAAGTGTAGGGACTTGCATGGTGGAAGCAAGAACCCAAGGATCACCTGCTTTAGTTGAGTGTCCACCAGAACCTGAACCTGAAGTGGAGCAATTACTAGACCAGGAGGAGAACACGGATACATCTACTCTTGTAGAATCTCCAGGTATTTTTCAGCACGATCAGGTAAATACTCCTCCTAATTTTTCTGAAAATTACATAGAGGTACCTCAAACTGGTTTTATTGTTTGTGATATACTTAGGAATGCATCTTTTGTAGAATTTGATTGTGAAAAATTCCTAGAGGTACCTAGTGTTAAAGTTGCTGAATTTGAAGCATGTGGTGATACATATCATGAAAATGCTGAATGTGAAAAATTTTTAGAGGTGCCTAAAATTGATGTTGATTGTTGTGATGAGTCTTTTGATATATCTTATGCTGAAAATAATTGTGAAAAATTCATTGAGGCACCTAAAGTTGATTTCATAGGTTGTGATACATTGCTTGATACATCTTTGATGAAAAATAATTGTGATATTTCTATTGAAGTGACAAAAATTGATTTCATTATTTGTGATGAATTTTTGGATGCATTTTTTGTAGAAAATAATTGTGAAAAATTTATTGAGGTACCAAGAATTGATTTAATTGGATGTAATGCAGTTTTGGATACATTTCATGTAGAGACTGATATTATTTTATTTCTTTCTGACCCTGCACGCTTGAGAGAGGTATTACATTATTTTGCAGGGTCCAGAAGACTACTGGAGTGGGTGCTCCATCTGAACAGACTCCAGCCTCCTGGAAGAATTTTCAAAAGGCATCAAGAAGGAGGAGTTTGATTTTACTCTAATTCAAAGCACTCCACCTCTTACATGGCTATTGTACTTAAATCGCCTTCGGCCACCCGAACAATTTTTTGTTAAGTTCAAGTGTGGGGGAGTCCTAATTCTCTCAGCCACCTATACTCCTCCACTACCACGATGGAGGATACTTCTTGATAGACTCCGTCCACCAGAAATAAAGGGGAGTTTGTTCTTTTTTGTATTTTCTTTTATTGCTTGTTTCATTTTTATGCCTTCTAGAAGTAGAATTTTCTTTTAAATTGAGTCCTTGTCAATAAATGCATGTTAGTTCTTTTGGAAATTTGTTTCTTACATGAGTGGAAATAAATGTATCCCTCTAGGTTATCTCCATAGCATTTTAGAATCTCTTGGAAAATAAATTAAATTTGATTGTTAAAACTTAGGGTTTAAGCTCATGGATGAATTCTTGGATGCTTGAGTACTACTTGGTTTTAGATTCTTAATTGAGGACTTGAGATGAATTATTTTTGCCTAGTGAGAATTAGCCTTATATTTGTGACACACATATGTTATTGTGCTCTAGAACTTGCTTAGGTTCTTTCTAAGTCATATTTCAATGATTGGGTCACATTTATAGAGACAAATCATTTTGCTTCTCATTTCATATCAATTTTCATAAATTCCCCTTGTATCACTTCATATTTCTCATTTTCCCTACCTAATCCCATTTTTCTATGGATTTGTTTGTTTGGGATGTTTCTTAATGCTACTTTGCCCGAGACGGACAAAGATTTAAGTGTGGGGGAGTGACTAGTGTTTTGGAAATATTTGGTATCAAGGAGGCACTTCAATTCGAAAAATTTTTTTTTTGCCCAATTGAGTTGAGCTTGGTACCAAGAACAAGTAGGAATTCGGTTGTGAATTGGAGGAGAAGTGTTTCTCTCATTGCAACCATCATTGAATCCGGTTGAAGGAAGAATTATGTGGACTTAAATGAAAAAAAATGAAAAGAAATCCATGTGCCAAGTGGAGTTGCAAGAAATTGAGAAAAGTCAAAGAGGAAACCAATTGAAGCATTTATAATTTTGACCATAATGTGAAGACCCAAACCGTTTGTACCAAAGTGAATTCAACTAGAGAAGGAAAAATCTGCAGAAAAAAAAAATGGCACGCAAGGCAGAAATTGTGCCAAAAATTCTGCTAAGGCATCTTGGGTTAGGAAATTAGCTTGGATTAAGACTTGGGAAGTGGAGTTATGGAAGTTCAGATCAGCCACACTTTGAGGGAAGCCTGAAATGCAGCTGTGCAATATCAGAATCTGAATTGAAGTTGTACACATCTGAATCAATGAAGAAAGCTGTGCCAAAAACAGAAGAGAAAAAAATCTTTGTGCAGATTAGTAAATGAAGTGTAGATTGATGGATCTAAGCTGAAATTGAATGGGATTTGCAAGGGTTACTGAGCAGAATTAAACAAAACCACTCGACAGTTATCAGAGATCATGGAGAGCAATAAAACTGGGAATATGAGCTAAAAATGCAGCAGAAAAAAAATCAGAAGGTATGTTCCCTACAAGCAGTTTTTGCACAGAGTTAATATCAACTTGGGGCTGAATTCGATTTTTCAAGGTTGTGAATCAAAGAATGAAGCACTGGAATATGTCAAAAAGTGTCGAGAGCATTCATTGCTGATCAGAACAAAAGGAATGTGGCTGCAAGGACTGATAGATCAAAACAGAAAAAAAAAGAAGCATGCAGGAAGTGGATTCCGAAATAGTTTGGATTGGAATACTCCACTTCTAAGGGATGTAACTGCCTTGGAAAATCAAAGAATGGCAAAGGTGAAGAAAGTAGTGATTCTTGATTCTGAATTAGTGTTGTGAGCTGGGATCTAAAAAAAAGAAAGAAGAAGAAGTGAAAGTAGTGTGCCAACAAAGGTGAAGTGTATCAAGAGTGAGTTACAAGGGTTGTTGAGTGAAAATTTTATATTGAGTATCTATTTCACTTGATATTATATGTTCTTTGATACAAATCTGATCTGAAAAGAAAAAAAAAGAAAGAAGAGTTCGAAAGAAAAAAAAGAGAGAAAAGAGGGAAGGAAGCAAGGTTGGCACGCAAAAGAAAATTGGCACAAAGGAACCAAAGAGGTCTTTTCATCGAATTTTTGAAGGGCAAGGCAAAAGTTTTACTCCACCACACCTTTGAATTCACTAGAGGACTGTCAAGAGGGCAGAGTTCATTGGAAACATCCTTGAGCACTCAAGTGTTCCACTTTGTCAATTTTTCCATTTTCTTGGCTTTTATTCCACTCTCTACTATTTTCCATGTTTTCACTTGTTTTTGTAGATGTTGATCCTAATCATGAATAATGGTGGAGATTAGATAACAAGCAAGCCTATGGTAGTGCAAGAAGCATGTGTGTTTGAGTGAGCTCCACTTCCATCATCAACTTAGAACTTAAGGAGAGAGCCACCAAAATTTTCCTTGAAAGGCTAGTGAGTTAAATTCATCTTAATGACTCATGAAGGATGAAAAGGCTAAGTTGTTGATTTAAGGACAAGATACTAATCCATAGAGCTTAGATTTATGAGAATTGACGACCTTAGGTAATTTCTTTTCATTTGCTTCTAATTATGCTTAAGAAAAACTAAGGGATACATACTTAGTGATTTCGCGAGACGCTCAAGCTTAAGTGTGGGAGAGTTGATAAGTATCATTTTATTGATTATTTTAATTGCTAAAATCTAAGTTTGACCCATATTTTACTTGTTTAATTGTGAATTTACCCTAGGTTTTAGAACATCCTCTTATTTTTGACTTAATTGCAAATCTGCACATATTTGGATTATTTGGCCACTAAATTTTTGATCTATTTTTGTAGGCATGAAAGTTCATGGACCTAGGGCATACTGGGTCAAACTTGAGTCGGAAGTGGACCCGGATCGAGTTATCAAGCTTCGGATTAATCTGGGCCGTCCGATTCAAAAGCGGCTAGATCTGAGCCATCTGGGACCATCTGAAGCAATCCGAGTTAGGGTTAGGGTTGATCAAGCACTCTGATCAAGATCTGAAGGTTTCATCCCAATCAGACCTCATTCAACCGTTGGATCAAGCTCGGAGGGCTCTAGATCGTCCATTCAAAGATTAGGTTGATCTGGACCATCCGTTGCACATCTGGAGGATCCGAGCTACCACGAGGCAGATCCTGACCCCAGATCTTCATCATCAAAGTTTGGATTAAATTAGAGCAAGATCAGCCGTTGGATTTCCTCAAATCAATCTGAGTCGTCCGTTGTCAAGTACTTAATCAGAAATTCTGCGTAGCTTCTCCTTGTCGTGTCCTCGCCGCAATAGTGTTTTCTTCTTCATTTTCTTCCTGTTCTTCAGCAAATTCTCCATCTAAGAGGCGCGGCCACTCGATCCTTTATTAGAACAAGTGCTAGGTCAGTGGGAAGAGCTCACTAAGAAGTTTCCAGCTTGAATTTTGCCTAAAGACAGAGTTTCGTGAGGTTTCCGTAGCTCTGTCATCTGCTTTCATCAATCTCAGTTGTGTACAATCTTCATTTCATCCGAGCTATCTGGAGGGGTTCCCTGGAAGGCTCAGAGCGTTCCCAACTGATCGTCGCAATCCACCACAGCAAGGTTGAAGAAATCGATTGCAGTTTTCAGTTTGGGCATGCTTTGAATGGATTTGATCGCAGAGACGGATTTTCCACTGATTTGCTGAGCTTGCGGGTTCGAGGCTCACCCTTGCGTGACGAACAAGGAGTCTTTGAGCTAAGGGAGGATTGAGGAGTAGTTACTGTAGTTAATTTCTTTGTTTTAGCTGTAATGTTAATTCTGCCGCAACTTTTCTCACTACAAAAAAAACACCCATATAAGGGTGGTTTTTTTGACTTTCAAGAGCGGTTATCAACCACTCCTACACTTTTACCAACGGTTTGAAAACCGCTCCTCTTATTGCCGTCCCTATATCTTATAGTAGCGGTTTTCTTAACCGTTGGTAAAACTTATAAAATCGCTCCTATTTTTACTTTGTAGGTACGGTTTGAAACCGGTCTTACACATTATACATATAACAACGGTTTCAGACCGCTTTTATAGTTATAAATTTAGGAGCAGTTCAAACCGCTGCAAATCCCTTTAGGTGTTAGAATGGTTTTAAGCCGCTTCTATACATCATGGATATAAGAGCGATTTCAAAATGCTATTAATACTAGAAATTAAGGATCGATTTTAAACCGCTCCTAAATATGGGAATAGGAACACATCAAAACGCTATTAAAGCTTTAAATTTAGAAATTATTCAAACCATGATATTTAATATTTCGATCCACCAAATCAATATATAATATTATTAAACAATTATCCTCCAAAACAATAATAAGAGTACTCCAAATGCTAATATAAAATAACAGTCATAATGTTCCAAATTCAATAGTTACTAAAAGTACTAACATCAGATAAATACTTTTTTTTCAAAATTCTATCTAATCTTTATCTGGCTCTGATACTGGAGGAGATCTATGACCACTTTCATATGCATTTGATGGAGAACTTCTATGTTGCCGCATAATATCTGCTAAGATAGTTACCATCTGAAAAATAAATTTAATTTAATATATCATGCTTCTATATAAGTATTTTTGAACATTAGTATTCAATATGTGTCTACCTGTGTATGTAAGAATTCAGGCTCACGAGATCCCCCAGCAATTCCAGATATCATATTTTGGATGACATTGGTAAAATTTTGAATCTGTTGTTCATGCATCTACCTCATCTGCTCCATTTCTGCCTATCTCTGTGCTTCCATATTTTTCATTTTTTCTCCCATTTCTTGCAACTTATCATTAACATCAGAAGTAGGAAGATTATCTTGTCTAAAAATTATTCTTTGATTACACTGCTCTGGGAAAACTTGGCTAGGAAATACACCAGTTCCTAAACATCGAACACGACCTGAATGCTCTAACCCAAATACCTCCCTGAAAAAAATATATAATTAATATTGTATAATATTTAGTAATTTTAATGAAAATGAAATTCTGAATAGATACCGAAATGTATCTTCATGAACTTCTGTTATTTGCGTTCCCTCAGGCTTGTCTTGGAGATGACGTTGCACAACTCTATTTAATTCATCCTAACACAAAAATTGTCTCAATAAAATAAATAGCATATTGAAAAGTTATTTCAAAAAGTTAAAACAATTATTACCAAACTCTTATTGCTTTATCATCAACAAGAGCACCTCATTTTTTTTTACTTTGTCGACTAGGATGAAATAGTTCAATGCGAGTTGGCTTTCTACCATTTTCCTGAATCTAAGTACAAAAAAAATCATTTTAGATTGAATATGCAAATAATAATAGCTCGAATACATACAAATTGATATTAACATAACAAATTGATCAAATAAATACATACAAATTTGTCTTCCAATGAGGGAATATTTGTTCATCCTTGTGCATGAATCCCTCGTTTTTTACTCCCATTTTCTCGATTTATTTTTGATGTCCTCTGAAACAAAAAAAAATTGCAACAAATTTATGCATACTAATATATAAAAATTAATCAATACAAGAACTACCTCATTAGACTTCCAATAACGACATAAAATTTCCCTTCAATAACCCGACACGAATCCCTCCAAATGACTAAATTAGATTTGAATATATTATCCCTTAATTAAATAATCCTCTCATTAATTGTTTAATAACTCAATTAATCTAATGATTAGATGTTAGTTGATTCTATCATATTAATGATCAATCAACTAGTTCATCCTAATAATCCATTACCATCTTATTATGGATTAACATACCAATTGATCGCTTGATCCATTTAACTGATACCTTCAATTAACTCATAAATCTTAATCGATCTAGACAACTCTATTGAATTAATCTAATCCATTGATCAGTTTAGAGTTAATCCTATTATCAACCTTTAACTAATCGTTGACATTAAACAAGTTCGAAAACAACCTAACCAACAGTTAATACAAAACAAAATAGAACAATAAACCTCATAACACAATTAAATTACCTAATCCATTCATTAATTTTATAACTGATCAGATTAATCGTCCATCGATTTAAATACACCAACTCATATGAACTCATATTAATCGTCCATCGATTTAAACCCTACTGACCAAATCCATGTCCTTAACTAAACTGGCAACAAAATTTACCTGAGGCTAAGGAAGATCAGTGGTGATGGCTTGCCGATAGGGATCGAGATCTGGCCTCTCTTGAGGCAGCGGCGGCACCTGGGTCGTGGTCGAGAGAAAAAAAACGAACGACAATGATCCGCGTGATGGAGAAGTGTAGCGGCATCAGATACGGAGGGAGGCGGCGTCTGCGGTGTCGTTGCTTCGGCTGTTGTGAGCAAGAGCACCCGAGCTCCGGCGGGGGAAATGACCGGAAGAGCCAAGGAAAGAGTTCACCACAAGGCTGGCTCGGCCGGCGGCGGATCTTGGTGTAGGCGATCCGAGAGAAAAGGAGGCATGGCACAGGGCTTCGCTTGAAGAAGAGGCGTCGACATTTCCCTCGTGTGCGGCGAAGAAGGGGGAGACACGGCGAGTCCCGTACTCCGGTCGGTGGCGCTGCCTCCAGTGACGACGATGCAACGAGGAGATCGCGAGTGGGGCGAGGGCGATCGGGCGAGAGGAAGAGAAAAAGATCGGGATTGCGGCGGTGAGGGCTAGGGCACGATTTATAAGGGAAAAGATTTATATAAATATATATATAAATTTCTAAATTTAAATTTTTCCATAAATAATTTCAAACTAACCCATCTTGTGTCAATTAGTCCCGCAAACTTATCCAATAATATCATAAAATTATTTCAAAATTTTCAATCTAATTATTTCCAATTTTTAACTCCTATTTAGGATGATGATATATAAATTTATATAAATAACTATATATATATATATATTTATATATTTTATTTTATTCTATACATTTATTTATTTATTATTATTATTATTATTTACCATATTTTACAGGTAAAGACAGCGGCGCAATTTGGACAAGGGGTCGCACGAACTTAGGTTTTGAAGAAATTAAAACTCAGGGTTTAATTAAAAACAACTCACATAATTTTTCCAATTAAGTTGGACGCATGCAACAATAGTACTTTTATTTAATTTTTTTAATTAAATAATTAAGTCAATAAAATTTTATTTTTAGGATTTAGATATTATATAATAATAATAAATATATAAAAAATTTCAAATTGATAAAAATATAATTACAATTAAGTTGGATGCATGCATAGTGTTTTTATTTAATTTTTTTAAAATAAATAATTAAGTCGATAAAATCTTATTTTTAGGATTTAGATATTATATTATAATAATAAATAAATAAAAGTTTCGTATTGAAAAATATTTGAGATGCTCCGATGTAAAATGTCTGGCATCACATTTTCCATAATATATAAATATATAAATAAAATGTTTTAAAAATTTAAATAAATTTGAAGCATGGTACAAGTTTATTTAATTGTAGGAAAATATTATTTTTTCACTATGTGAAAACCTAAAGGAGTATAAAATCCTCTGTAAAAATTGAATGGTGATATACAACTTTGTATTTTTAAAATTTGATTAAAATATTCTCTCTTTTTTAGCATCATAATAATTGTATATCTAAATTTTTTTACCATAAATTTTAAGTCATATATGAATACTTTAATTTGAATAACAGAAAATAAATTTAGAGAAATGTTTGATACATAATCGCTATTAAAAGTATCCAATATTAGCGGTTTCATGATTAATTATTTCTAATAGTTGTAGCAATAAGAGCGGTTTACAATCCCGGTTTATATAAATCAATGCTAAAACTATACAATTAATGTAGATTAAAAATCAATTGTACACAATTAGAGTAACAGAAGCGGTTTATAGCAATACTTGGTACAAATTTTGTTCAAAGAATCCAATAGGAGCGATTTGAAATTCGCTCCTAAAAGTTAAAGCAATTGGAATGGTTAGTAACCCAGAACCGCTACTAAAAATACCCAATAGCAGCAGTTTTAAGATCGCTTCTAATAGTTGTATCATTAAGAGCGGTTTACAGGAGCGATTTTTTCAAACCGCTTTTAAAACAATTCAATAAGAGCAGTTTTAAAATTGTTTCAAAAAAGTTAGGCAATAGAAACGGTTTAATTCAAACCGATTCAATTGGTCAATTTTCAAAAGCGGTCTTATAACCACTCCTAAATAACCGTTCCTATATAGTTGTTTTTTTTGTAGTGTCTGTTACTGTCTTTTGCATCAGCTACCTTAGTTCAGTTTTTGAATTGTTTTTGCAGTAGTTAAGTTTCACTTCTGCAGGTAGATGCCAAATGAGTTTGTTTATGGCATATTTGTTTTTAATTCGAGTTTAGTTCTTGTTTAATTGCTGCGTATCAGCTTTTCCCTGTTTTTCTGGTTCTTGCGTATCAGCTTCTAGTTCTGCAATTTCCCTCTAGTTTCTGGGTTTTTAGTTTACTTATATATCAGTTCACGCCTAGTTTCAACTCCTGAAGTTAGAGATAAACTTTAGTGAGAAATTGTAATTAATTTAGTTGTTTTGCATTAGTTTAAATTCTACAACTTTTGTTTAGCTTGTTGTGTGCCACTTTCAGATTGTGTATCAACCCCAATTCTGCACTTTCCCATTTTATTTCTGCAATTTCGACTTCAGCTCATCAAGAGGTTCCATGTTTAATGAACCATTGTATCAGATCTCAACTTGATCCATCGGTTTCTGCATTTAGTTTGTTGATGAGTTTCCGCAGCAATTTCTGCATCAGCTTACTCATGCATTGAGTAGTGTTCAGGTTTCCAACTTCTGCAATTATTTTTGCACATTACTGCACTACAGCTTAGCCTTCAAGCTACACTAATCTTTGTAGTTTCTGAGTTAGCAAAATTAGCTTGGCATTCCATATCAGATTTGGCACATAAGCTTCATCCATTTGGGTAGCAAGTTTACATCAAATTCTGCATAATGTTTCAAGTGGAATTTCAGCATTAGTTTGTGCCAAGTTGAATGCAATTTATAGTGTACTTTTGAGCTTGAAATCAGTCTTTCTGCAGTCATTGTATTTCTGAACTGTTAGTATTAACTTTGGCACAAAAGTAGCAGTTTTGGCACAAGTGTTTTCCTATGCATATCAAGCATGCTTTGGCATTCCTTTTGTATCAGTTTAGCTCTCCATAGGAATTCCTTTGCATTTGAATTAAGTGATTTTGTTTGATTTTCGCATCCCATCCGTTGTTGCATAAAATTCCTGTATTTAGTTTCAATTTTTGGCACATCAATTTTTCTCTTTTGGATACCAAGTGTGATCAATTGATACATTTATTGTCTAGTGAATGTTTCGATCAAGAAGGATAATTTTTGAAGTTTAATTCAATCTGCAGTGCACCTTACAATCGAATTAAGATTTGTTTTCCAAGTCTGGTTATTGTGCAATTGGTTGATTAATTCCATCATTAGTTGAGTTCTTTAGTGCCAACTCCTTGTGTAGCTCCCTAGATTGAGTGACTTTGCTTTTCATTGCTTTTCCATTTCTAATTGAAACAAAACCCAATTTTATTTGAAACCCAAAATTCACAACGACACATAAACACGAGCTCAAATCAAACAAACTCTCAACTAGTCCCTAGGAAAAATACGACCTGTGGCCCCTTTACTACGTTTTCATTCTTTGATTGCAAAAAGGGTTTCCAGCATTTTATAAACATTCTAAATTCTGATGAACCTACATTCATGACAACTTAACCTAGTATTTTGGGTGCATCACCCATTCCTTGGACCCTTACTTCAGTCCGGTACAAGCCCATTCATAAAGTAAAATAACTATGCATGCTTTATCATTCATACTTGACATATCTTAGGACATAAACATAATCTTGTTACATGAAGCATGACATAAACATGCTTGGCATTTCATCATTCATACTTATTTCATAACATCATTATGCCTTCATCATTCATACTTATCATTCATACTTACGGCATAAACATCATCTTCATCCATCTTCTTTATTCATAAAATATAACATACATGCATAATCATGTCTCCAGGCATAAACATTATCTTGGTTCATAAAGCTTGAATGATGATGGTACATAGATAAGCATGCAATTCATACATGATACATTTCATTTAGCATACATAATCCTAGTATCCATCATAGAGCATGCATACTAAGATACATATGAACATGATGCATACTACTTAAGTACATGGCATTCATCATAGAACATGTATAGACCTTCGTACACATACATCTATTATAAGCATTTAACCTTCTACATGCATCATTCTATTTAACATAACATACCCCTACATCAATTACATATGTTCATGGTATATGATCTAAATATCCATGAGTAAAGCATAACATAGAACCTAACATACAAGGTCATGTTACATAACACATAAGCTAAGATTTTAGTAATATAAAGATCCTTACATCATGCTTAACTATGTTCTTACATCATGGTAACTTATAAGCATGCATCATTGAGACCTTAGCCCAATCCAAGCCCTAGATTAGGGACTTGGCCGAAACCCTAAAGGACCATGGGTCCATGGAAAATTCACATAGGTCATGATTAACATCCAATACACTACCTATTATGCCATAGAAAACCATTTGAACCCTTGATTGGATCTAACCCTAAATCCTAGACCTAAACCATGTGTTGGCCGAAACCCTAGAAGGGTAATAAGCCCATAAGAAAATTCATATAATCACCATTATTACCCATATGATATCATAGGAAATATACTAATCATGCTTGAAGGATTGGAGTTTAAACCTAGCCATGGTACCTTGATGGTGGCCGAAACCCTAAGGGGTTTTAGGGTGCTACAAAATTTCCAAAATTATACTTTTATGCTTAACCTATCATAAGTAAACATATGAAAATATAAGAGAGGTCTTTAACATGATTTTTAGCCCAAAACCTTGCTTGGCCGAAACCTCCACAAACCCTAACTATAGATTTCTCAACATGGTGTGCCAATAAAAACATCTATCATGTTAAACAAGTTGGAAGCTATCATACCACAGGTGAGGGGGTCTTACCTTCCTTGATCTTGCTTATAAACCTTGAATAGAAATAAAAAGAAACCTCCTTGACACCAAACTTCTCCTTAGCCCTTGTAGCCTTGTAGAAAGCCTTAGATCTTCAAGATGGAGTCCTTGGTGAAGTTTTTCCAAGGGAAAGAAACCCTTGTGGGTTTCGGCTAGAAGAAGAAGAAGAAGGGAAGAAGGAGTTTTTGGTGGGTGAAGAGACAAATGCTTAAGTGTTAAGTTGTCTCTTCCATTCCTCCCTCTTATATACTAGATGAAAGAGGCAAGTGAAGAGACATGATGCTATAACTCTTCACTTCCTTTAGCCTTAACAAAAATCCACTTCATTCTCTCCTAGCACTCCCTTGCTAGGTGAATTGGTTAGTACATGCATGGTGATAACATAGGTCCAAGGTTCAATCCTTGGTGCATTCACTTTATTATTATTTTTTATTTTATTTTTATTTTATTTTTTATTAATTTTGAAAATTACCCTAAGGCCCACTCATAATCATGCTAATATTCCTAATTAAAACCCATTTTTAATTATATTAAATTCTACCTAGAATCCACTAATAACCATGGTACTAGGAAAAACCCATGTAAGGCCTATTAGCACCTAGCTTCTTATTCTATATCGAAAATCATGGAGCATCATACTAAGGTTTACACTAGTGTCCCTACGTTCCTCGAGAATCCATCTAGGCATGGTCAATATTTTTAAAGAAAATATTGAGAAAATTTTTCGAGTCGTTACAATCCCCCATACCTCGTGAAAGTTCATCCTCAAACTTAGAATAGCTCCGGGTACTTGCATCTCATCTCGTCCTCGTGTTCCCAGGTAGCTTCCTCGAACCTTTGACTTTGCCATAGGACCTTGACCAAGGGTACCTCCTTGTTCCTTAGCTTTTTGATCTCTCGATCCAAGATCTGAATAGGTCGGCTTTCAAAACTTAGGTCATCCTGAACTTGTATTGTCTGTGGCTCAATCACCTGATCTGTGTTTAGAACACACTTCTTGAGCATTGGCACATGGAACACATTATGGATAGCCGACATCTCTGGAGGCAGCTCTAGCTCATATGCTACCTTGCCGACTCTTTCATGTAACGCCCGCTTTTTTTTCCCTCAAAAAGCGGCGTTACGCTAAACATACATGTACATATAACACATCTTAATGCAGCGGAATAGTAAATTCTTTTACACATGCTTTTAACCATGCAACTAGTACTTAAATCATACACACATGTCTGGGTTATCATTCAGGGATATGGTGACATTATATTTAACATATTTTCAGCATACCTAGCATCATGATATCAACTTTCCATAACTTATTCATAAGCATTTCAGGTAACATATTACCAGCATGCGTAGCATCATGATATCGACTTTCCATAACTTATTCATAAGCATTTCAGGTAGCAAGTAGTTTATCCAAAAACTTCACGAATAGCAAGTTGTTTCCTAGGCATAACTATCACAAGTCGAGCATAAAACCAAAATAAACATTGTCAGATCACAAAACATGCGATAAGTGAAATGAGAGGGATTCTTGGCCATGTCACTACCACACACACATATTCTTGCCTCTCCTGCTGCTTCCCTTAGTAATTTCATGCTTGATCTGCGGTATAAGAAAAATAAAACTATAAGCACATAGGCTTAGTAAGACCCTTTTCCTACTCACAAAAATCCATACGTCCCATAAACATAAACATATAGCTTTAATCCTACATATCATAGCATGCTTCTTATCATAAACACAAACACAATCATGGCATCATAATTTAGCGTGAACATACATAAAATCATGGCATCCTAATTTAGCATGAACGTGAATAAAATCATGGCATCATAATTTAGCATGAACGTGAATAAAATCATGGCATCATAATTTTGCATGAACGTGAATAAAATCATGGCATCATAATTTAGCATGGACATAAATAAAATCATGGCATCATAATTTAGCATGAACGTGAATAAAATCATGGCATCATCATTTAGCATGAACATGAATAAAATCATGGCATCATAATTTAGCATGAACGTGAATAAAATCATGGCATCATAAATTAGCATGAACGTAAATAAAATCATTTGCATAAACATACTTTGCATTATCATACTTTGCATAACATACTTCGCATAGACATGCTTTGCATAAACTTACTTGGCATAAACATACTTATCATAAACATAATGCATAACATGGATGGATGCATGTGGCGAATGCGTATATCATAAGGATGCTTAGTTTTTAAATCATATTTTTAAATACTTAAACATAATCATAACATTCATTGGGGCCCTGGCTTGTACCACATTCATACATCATATGCGCGCATCCCTAAGTAAATACGAGGTAGCTAATCTCGACCTACTAGGGTAAGGATAGCTTCATCGATAGTCCTGAACCGTAAGCACAGCTTCATCAGTAGTCCCGAACCGTGGACAACTTCATCGGTAGTCCAGAACCGTGGACCTCATTCAGGTCCGGTACAAGCCCATTCTTAAAAATAAAATACTTTCACATGCTTCTTCATTCATAAAGCATTCATAGCATATTCATTCATTCTTAATGCTTAACATCATCATTATGCCTTAAAGGCATGAACCTTATCTTCATTCATCATTTTCATTCCATATCATCATTATGCCTTGAAAGCATGAACTATAACTTTATTCATCATTTTCATCCAAAAACATGACATGCATACGTATCATTCACAACTCATGGCATACATACATATTATTCATAAATCATGGCATACCTACGTAACCAGCATCTTAATTCATAAAAACACATGCATGGTCATGGTACGTAGGTAATTCATAAAAACATGCATGGTCATGGTACATCGGAAAACATGCCTAGATCCTTTCCTACATGATACATTTCCTTAGGTTCATGGCACATGATCTAAGCATTTATGAATCATCATACAAATGACCTATCATACAATTCATGTGCCATAAGCTAGGGTTTTGGTTGGCATAAAATTCTCCCATCATAATTAAACATATCCATACATCTTAGTACCCTATAAACAAACATCCTTGTGGTCTTAACTCAACCCTAGCCCTAGGTTATGGCCTTGGCCGAAACCCTAAGGAAACCTAGGTCCATGGAAAACTTCATATGAATCACCTATATCATCTTATACAAACATACAATGTCATAGAAAACATTTGATCCCATAATTAAGGTTAACCCTAATCCTTTAACCCTAGATTTGCTCTTGGCGGAAACTCAAAGGGTCCCTAAAATTCATGAAAAATTCTTAAAAACACAATTTCTATCCATCATGTCATAGGGGAACCAAAATTAACATGTTGAATGGTTAGATCAAGGTCAAACCATGGATTAGGATTCTTGGCCGAAATTCATAAGGGCTATTAATAATGTCAAAATTCATATGAATCACTACTAACATCATTTACATCATAAGAAGACTTATGAACCATCATTTGAAAGTTAAAAACTAATCCTAGCTATAAAACTTGAAGGTGGCCGAAACCCTAAGTCCTTCTTCATGGATTTTCATCTTAGATCTCAAACAAAAAGCTTAGATCGTAACCATATCAAGAAAAACCATTACACCACAGGTGAGGGGGTCTTACCTTGGTTTACCTTGATTTTAGACCTTAGATGGGGAGGAGGATGAAGACCTTGTTGTCTCTTGACCACCCCTAGCCTTTGCAACCTTGTAAAACATTGGATCATGGAAGAGAGACCCTCTTGTGAAGCTTTTCCAAAGGGAAACCTCTCCTTGAGGTTTCGGCTAAGATGAGGAAGGATGAGGGAGAGGGAAGGACTTGGTGGAAGAAGCAAAGTAACCCCCCATGCCACCTCTTTATACCTCATTAAGGAGGCAAGTGAAGAGTCATGGTGTCTCTTCCCTTCATGACTCTTCATTTTCCCCTAAGCCTTAACCAAAATCCACTTCATCCTCTACTAGCACTCCCTTGCTAGGTGAATTGGTTAGTGCATGCATGGTTGTAGACTAGGTCCAAGGTTCAATCCTTGGTGCATGCACATTATTTTTATTTTCTTTTTATTTCATTTTTCCTGATTTTCGAAAATTCCCTAAAATTCACCCATAATCATGCTAAAATTCCTAATTACAATTCTTTTATATTTATATTAAATTCTACCTAATTAAAACCCATTTTTGGAGCTCATATAAGGCCCATTAATACTTAGTTTCTCAATTTAAATGAGAAAATCATGGATTCCTAGGCTAAGGTTCATCCTAATATCTCTAGATCCCTCGGAAAATTATCACGACATGATCAATATTTTAAAGAAAATATTAAGAAAATTTTCCGGGTCGTTACAATCCCCCATACCTCGTGAAAGTTCGTCCTTGAACTTAGAATAACTCCGTGTACTTGCGCCTCATCTCGTCCTCGCGTTCCCAGGTAGCTTCCTCAAACCGTTGACTTTGTCATAAAACCTTGACTATGGGTAGTTCCTTACTCCGCAGCTTCTTAACTTCCCGATCTAGGATCTGGATCGGTCTGCTTTCATAACTTAGGTCCTCTTGAACTTGCACTGTCTGCGGTTCAATCACTTGATCTATATCTGGAATACACTTCTTAAGCATTGACACATGGAACACGTTATGAATGGTTGACATCTCCTGAGGCAGCTCTAGCTCATATGCTACCTTGCCAACTCGCTTCAGGATCAGATACGGTCCCACATATCGCGGACTCAGTTTTCCTCTTTTCCCAAATCTTGTCACCCCTTTCATAGGAGCCACTTTGAGGAACACCAAATCTCTGACATTGAATTCCAGTGGTCTATGCCAGACATCTGCATAACTCTTCTGCCGGCTCTGAGCAGCTTCTATCCGTTGTCGAATGTTCTGTATAGCTCGGGTGGTGCTGTCGATGACCTCCGTTGTGAGCCCCATCTCCTTCTTTTCACCACCTTCGTACCAACAGATCGGAGACCTACATCTCCTCCCGTACAAAGCTTCATAAGGTGTCATTCCGATAGTAGCTTGGTAGCTATTATTGTAAGCAAATTCCGCTAAACATAGGTATCGGCACCAGCTCCCTTTGAAATCCAAGGCACAAGCTCGTAACATGTCCTCCAGCACTTGATTCACCCGTTCAGTTTGCCCGTCAGTCTGAGGGTGAAAGGCGGTACTGAATCGTAGTTTGGTGCCGAGAGACTTCTGAACACACTCCCAAAAATGGGAAGTAAAGCGACCTTCCCTATCGGAGATGATGGTCTTGGGAACCCCATGAAGCCTGATTTTCTCCTTAACATATAATTGAGCCAGTTACTCAATAGAATATGTTATCCTGATGGCTAGGAGTGAGCCGACTTCATCAATCTATCCACAATTACCCATATTGCATCATATCTGTTGGATCGTGAAAAATCGATAGAGGGGGGGTGAATATCGGTAATCGTTCTTTTTCGGAAAGCTAAGAGTAAGTGCACAGCGGAAATAAAAAATACGAGATACAGCACAAAGACACAGTGGTTTTTACTTGGTTCGGAGCCTGTGTCGACTCCTACTCCAAGGCCCACGGTCATTGACCGTTTACTTTGGGCAATTCTATATTCGCGCAAATAGGTTACAATAATTTCAATTACAAAGAGAGTGCAATAAAATAATAATAAAATATTAAGCTCTTCGTTACCGACGTCCGGAGTGTATCGACTCTTTTCGGGGCAGCGGGACGTCGTCGGCTCGAGGTGAGGCGTTTCTGGAGCAAGGCATAAGCGTAGAAGAGCGTGGAAGCTTTGGAGCGAAGTTGATCTTCAAGCTTGTGGTCGAGGGGTGCTATTTATAGCCCCTAGGGCGCCCTGGACGTCGGGGGCGCCCTGCCACATGTCAGGCGATCCGTAGATCGCTTGGTCAACTTCTATCCCGCTCGAACAGGGATTAAGTTTGACCACGGGGGCACCTTGGTCGTAGAGGTCGCAGAAATCTCGGCTGTGGATAAAGCTGGAGCTTCGCAGTCTTGGGCTGGAGCCGCCTTGGCTGCTGAGGGCGCCTTCGCTGACGAGGGTGCCTTCGCTGCTGAGGGCGCCTTGCTCTGTAAGCAGCTGAAGCCCTTTTTGCTTCGCTTGGTTTTGGTTCACCTTGAGGGCGCCCTGGACACTCAGGGCGCCTTACTCAGCTGCTGCCTCACTCCTTTGAGGCTCTCTGAGTTGCAGACACACGTTCCTTCGGTCCTGCATCCAGGGTTAGTCCAAAACACAATAAAATAATTAATTATTATTTTATACAGCCTTAGCTGTCTTGGTTATGACTTTGGTCTCCAAAATGGAGTCCTAGGTCGAACCGACGCTTACTGTTCCCTCGACGGGGAACGCGTCCTCACCTACTCCTCTCGGGAGAATTTACCTGATGCCAACCGCTCCTTTGGTTGGACTTTTTCCTGACGGTCCTTTGTCAGGGCTTGGATGCCGAGCTGTCCTTCGCCCGGTGCCTAGCATTCCTTCGCTAGGGCTTGGTGACTAGCAGCCCTTCGCTAGTTGCCTAGCAGCCCTTCGCTAGGACTTGGTGACTAGCAGCCCTTCGCTAGTTGCCTAGCAGCCCTTCGCTAGGGCTTTGTATCCTGGCATTCCTTCGCCAGGTGCCTAGCAGCCCTTTGCTAGGACTTTGTTTCCTGCACACTTAATGAGCAACGTTAGATCACAAATAAACTTAACTTAGAATCCTTTGCCAATATCAAAACAAGGTTCGATATGGTGCTTCCTACACCAACAATATCTGTTTGTAGTCTTGGGAAGTCCTGAAATGAAATCCATAGAAATATCTTCTCATTTCCACTCCGGAATTGGAAGTGGCTGCAGAACTCCTCCGGGTCGCTGATGTTCCGCCTTCACTCGTTGGCAGGTCAGGCAAGTGCCAACATGCTGAGCCACATCTCTCTTCATATCGGACCACCAGAATTTCTCCTTCAGGTCTTGATACATTTTGGTGGATCCTGGATGCATCGAATAAGGGGTTCCATGAGCTTCTGCCAATATTTCTCTCCGTAGCTTCGGATCATTAGGAATACATAGGCGATCCCCGAGGTAGAGTACTCCCCCGTCGGCGATACGAAAACCATCGCCCTTTCCTTCTAGGATCTCCTGCCTGATTCTCTGAAGACTCGGATACCCATTTTATTTTTCCAATATATCATTGAACAGCGTCGGTGATATTGTCATGGTAGAAAGCTATCCGGAGATGACCTCAACCCCAAAATTCACAATCTCTCTTTCGAGTAGTCGGGGTAATATAGATAGGGACATCAAGGTGGCACTTGCCTTACGGCTGAGTGCATCAGCCACCTTGTTTGCCTTCCCTGGATGGTAGAAGATCTCACAGTCGTAGTCCTTCACCAACTCAAGCCATCGACGTTGTCTCATATTGAGGTCTTTCTGAGTGAAGAAATATCGCAGACTCTGGTGGTCTGTGTAAATCCTACACTGCACCCCATACAGATAATGCCTCCATATCTTAAGAGCGAAGACCACCGCGGCCAGTTCCAGATCATGAGTGGGGTAATTCTGTTCATGTTCCTTAAGTTGTCTAGAGGCGTAGGCAATAACCTTTCCATTCTGCATAAGTACCGCTCCAAGTCCCAGTATGGAGGCATCGCTATATATGTCAAAGCTCTGATTAAATTCCGGAAGGGTAAGGATTGGAGCGCTTGTAAGTCTCCTTTTTAGTTCTAAGAAACTCCTTTCACAGTTTTCCATCCATTCATACTTCTTATCCTTCCGGGTGAGAGCCGTTAAAGGGGCTGCAATCCTCGAGTAGTCCTCCACAAATTTTCGATAATAGCCTGCCAGCCCAAGGAAACTTCTGATTTCGCTGGCGTTCTTTGGCCGGTTCCAGTTATTCACAGCTTCAATCTTTGTTGGATCTACCATAACCCCATCCTTGGAAATGATATGGCCCAAAAAGCCTACTTGGTCGAGCCAGAAATCACATTTGGAAAATTTTGCGTACAGTTGCTTTTCCCGAAGAATTTGCAAGACCATCCTCAGGTGCTCGGCGTGCTCTTCTTGAGTCCTCGAATAAATAAGGATATCGTCGATGAAGACGATCACAAATTTGTCAAGGAACGGCAAGAATACCCGATTCATAAGGTCCATAAACATAGCAGGAGCATTTGTCACGCCGAAGGGCATAACAATGAACTCAAAGTGCCCATACCTTGTTCGGATTATATCAGTTGTATGGTCATTATAGAATAGGTGAGTCTTATTTATAGTACGCACTCTCATATTATTATCATTTGCCTTATGTAATTTAATACCATTATGTTATATGATTGATAACTCATTGTTAATACCAGGTTCACCTCAACTACTAACATCATGATGGTGCTCCATTCATACCAGGTTTATGAACATAAGGTTGAATCACACTCATGACAAATTGTATTATGACTAACTTAGACCTTATTGGTTCACAAAAACTAACCTAACTCAATAAAATAGATGAGCTGCCATCATGCCCATAATTAAGAACATCATGGCAGTAACTATCACTCCCTCGTTCATCTCCCCTTGGCCTGCCTTAGGATCTTCTACCGTCTCCATCGGATCCTCTTCCTCTATCTCGGGAACCTCCTCAGCCACTTCGGGGTCTTCCTCGAACATCCCGGGGTCTTCCTCAAACATCTCAAGCATCTCGGGATCTTCCTCAAGCACCTCGAGATCTTCCTCGCTCATCGGGTCTTCCTCAAACATCTCGAGCATCTCGAGGTCCTCCTCATACATCTCGGGATCCTCCTCATACATCTCGGGGTCCTCCTCGTACATCTCGAGATCCTCCTCATACATCTCGGGGTCCTCCTCGTACATCTCGGGGTCCTCCTCATACATCTCGGGATCTTCCTCCGAGTCCCCCAGATCCTCCGGAAACACATGATGAAGAAGTTGCCTACATAATTCCGTATATGAGATACGACATCCATGCTGCCCCCAGATCTGATAAGCAACCTCTCTCGCACGGTTGGGCAATGAATGAAGCAGAGCTGCAATCCTATGGTCATCCATGATTGGAAACCCTTCCTGCTCGAGTTTCCAAAATAGCTGGTCCAACTTCCCCATATTGCCTTGAATCCCAAGGACCGGACTATACTCCACCTCCTCTATTTGCTCCAGCAGCTCACGACTCCGCCCGTGGTAGCGACTCATGGTGTCGATCTCATGCAACATCTGGAATTGAAAAAAAACAACACAGTCAGTACAGAACTGACAAAACCAATACAGAACTAGTTTTTTTTCAATTCACAAATATATACAGAGAAAGGCACGCAAGAGAAACTCGATTTCCCTTTACCATAATAATTACAATAATACATTTTTTTTCCTATCCCTACCCGCATATCTGCTCTAAAGTATTTGATTCATAAAAGGAGGTAAATTATCATCCATACTTGCATATTCTAGAACAAAAGATATACACAAAAGTACTTACTTGGAAGCGGTAGGAAGGAGGCTTGATGTGTGTGTAGTAAGATGGCAACCGCTCTGATACCAACCTGTAACGCCCGCTTTTTTTTCCCTTCAAAAAGCGGCGTTACGCTAAACATACATGTACATATAACACATCTTAATGTAGCGGAATAGTAAATTCTTTTACACATGCTTTTAACCATGCAACTAGTACTTAAATCATATACACATGTCTAGGTTATCATTCAGGGACATGGTGACATTATATTTAACATATTATCAGCATACCTAGCATCATGATATCAACTTTCCATAACTTATTCATAAGCATTTCAGGTAACATATTACCAGCATGTGTAGCATCATGATATCGACTTTCCATAACTTATTCATAAGCATTTCAGGTAGCAAGTAGTTTATCCATAAACTTCATGAATAGCAAGTTGTTTCCTAGGCATAACTATCACAAGTCGAGTATAAAACCAAAATAAACATTGTCAGATCACAAAACATGCGATAAGTGAAATGAGAGGGATTCTTGGCCATGTCACTACCACACACACATATTCTTGCCTCTCCTACTGCTTCCCTTAGTAATTTCATGGTTGATCTGCGGTATAAGAAAAATAAAACTATAAGCACATAGACTTAGTAAGACCCTTTTCCTACTCACAAAAATCCATATATCCCATAAACATAAACATATAGCTTCAATCCTACATATCATAGCATGCTTCTTATCATAAACACAAACACAATCATGGCATCATAATTTAGCGTGAACATACATAAAATCATGGCATCCTAATTTAGCATGAACGTGAATAAAATCATGGCATCATAATTTAGCAAGAACGTGAATAAAATCATGGCATCATAATTTTGCATGAACGTGAATAAAATCATGGCATCATAATTTAGCATGAACATAAATAAAATCATGGCATCATAATTTAGCATGAACGTGAATAAAATCATGGCATCATCATTTAGCATGAACATGAATAAAATCATGACATCATAATTTAGCATGAACGTGAATAAAATCATGGCATCATCATTTAGCATGAACATAAATAAAATCATGGCATCATAAATTAGCATGAACGTAAATAAAATCATTTGCATAAACATACTTTGCATTATCATACTTTGCATAACATACTTCGCATAGACATGCTTTGCATAAACTTACTTGGCATAAACATACTTATCATAAACATAATGCATAACATGGATGGATGCATGTGGCGAATGCATATATCATAAGGATGCTTAGTTTTTAAATCATACTTTTAAATACTTAAACATAATCATAACATTCATTGGGGCCCTGGCTTGTACGACATTCATACATCATATGCGCACATCCCTAAGTAAATACGAGGTAGCTAATCTCGACCTACTAGGGTAAGGACAGCTTCATCGGTAGTCCCGAACCGTAAGCACAGCTTCATCGGTAGTCCCGAACCGTGAACAGCTTCATCGGTAGTCCAGAACCGTGGACCTTATTCAGGTCCGGTACAAGCCCATTCTTAAAAATAAAATACTTTCACATGCTTCTTCATTCATAAAACATTCATAGCATATTCATTCATTCTTAATGCTTAACATCATCATTATGCCTTGAAGGCATGAACCTTATCTTCATTCATCATTTTCATTCCATATCATCATTATGCCTTGAAAGCATGAACTTTAACTTTATTCATCATTTTCATCCATAAACATGACATGCATACGTATCATTCACAACTCATGGCATACATACATATTATTCATAAATCATGGCATACCTACGTAACCAGCATCTTAATTCATAAAAACACATGCATGGTCATGGTACGTAGGTAATTCATAAAAACATGCATGGTCATGGTACATAGGAAAACATGCCTAGATCCTTTCCTACATGATACATTTCCTTAGGTTCATGGCACATGATCTAAGCATTTATGAATCATCATACAAATGACCTATCATACAATTCATGTCCCATAAGCTAGGGTTTTGGTTGGCATAAAATTCTCCCATCATAATTAAATATATCCATACATCTTAGTACCCTATAAACAAACATCCTTGTGGTCTTAACTCAACCCTAGCCCTAGGTTATGGCCTTGGCCGAAACCCTAAGGAAACCTAGGTCCATGGAACACTTCATATGAATCACCTATATCATCTTATACAAACATACAATGCCATAGAAAACATTTGATCCCATAATTAAGGTTAACCCTAATCCTTTAACCCTAGATTTGCACTTGGCCGAAACTCAAAGGGTCCCTGAAATTCATGAAAAATTCTTAAAAACACAATTTCTATCCATCATGTCATAGGGGAACCAAAATTAACATGTTGAATGGTTAGATCAAGGTCCAACCATGGATTAGGGTTCTTGGCCGAAATTCATAAGGGCTATTAATCATGTCAAAATTCATATGAATCACTACTAACATCATTTACATCATAAGATGACTTAAGAACCATCATTTGAAAGTTAAAAACTAATCCTAGCCATAAAACTTGAAGGTGGCCGAAACCCTAAGTCCTTCTTCATGGATTTTCATCTTAGATCTCAAACAAAAAGCTTAGATCGTATCCATATCAAGAAAAACCATTACACCACAGGTGAGGGGGTCTTACCTTGGTTTACCTTGATTTTAGACCTTAGATGGGGAGGAGGATGAAGACCTTGTTGTCTCTTGACCACCCCTAGCCTTTGCAACCATGTAAAAACCTTGGATCTTGGAAGAGAGACCCTCTTGTGAAGCTTTTCCAAAGGGAAACCTCTCCTTGAGGTTTCGGCTAAGATGAGGAAGGAAGAGGGAGAGGGAAGGACTTGGTGGAAGAAGCAAAGTAACCCCCCATGCCACCTCTTTATACCTCATTAAGGAGGCAAGTGAAGAGTCATGGTGTCTCTTCCCTTCATGACTCTTCATTTTCCCCTAAGCCTTAACCAAAATCCACTTCATCCTCTACTAGCACTCCCTTGCTAGGTGAATTGGTTAGTGCATGCATGGTTGTAGACTAGGTCCAAGGTTCAATCCTTGGTGCATGCACATTATTTTTATTTTCTTTTTATTTCATTTTTCCTGATTTTCGAAAATTCCCTAAAATTCACCCATAATCATGCTAAAATTCCTAATTACAATTCTTTTATATTTATATTAAATTCTACCTAATTAAAACCCATTTTTGGAGCCCATATAAGGCCCATTAATACTTAGTTTCTCAATTTAAATGAGAAAATCATGGATTCCTAGGCTAAGGTTCGTCCTAATATCTCTAGATCCCTAGGAAAATTATCCCGACATGATCAATATTTTTAAAAAAATATTAAGAAAATTTTCCGGGTCGTTACAATCCCCCATACCTCGTGAAAGTTCGTCCTCAAACTTAGAATAACTCCGGGTACTTGCGCCTCATCTCGTCCTCGCGTTCCCAGGTAGCTTCCTCAAACCGTTGACTTTGCCATAAAACCTTGACTAAGGGTAGTTCCTTACTCCGCAGCTTCTTAACTTCCCGATCTAGGATCTGGATCGGTCTGCTTTCATAACTTAGGTCCTCTTGAACTTGCACTGTCTGCGGTTCAATCACTTGATCTATATCTGGAATACACTTCTTAAGCATTGAGACATGGAACACGTTATGAATGGCTGACATCTCCTGAGGCAGCTCTAGCTCATATGCTACCTTGCCAACTCGCTTCAGGATCAGATACGGTCCCACATATCGCGGACTCAGTTTTCCTCTTTTCCCAAATCTTGTCACCCCTTTCATAGGAGCCAATTTGAGGAACACCAAATCTCCGACATTGAATTCCAGTGGTCTACGCCAGACATCTGCATAACTCTTCTGCCGGCTCTGAGCAGCTTCTATCCATTGTCGAATGTTCTGTATAGCTCGGGTGGTGCTGTCGATGACCTCCGTTGTGAGCCCCATCTCCTTCTTTTCACCACCTTCGTACCAACAGATCGGAGACCTACATCTCCTCCCGTACAAAGCTTCATAAGGTGCCATTCCGATAGTAGCTTGGTAGCAATTATTGTAAGCGAATTCCGCTAAACATAGGTATCGGCACCAGCTCCCTTTGAAATCCAAGGCACAAGCTCGTAACATGTCCTCCAGCCCTTGATTCACCCGTTCAGTTTGCCCGTCGGTCTGAGGGTGAAAGGCGGTACTGAATCGTAGTTTGGTGCCGAGAGACTTCTGAACACACTTCCAAAAATGGGAAGTAAAGCGACCATCCCTATCGGAGATGATGGTCTTGGGAACCCCATGAAGCCTGATTATCTCCTTAACATATAATTGAGCCAGTTGCTCAATAGAATATGTTATCCTGATGGCTAGGAAGTGAGCCGACTTCGTCAATCTGTCCACAATTACCCATATTGCATCATATCCGTTTGTAGTCTTGGGAAGTCCTGAAATGAAAGCCATAGAAATATCTTCCCATTTCCACTCCGGAATTGGAAGTGGCTGCAGAACTCCTCCGGGTCGCTGATGTTCCGCCTTCACTCGTTGGCAGGTCAGGCAAGTGCCAACATGCTGAGCCACATCTCTCTTCATACCGGACCACCAGAATATCTCCTTCAGGTCTTGATACATTTTGGTGGATCCTGGATGCATCGAATAAGGGGTTCCATGAGCTTCTGCCAATATTTCTCTCCGTAGCTTCGGATCATTAGGAATACATAGGCGATCCCCGAGGTAGAGTACTCCCCCGTCGGCGATACGAAAACCATCGCCCTTTCCTTCTAGGATCTCCTGCCTGATTCTTTGAAGACTCGGATCCCCATTTTGTTTTTCCAATATATCATTGAACAACGTCGGTGATATTGTCATGGTAGAAAGATGTCCGGAGATGACCTCGACCCCAAAATTCACAATCTCTCTTTCGAGTGGTCGGGGTAATATAGATAGGGACATCAAGGTGGCACTTGCCTTACGGCTGAGTGCATCAGCCACCTTGTTTGCCTTCCCTGGATGGTAGAAGATCTCACAGTCGTAGTCCTTCATCAACTCAAGCCATCGGCGTTGTCTCATATTGAGGTCTTTCTGAGTGAAGAAATATCGCAGACTCTGGTGGTCTGTGTAAATCCTACACTGCACCCCATACAGATAATGCCTCCATATCTTAAGAGCGAAGACCACCGCGGCCAGTTCCAGATCATGAGTGGGGTAATTCTGTTCATGTTCCTTAAGTTGTCTAGAGGCGTAGGCAATAACCTTTCCATTCTGCATAAGTACCGCTCCAAGTCCCAGTATGGAGGCATCGCTATATATGTCAAAGCACTGATTACATTCCGGAAGAGTAAGGATTGGAGCGCTTGTAAGTCTCCTTTTTAGTTCTAAGAAACTCCTTTCACAGTTTTCCGTCCATTCATACTTCTTATCCTTCCGGGTGAGAGCCGTTAAAGGGGCTGCAATCCTCGAGTAGTCCTCCACAAATTTTCGATAATAGCCTGCCAGCCTAAGGAATCTTCTGATTTTGCTGGCGTTCTTTGGCCGGTTCCAGTTATTCACAGCTTCAATCATTGTTGGATCTACCATAACCCCATCCTTGGAAATGATATGGCCCAAAAAGCCTACTTGGTCGAGCCAGAAATCACATTTGGAAAATTTTACGTACAGTTGCTTTTCCTGAAGAATCTGCAAGACCATCCTCAGGTGCTCGGCGTGCTCTTCTTGAGTCCTCGAATAAATAAGGATATCGTCGATGAAGACGATCACAAATTTGTCAAGGAATGGCAAGAATACCCGATTCATAAGGTCCATAAACATAGCAGGAGCATTTGTCACGCCGAAGGGCATAACAACGAACTCAATGTGCCCATACCTTGTTCGGATTATATCAGTTGTATGGTCATTATAGAATAGGTGAGTCTTATTTATAGTACGCACTCTCATATTATTATCATTTGCTTTATGTAATTTAATACCATTATGTTATATGATTGGTAACTCATTGTTAATACCAGGTTCACCTCAACTACTAACATCATGATGGTGCTCCATTCATACCAGGTTTATGAACATAAGGTTGAATCACACTCATGACAAATTGTATTATGACTAACTTAGACCTTATTGGTTCACAAAAACTAACCGAACTCAATGAAATAGATGAGCTGCCATCATGCCCATAATAAAGAACATCATGACAGTAACTATCACTCCCTCGTTCATCTCCCCTTGCTGCCTCAGGATCTTCTACCGTCTCCATCGGATCCTCTTCCTCTATCTCGGGAACCTCCTCAGCCACTTCGGGGTCTTCCTCGATCATCCCGGGGTCTTCCTTAAACATCTCAAGCATCTCGGGATCTTCCTCAAGCACCTCGAGATCTTCCTCGCTCATCGGGTCTTCCTCAAACATCTCGAGCATCTCGGGGTCCTCCTCATACATCTCGGGATCCTCCTCGTACATCTCGAGATCCTCCTCATACATCTCGGGGTCCTCCTCGTACATCTCGAGGTCCTCCTCATACATCTCGGGATCTTCCTCCGAGTCCCCCAGATCCTCCGGAAACACATGATGAAGAAGTTGCCTATATAATTCCGTATATGAGATACGACATCCATGCTGCCCCCAGATCTGATAAGCAACCTCTCTCGCACAGTTGGGCAATGAACGAAGCAGAGCTGCAATCCTATGGTCATCCATGATTGGAAACCCTTCCTGCTCGAGTTTCCAAAATAGCCGGTCCAACTTCCCCATATTGCCTTGAATCCCAAGGACCGGACTATACTCCACCTCCTCTATTTGCTCCAGCAGCTCACGACTCCGCCCGTGGTAGCGACTCATGGTGCCGATCTCATGCAACATCTGGAATTGAAAAAAAACAACACAGTCAGTACAGAACTAGTTTTTTTTTCAATTCACAAATATATACAGAGAAAGGCACGCAAGATAAACTTGATTTCCCTTTACCTTAATAATTACAATAATACATTTTTTTTCCTATCCCTACCCGCATATCTGCTCTAAAGTATTTGATTCATAAAAGGAGGTAAATTATCATCCATACTTGCATATTCTAGAACATAAGATATACACAAAAGTACTTACTTGGAAGCGGCAGGAAGGAGGCTTGATGTGTGTGTAGTAAGATGGCAACCGCTCTGATACCAACCTGTAACGCCTGCTTTTTTTTCCCTCAAAAAGCGGCGTTACGCTAAACATACATGTACATATAACACATCTTAATGCAGCGGAATAGTAAATTCTTTTACACATGCTTTTAACCATGCAACTAGTACTTAAATCATATACACATGTCTAGGTTATCATTCAGGGACATGGTGACATTATATTTAACATATTATCAGCATACCTAGCATCATGATATCAACTTTCTATAACTTATTCATAAGCATTTCAGGTAACATATTACCAGCATGCGTAGCATCATGATATCGACTTTCCATAACTTATTCATAAGTATTTCAGGTAGCAAGTAGTTTATCCATAAACTTCACGAATAGCAAGTTGTTTCCTAGGCATAACTATCACAAGTCGAGCATAAAACCAAAATAAACATTGTCAGATCACAAAACATGCGATAAGTGAAATGAGAGGGATTCTTGGCTATGTCACTACCACACACACATATTCTTGCCTCTCCTGCTGCTTCCCTTAGTAATTTCATGCTTGATCTGCGGTATAAGAAAAATAAAACTATAAGCACATAGGCTTAGTAAGACCCTTTTCCTACTCACAAAAATCCATACGTCCCATAAACATAAACATATAGCTTCAATCCTACATATCATAGCATGCTTCTTATCATAAACACAAACACAATCATGGCATCATAATTTAGCGTGAACATACATAAAATCATGGCATCCTAATTTAGCATGAACGTGAATAAAATCATGGCATCATAATTTAGCATGAACGTGAATAAAATCATGGCATCATAATTTAGCATGAACATAAATAAAATCATTGCATCATAATTTAGCATGAACGTGAATAAAATCATGGCATCATCATTTAGCATGAACATGAATAAAATCATGGCATCATCATTTAGCATGAACGTGAATAAAATCATGGCATCATCATTTAGCATGAACATAAATAAAATCATGGCATCATAAATTAGCATGAACGTAAATAAAATCATTTGCATAAACATACTTTGCATTATCATACTTTGCATAACATACTTCGCATAGACATGCTTTGCATAAACTTACTTGGCATAAACATACTTATCATAAACATAATGCATAACATGGATGGATGCATGTGGCGTATGCATATATCATAAGGATGCTTAGTTTTTAAATCATACTTTTAAATACTTAAACATAATCATAACATTCATTGGGGCTTGGCTTGTACCACATTCATACATCATATGCGCGCATCCCTAAGTAAATACGAGGTAGCTAATCTCGACCTACTAGGGTAAGGACAGCTTCATCGGTAGTCCCGAACCGTAAGGACAGCTTCATCGGTAGTCCAGAACCATAGACCTTATTCAGGTCCGGTACAAGCTCATTCTTAAAAATAAAATACTTTCACATGCTTCTTCATTCATAAAACATTCATAGCATATTCATTCATTCTTAATGCTTAACATCATCATTATGCCATGAAGGCATGAACCTTATCTTCATTCATCATTTTCATTTCATATCATCATTATGCCTTGAAAGCATGAACTTTAACTTTATTCATCATTTTCATCCATAAACATGACATGCATACGTATCATTCACAACTCATGGCATACATACATATTATTCATAAATCATGGCATACCTACGTAACCAGCATCTTAATTCATAAAAACACATGCATGGTCATGGTACGTAGGTAATTCATAAAAACATGCATGGTCATGGTACATAGGAAAACATACCTAGATCCTTTCCTACATGATACATTTCCTTAGGTTCATGGCACATGATCTAAGCATTTATGAATCATCATACAAATGACCTATCATACAATTCATGTCCCATAAGCTAGGGTTTTGGTTGGCATAAAATTCTCTCATCATAATTAAACATATCCATACATCTTAGTACCCTATAAACAATCATCCTTGTGGTCTTAACTCAACCCTAGCCCTAGGTTATGGCCTTGGCCGAAACCCTAAGGAAACCTAGGTCCATGGAAAACTTCATATAAATCACCTATATCATCTTATACAAACATACAATGCCATTGAAAACATTTGATCCCATAATTAAGGTTAACCCTAATCCTTTAACCTTAGATTTGCTCTTGGCTAAAACTCAAAGGGTCCCTAAAATTCATGAAAAAATCTTAAAAACACAATTTCTATCCATCATGTCATAGGGGAACCAAAATTAACATGTTGAATGGTTAGATCAAGGTCCAACCATGATTAAGGTTCTTGGCCGAAATTCATAAGGGCTATTAATCATGTCAAAATTCATATAAATCACTACTAACATCATTTACATCATAAGAAGATATAAGAACCATCATTTGAAAGTTAAAAACTAATCCTAGCCATAAAACTTGAAGGTGGCCGAAACCCTAAGTCCTTCTTCATGGATTTTCATCTTAGATCTCAAACAAAAAGCTTAGATTGTATCCATATCAAGAAAAACCATTACACCACAGGTGAGGGGGTCTTACCTTGGTTTACCTTGATTTTAGACCTTATATGGGGAGGAGGATGAAGACCTTGTTGTCTCTTGACCACCCCTAGCCTTTGCAACCTTGTAAAACCTTGGATCTGGAAGAGAGACCCTCTTGTGAAGTTTTTCGAAAGGGAAACCTCTCCTTGAGGTTTAGGCTAAGATGAGGAAGGAAGAGGGAGAGGGAAGGACTTGGTGGAAGAAGCAAAGTAACCCCCCATGCCACCTCTTTATACCTCATTAAGGAGGCAAGTGAAGAGTCATGGTGTCTCTTCCCTTCATGACTCTTCATTTTCCCCTAAGCCTTAACCAAAATCCACTTCATCCTCTACTAGCACTCCCTTGCTAGGTGAATTGGTTAGTGCATGCATGGTTGTAGACTAGGTCCAAGGTTCAATCCTTGGTGCATGCATTTTATTTTTATTTTCTTTATATTTCATTTTTCCTAATTTTCAAAAATTCCCTAAAATTCACCCATAATCATGCTAAAATTCCTAATTACAATTCTTTTATATTTATATTAAATTCTACCTAATTAAATCCCATTTTTGGAGCCCATATAAGGCCCATTAATACTTTGTTTCTCAATTTAAATGAGAAAATCATGGATTCCTAGGCTAAGGTTCGTCCTAATATCTCTAGATCCCTCTGAAAATTATCCCGACATGATCAATATTTTAAAAAAATATTAAGAAAATTTTCCGGGTCGTTACATTCCAGTACCGGATACGGTCCCACATAACGCGGACTCAGTTTTCCTTTCTTCCCGAATCTCATTACCCCTTTCATAGGAGCCACTTTGAGGAATACCAGATCCCCAATATTGAATTCCAGTGGCCTACGCTGGACATCTGCATAACTCTTCTGCCGACTCTGAGCAGCTTCTATCCGTCGTCGAATGTTCTGTATAGCTTGGGTGGTGTCGTCGATGAGGTCCGTCGTGAGCCCCATCGCCTTCTTTTCACCGCCTTCATACCAACAGATCGGAGACCTACATCTCCTCCCGTACAAAGCTTCATAAGGTGTCATGCCGATAGTAGCTTGGTAGCTATTATTGTAAGCAAATTCCGCTAAACATAGATATCGACACCAACTCCCTTTGAAATCCAGAGCACAAGCCCGTAACATGTCTTCCAGCACTTGATTCACTCGTTCAGTTTGCCTGTCAGTCTGAGGATGAAAAGCTGTACTGAACCATAATTTAGTGCCGAGGGACTTCTGGACACATTCCCAAAAATGTGAAGTAAAGCGATCATCTCTATCTGAGATGATGGTCTTGGGAACTCCATGGAGTCTGATTATCTCCTTAGCATATAATTGAGCTAGTTGCTCAATCGAATAAGTCATCTTGATTGCTAGGAAATGAGCAGACTTCGTTAACCTGTCCACAATTACCCATACTACATCATATCCACTTGTAGTCTTGGGAAGTCCTGAAATAAAATCCATAGAGATATCTTCCCCCTTTGGCGATATGAAAACCATCACTCTTTCCTTCTAGGATCTCCCGTTTGATTCTCTGAAGGCTCGGATCACCATCTTATTTGTCCAATATGTCCTCGAACAGCGTCGGTGATAATGTCATAGTAGAACGCCATCCGGAGATGACCTCGACCCCAGACTTCATAATTTCCCTTTCGAGTGGTCGGGGTAATCTAAATATGGACATCAAGGTGGCACTTGACTTCCGGCTGACTGCATCGGCCACTTTGTTTGCCTTTCCTGGATGGTAGAAGATCTCACAGTCGTAGTCCTTTACCAACTCCATCCACCGGCGTTGTCTCATATTTAGGTCCTTCTGAGTGAAGAAATACCGCAGGCTCTGGTGATCTGTATAAATCCTACACCGCGCTCCATACAGATAGTGCCTCCATATCTTAAGAGCGAAGACCACAGCGGCTAATTCTAGATCGTGGGTGGGGTAATTCTGTTCATGTTCTTTAAGTTGTCTAGAGGCGTAGGCAATGACTTTACCATTCTGCATAAGCACAGCTCCAAGTCCCAGTCGGGAGGCGTCGCTATACATGTCGAAGCCCTGGTTATTTTCTGGAAGTGTAAGAATTGGAGCACTTGTAAGTCTCCTTTTTAGCTCCAAGAAACTCTTTTCGTAGTTTTCCGTCCATTCATATTTCTTATCCTGCTGGGTGAGAGCTGTTAGAGGGGCTGCAATTCTTGCGAAGTCCTCCACAAATTTCCGATAATAGCCCGCCAGCCCAAGAAAACTTCTGATTTCGCTGGCGTTCCTCGTCTGGCTCCAATTATTCACAGCTTCAATCTTTGTTGGGTCTACCAAATCCCCATCTTTGGAAATAATATGGCCCAAAAAGCCCACTTGGTCAAGCCATAACTCACATTTGGAGAACTTGGCGTACAGTTGTTTTTCCCGAAAAGTCTGTAGTACTATCCTCAGATGCTTGGCGTGCTCTTCTTGGTCTCTTGAATAAATAAGGATATCGTCGATGAAGACTATTACAAATTTGTCGAGAAAAGATGAGAACACCTGATTCATAAGGTCCATAAACATAGCAGGAGCATTGGTCACGCCGAAGGGCATGACAACAAACTCAAAATGCCCGTACCTTGTTCGGAAGGTCGTCTTCAGGATATCATCCTGTTTTACTTTGACTTGATGATAACCAGACCTCAAATCGATTTTCGAGAACATGGTAGCTCCTTTTAATTGGTCAAACAGGTCATCTATCCTCGGAAGGGGATACCTGTTCTTGATCGTTACATTGTTCAGTGCTCGATAATCTATGTACATTCGCATAGACCCGTCTTTCTTCTTCACAAATAGTACCGGAGCTCCCCATGGGGAATGACTAGGGCGAATAAGTCCCTTATCGAGCAACTCCTGTAGCTGTTCTTAAAGTTCCTTCAATTCAACCGGCGCCATACGGTAGGATGCCTTGGAGATCGGGTTAGTACCAGGAACTAATTCGATCTCGAATTCCACCTCTCTATCAGGAGCTAACCCCGGTAATTCATCCGGGAATACCTCTGGGTACTCGCATACAACTCTGACATCTTCCGTGCTTTGAGAGTCGATAAGAATTTCCCGGTTCTTTTCCTTGGCTCTCCGATAAATTCAAACGTAGAATCTGCCTCGGGTTGAAAGACCACCCTTTGTTTACGGCACTCGACAGAAGCACCGTATTTGCTAAGAAAATCCATTCCCATTATAACATCATAGTCCTGCATGTCGAGTACTATCAGATCGCAGTAGAGTTCTCTTCCCGCAATTCCGACTGGCACCGCATACAGCACGTGAGTGGATGTCATTATTTCTCCCGAAGGCAGGGTTGTTAAGAACTTGCAGTTTAAAACTTGTGGAGACATATCTATCTTCTTAGTGTAGAATGTAGATATGAACGAGTGTGTTGCCCCAGTATCAAATAATGTGGTAGCATGCTGACTGTAAATAAGTATCTGACCTGTGACCACCGTTGAAGCATTCGCGGCATCCTCCTTAGTAATAGAGAAAACCCTGGCATCCGCCATAGTTGGTGGGGCCTCCAATCTCCCTTGGCTCATCAGGGTACTCTCCGGCTCCGCTTGCATATAATGTAGTTTCGCGGGTGCACCCTGGTACTGAACAAGCTGTTGGGGAGGTACCTGGTTCCTGGTAGGACAGTAAGAGGTCATGTGCCCTTCCACTCCACAGATGAAGCACCGGTTCGTACCTTTGCGGCATTCCCCGGGGTGCATTTTCCCGCATGTAGCACACAGGGGAAACCGGGACTGTTTATTTGCTGGGCCCCCTTGGGGGTTGTTCAATGGCTGCCGTTTACCACCCTGGTTTCCTTTCCAATTAGCGTTGGTACTCTAAGGTTTCTGACCCCCTGAGTGTTAATAAAAGGAAAGAACATTAGGGATAATGAAAGATAACGAATCGAGAATCCCAGAGTGAACTTGATTCTTACTTTCATTTAATGCCTTCCTTTGTTGGTTGATATTGTTCAGGTAATGTTCGGTGAGTAGGGCACTACTAAACAGCTCCTCTGCAGTCTGCGGTCTGTTAACTCCACCGGCTACGTTCAGAGCTATTTCGGGCCGCAACATCTTCAACATAAGTCAGACCCTTTCTTTCTCAGTGCGAACCAGCTCAGGGCATAGACGAGCCAATCTGTTAAATTTCTTTATAGCTTCATCGACCGAGAGGTTGCCCTGTCGGAATTCTGTGAACTCGTCATAATGTTTGTTTGTGACACGCATATTGAAGAATTCTTCGAAGAACTCTGATTCGAAATCTGACCACGTCATCTGGTTCACCTGTCTCTTGGCCTTGACCCTTTCCCACCACATTCTGACATCCCCAGAAAGGCAGAATGATGCACACTTGATCTTCTCATGTTCAAGCCAGTCCAGCAGCTTCATTGTACTCTCTACGGTTTTGAACCACTCTTGGGCGTCCCACGGTTCACCAACACCCGAGAAATTTTCCGGTTTCAGCCTCAACCACTGGATCAAATAAGCCTCTTGTCGTACTACAGTGGTCGAGCCTGTTGGAGGAGTTTGCGTAACCGTAGGCGCGATGGGTATAGCAGTCTGGTTCGCCGGTGGAGTAGTAGAATTTTCTTGTTGGTTCATCAGGGTATTAATGGTTTGCTGCTGCTCGGTAACTTGACGCTGAAGTTGGGTCACTAATTGCATCAGGTCAGGCGAGGGAGTAGTCTCATTAAGTCTGTTACTCTATCTTCTAGCCATGCTTTCCTTCATGAAGGACAAGTATGGATAATATGAGTTATCGTTATTCCTACCCTCCATATTAAATTCTAAAGTATTAATTTCATAAAAATAAGGTAAAGTGTTGTTCACAATACATATCCCAGAAGTACTTGCTATTATAAAGTATCATTCATACTTGCATATTCTAGAATCATAAGGTATCATCCATACTTGCTTATTCCAGAATCATAAAGAAAGAAATCAAATATGCATAAAAGTACTTACTTGGAAGCGGCAGGAAGAAGGCTTGATGTGTGTGTAGTGAGATGACAACTGCTCTGATACCAACCTGTAACGCCCGCCTTTTTCCCACACCTTATGGTGTGGCGAGAAAGCGGCGTTACGCTAACATACATTTTACACATATAAACATCCTAATGCAGCGGAATAATTTTTTTCTTCTACACATGCGTTTAACCATACAACTAATCCATGAAACATATATACATGCCTAAATTATCATTCATGAACATGGTGACGTTGTAACTTAGCATATTACCAGCATACCTAGCATCATGATATAAACTTTCCATAACTTATCCATAAGCATCATGAGTAGCAAGTAACTTATCCATAAACATCAGGAGTAGTAAGTTGTTTCTTAGGCATAACTATCATGAGTTTAGCATAAACCAAAGGAGGCATTATAAACACAAGACATGCGATAGGTGTAAATAGAAGAATCCTTTGCCAAGTCACCGCCACACACACACATGCTCTTGCCCCTCCTGCTGCTTCCCTTAGTAACCTCTTGCTTGATCTGCGGTACGAGGAAAATAAGACTATAAGCACATAGGCTTAGTAAGACCCTTTCCTACTCACTAAAATCATACGTCACTTAAACATAACCATATAAAGCATTTGACATAACATAATTCTGAACATAAAACATAAGCATAGTCTTGGCGTAAATCATAAGCATATGAACAACTAACATAGCATGATTCTTAACATAAACATAAACTTAAAACGTACTTAGCATGGCATAATTCTTAATATACCTGAGCATGAAACATACTTATCATGACATAATTCTTAACATACATGAGCATGAAACATACTTATCATGGCATAACATACCTTTTCATGAACATAATTCTTAGTATGGGCATAAGCACAGTCTTAACATAAGCATAAGCATAAAACATACTTATCAGGGCATAATGCATAACATGAATGGATGCATGAGTCAAATGCGTATACATAAGGATGCTTAATTTAAAATCATACTTTTAAATACTTAAACATAATCATAACATCATTGGGGTCCCCGGCTTGTACCACATACATACATCATAAGCGCGCATCCCTAAGTAAATACGAGGTAGCTAACCTCGACCTACTAGGGTAGGAACAGCTACGGTAGTTCCAAAAACCGAGGTGTTCTTAAGGTGCCCATCCCTGTTGGACAGCTACGGTAGTCCCAGAACCGTGGACAGCTACGGTAGTCCAAAACCGAGGCGTTCTTAAGGTGCCCATCCCTTGGACCCTTACTTCGGTCCGGTACAAGCCCATTCATAAAGTAAAATAACTATGCATGCTTCATCATTCATACTTGACATATCTTAGGACATAAACATAATCTTGTTACATGAAGCATGACATAAACATGCTTGGCATTTCATCATTCATACTTATTTCATAACATCATTATGCCTTCATCATTCATACTTATCATTCATACTTAAGGAATAAACATCATCTTCATCCATCTTCTTTATTCATAAAATATAACATACATGCAAAATCATGCCTCCAGGTATAAACATTATCTTGGTTCATAAAACTTGCATGATCATGGTACATAGATAAACATGCAATTCATACATGATACATTTCATCTAGCATACATAATCCTAGTATCCATCATAGAGCATGCATGGTAAGATACATATGAACATGATGCATACTACTTAAGTACATGGCATTCATCAAGAACATGCATAGACCTTCGTACACATACATCTATTATAAGCATTTAACCTTCTACATGCATCATTCTATTTAACATAACATACCCCTACATCAATTACATATGTTCATGGTATATGATCTAAATATCCATGAGTAAAGCATAACATAGAACCTAACATACAAGGTCATGTTACATAACACATAAGCTAAGATTTTAGTAATATAAAGATCCTTACATCATGCTTAACTATGTTCTTACATCATGGTAACTTATAAACATGCATCCTTGAGACCTTAGCCCAATCCAAGCCCTAGATTAGGGACTTGGCCGAAACCCTAAAGGACCATGGGTCCATGGAAAATTCACATAGGTCATGATTAACATCCAATACACTACCTATTATGCCATAGAAAACCATTTGAACCCTTGATTGGATCTAACCCTAAATCCTAGACCTAAACCATGTGTTGGCCGAAACCCTAGAAGGGTAATAAGCCCATAGGAAAATTCATATAATCACCATTATTACCCATATGATATCATAGGAAACATACTAATCATGCTTGAAGGGTTGGAGTTTAAACCTAGCCATGGTACCTTGATGGTGGCCGAAACCCTAAGGGGTTTTAGGGTGCTACAAAATTTCCAAAATTATACTTTTATGCTTAACCTATCATAAGTAAACATTTGAAAACATAAGAGAGGTCTTTAACATGATTTTTAGCCCAAAACCTTGCTTGGCCGAAACCTCCACAAACCCTAACTATAGATTTCTCAACATGGTGTGCCAATAAAAATTTCTATCATGTTAAACAACTTGGAAGCTATCATACCACAGGTGAGGGGGTCTTACCTTCCTTGATCTTGCTTATAAACCTTGAATAGAAAGTAAAAAAGAAACCTCCTTGACCCCAAACTTCTCCTTAGCCCTTGTAGCCTTGTAGAAAGCCTTAGATCTTCAAGAGGGAGTCCTTGGTGAAGTTTTTCCAAGGGAAAGAAACCCTTGTGGGTTTCGGCTAGAAGAAGAAAGAAGAAGGGAAGAAGGAGTTTTTGGTGGGTGAAGAGACAAATGCTTAAGTGCTAAGTTGTCTCTTCCATTCCTCCCTCTTATATACTAGATGAAAGAGGCAAGTGAAGAGACATGATGCTATGACTCTTCACTTCCTTTAGCCTTAACAAAAATCCACTTCATTCTCTCCTAGCACTCCCTTGCTAGGTGAATTGGTTAGTACATGCATGGTGGTACTATAGGTCCAAGGTTCAATCCTTGGTGCATGCACTTTATTATTTTTTTCCTATTTTATTTTTATTTTATTTTTTATTAATTTTGAAAATTCCCCTAAGGCCCACCCATAATCATGCTAATATTCCTAATTAAAACTCATTTTTATTTATATTAAATTCTACCTAGAATCCACTAATAACCATGGTACTAGGAAAAACCCATGTAAGGCCTATTAGCACCTAGCTTCTTACTCTATATCGAAAATCATGGAGCATCATACTAAGGTTTACACTAGTGTCCCTACGTTCCTCGAGAATCCATCTAGGCATGGTCAATATTTTTAAAGAAAATATTGAGAAAATTTTCCGGGTCGTTACAGGAAAGTGCTTACTAAGTTTTGTACTTATCGTTGATTGCTTATGTTGCAGATCAACATAGAAATTTCTAAAGGAAGGGAAGCTGCAGGAAGGGCTCGTGTGTGTGGTGGTGACTTGGCTGATCGATCCATTTAGTGCCATTATAGACATAGCACTTATCTTTCTAGAAAACATGTTTTACTACCTTATACTTGATACTTGTTAGCTCTTTAGGAGTTTATTTAATGCATGGATGCTACTAGATATTATGTGATCTTCATACCCCTTCTTGTTGCATGTGTTATAGTTATGTTTTATTTCCGCTGCAATGCTTTAGATTCATATGCAATAATATGCGTAAGTTAAGTTAAGTAGGAAAAAAAAGGGTAACGCGTCGCCTTAACGGTAAGGGGCGGGCGTTACAAAGCTCAATTGGTTACCTGGATTCATAAAGAACTAGACTTAAGACTGGGTCTAGGGTTTGAATCCTGGGAAGGCAAAAAATCCACCGACCAGGCGGTGGGAAGGCCTAGTATGGTAATGACACGGTCGATAGTCGACAGTCGACGACTATAAGAAAAATAAGGGGTCACCGAATGGGCCGTCAAATGGGCCGGGTCGTTACAATAAAAAGGCGTCTTTTTATTGTAATGACCCGGCCCATTCGGCGACCCCTTATTTTTCTGTGGGTCGTCGACCGTCGACCGTCGACCGTGTCATTACCTTAATAGGTCTTCCCACCCCCTGGATAGTGGATTTTTACCTTCCCCATGATTCGAACCCTAGACCCAGGCTTAAGTACTAGTTCTTTATGAATTCTGGTAACCAATTGAGCTTAGCTCAATATATTGGTTACTAGGATTCATAAAGAACTAGTACTTAAGCATGGGTCTAGGATTCGAATCCTGGGGAAGGCAAAAATCCACTGTCCAGGGGGTGGGAAGACCTATTAAGGTAACAACATGGTCGACAGTCGACGGTCGACGACCCACAGAAAAATAAGGGGTCGCCGAATGGGCCGCTAAATGGGCCGGGTCGTTACAATTCAAAGGTTGATAGCCAATGAGCCCTTGGGATCATTGGTGGTGGAAGACATGTCTTCCTTAAAGATCTTTGACTCTTACTAGGAAGGTAAGAAGACCAAGAGGCTTTTTCTAAGCCATGGGGCATAGAGCCAAAAGTATGTAGTAGTTGGTTCATCCTAATAAGTATAGGTCCTTAGTCTATCTGGAATAGAGGTAACCTTGGAGATTTTGTTTATTTTATAAATAATTATTCAAGGGTTAAAGGACATTTACTTAATGTACCGCAAGACTAATTTCTTTGATGAGATCAAAAGAATTCAAGTCTGATGCGGAGAAACATCAGAGTAAAAGTATGGTGACATTACGATTAGATCGTAGTGGCAAGTACCTCTAGGGATAGTTGTAGGACTTACTTATCAGTGATTAGGATTCGATCCCAATTCACTGCACCTGGTGTGCCCCAACAGAACGATGCAACACATGGAAGGAAGAAGGTCTCTTAAGGTAATGGTTAGGAAGATGATAAGCCACTCTGAGATTAGCCAAATTTGTTCAAGGGGATATGCCCTGGATACGATGGTGTATATGCTTGATACTATCTAGGTCAGTAGTCTCTTAAAACCATAGAAATGTAGACTAAGCGAAAGCTTAGTCTGAGGCATGTTCAGATTATGGGTAGTTCAATACATGTGCTAAAGAGAGACACTAATAAGTTGGAATCTAGTGCATATGTTCATAGGCTATCCTAAGAGAACAAAAGGTGATTTAATAGTCCTAAGGATCAGAGGATATTCGTTGGTACGAATGTCTGATTCTTAGGAAAAGGACTATGAAATAAACCACAAGCCCATAAGTAGAATTATTCTAAGTAAATCAAATAAGGGGTACATTCTGACCTTAGTACCAACTGTACAAGAGAAATACCACAGGTCACTGCACCTCGTGTCACAGAAGATACGCAGGAGATACCTCATCGTAGTGGGAGGGTTGTTAGTCAACCTAAATGACTCATGTTCTTGGAGAGTCTATAGACTGGGTCCTTGGTGAACATAAACTGGATCCCTAGACCTATGATGATGGACATCAGCTTTGAAGAGATAAATCTAGTCATATGGATATGTTCAAAGGACGGATGAGATTGTGTGTATAAGTCATGTGACGGAAACGAAGTGGTATTCTTGTACTATACGTAGATAATATTTTGTTGATTGGCAACAATAACGAAATATCATCAGACGTGAGGGTATGGTCGTCCAAACAATTATGAAGGACTTGGGAATAGTAAGACACATCCTTGGGAATCAAAGGTCTAAAGGATCTCCAGACAAGGATGATGTGTTTATTCCAAGCTTCATACAAAACATAGTCCTAACTCGTTTTAGTATGGATACCTCCAAGAAAAGTTTGTACTTTTCAGCTGTGGAGCTACTCTATCTAAGGAGATATGTTTAGATTATCAAAGGAGATAGAGTAGGTAATGGCGGTTCCCTTAGCTTTGGCTAAAGGAACCCTCATGTATGCTAAAAAATGAGCCCAGATATCTGTTGTGTCGTGGGCATGGTTAACAGATATCGGAGTAACCCAGGTCAAGGAAATTGGATTGCGGTAAAAGCATATATTAGTGCCTGAGAAGGACTAAGGACTATATGCCAGTTTACTAGATAGACCAATCTCCTGAGGGTTATATGGATACAAAATTCCAATCAAGATAGGGGAAAATATAAGAATTCTTCAGGGTCTTATGTTTACTTTTATGAGGTAGAATCATTATATGGGAGAGTGTCGCGCAGCGGCTGCATCATGGACTTTACCATAAAAGCTGGATGATTGACACTCTCTCAGACAGCCAACAGAGCTACATGGTTCAGGAACCTCAAGATGGACTTCGATGTGATTCCTGGTTTGCTCAAGGCTATCACATTTGTTGTGATTAAAATGGTGCAGTTACAAACTCGTAGGAATCACGAGTCCATAAGGCAAGTAAACACAGAGCGCAAGTACCACCCAGGAGAGGAATAGTTGTTGTTACCTAGATTGCATCAAAGGATGACCTAGGGAGTGTTGATGCAGTCTGATCCTGATTGTAGTTTTGGTGTTGACATCAATTTTAGTTTAGATTGATGATTATGATTATGGTTAAGTCCTAATCGGGGATTAGGCATGGAGTGATTGGAAAATCCTAGCTTGGAGGGCTAGGTGGTAAAAAGTCCTAACCTGGAGGGTTAGATGTGACAAATACTAGCATGGAGGGCTAGGTGTTGAAAAGTCCTAATTCGGAAGGGTTGGGTGAAAAGTCCTAGCTTGGAGGGCTAGGTGAAAAGTCCTAACTTGGAGGGTTAGGTGAAAAGTCTCAACTTGGAGGGTTAGGTGAAAAATCTAGCTTGGAGGGCTAGGTGTGGAAAAGTCCTAACTCGGAAGGTTGGGTGAAAAGTCCTAGCTTGGAGGGCTAGGTGAAAAGTCCTAACTTGGAGGGTTAGGTGAAAAGTCCCAACTGGAGGGTTAGGTGAAAAATCCTGGCTTGGAGGGTCAAGTCCTAGCTTGGAGGGCTAGGTTGGATGAAACCCCAGCTTGGAGGGCTAGGTTGGAGCCCCTGGATCGGTCTGGTGATCGATCAGGGAGGTTGGCATAGTACTCCTTCGTGGATCGGTCTGGTGACCGATCCAGCGATGACTGACCGATCTGGTGATCGATCAGGGAGTATGCGTTTCACTCACTGCACAGCTCCTGATCGGTCTAGTGACCGATCAGGGAGCTCACAAGTGGGTTGAGTTCCCCTGCTGATCTGTTCCTGATCGGTCCGGTGACCGATCAGGGAGCATCCAGTAGGATTTTGGCAAACCTACTGATCGGCTCCTGATCGATCTGGTGACCGATCAGGGAGAAACTGTGACCGATCAAGCTGAACGATCAACTTGTTGGGACCGGGTGCATGTCGACAAGGATATGGGTTCGTAAAATTTTAAATTTTTACGTGCAGCGGAAGAATTAGCATAAAATAATTTCTAAATTATTTTAACCACGTATCTAGCATGCAACCTTATGGTGTGTGGACATAATCATAAATTAAAACTTTGCGGAAAGGTAAACTAATTTACTAAGTACCTCGCGTAACTCGAAGTAAGGGACGAGATCCAACCGTAGCGTCCCTTGGAAGCTTCGCCTCTATTCGCGTCCACGCCGAGTTCTCTTCGGGATGACTTCGCAAAGTCACGAGTTTTGTGCCAACGAGAACTACTAGATCCTCTAAAGGCACAACTAGAAGAACAAGAGAAAAGATAGGAAACTAACCACCAAAGTAACGGAATCTAAATTCCGAGAAGGAAGGAGTTGTGATCCTCTTCTTCTTCTTCTTGGTTGGCTTCTCCTTGGTGATGGTGACTCACGGCAACCTCAAGGGAGGTTGAGGTTGCGCCGGCCCTAGCTTGGACAAGGGGCGCCGGCCCTAGCTTGGAAGATGGGCGCCGGCCCTAGCTTGGGAGAAGGGAAGAAGAGAATAAGAGAGAGAGAGAGAGGAAGCTCTTGATAGCTCTATATCTATTGGAATTCAAGGCTAGCCTTTGGTTCCTTTATATAGTAACCTCTCCCTTGCTAAGTCTCCTCTTTAACGGAATTAACGAAATAAATTTTCATAAGAAATTTATCTTATAAATTTTCTTATGAATAATTCCGTTATGCCTAGTTTTATTATAACTAATTTTATAATAAAACAAATAATTCTCTTCTTTAATTATGGAATAAATTTTATAAGAAAATTATAAATTTTCTTTTACTGGAAAAATCAATTCATAATTGATTTTATAAAATTAAAATAAACCACTCCACGGATTATTTTAATTTCCCAAAAAGAAATAAATTTCTATAAATTTATTTATATAAATTTCTTTATACAAATTTATTTATCCATAATTTATAAAACAAATCGCGCTAGATTTATTTTATTAATTAAACCAATTAAATTGGTTTATTCCCTTTTTTTTTATTGGCCGGCCAAACCAAGAGGGTGGACACCCTCTTTGGCCGGCCAAAACAAGCTGATTCCATCGCGAATTAATCTAATTTAATTCGCCCATTAAGCCTTCAAAAGACTTAGCCATTTTAAGTTTCCGTTGCGCCTCTGACTAACTCAGATTCGACTTATTTCTCTTGATCGGAAAATCCAATTTTCAACTCGTTTTAAATCCCTCGGATTACTCGTAGTGCGTGTGACTAAATAGGCTTTCGATTTATGTTGGCCGTCTATAATCAACCAATTATAGAACGATCATGATTGGCACCTAGTAGTACATCATGACCCCCAATTAATCGAAAGATCAACGGTTTGACCTCAGAAGAAATTCTGAAACCCTTCAGCAGCTCTAATGAATCGTGCCCCATTCCCTTCACCACCTTATACCCACTTGGTTCAGGACATGGTTTGTTTGTGTCAGTCCCCACTAGACTGACTACGTCACACCTAGCCCAAGTAGTATCTTTCTCGTCCTTTGGATTTCTAATTACTCTCATGTATTTAAGAGACTCACACTCTAAACATGATATACTCTGGCCAGAGGTTTTGAGTAACAATCCGACGATAGGCCTGGGTATACATCTCCTCGCAAGGAGTGGTGAATCCTTTGTAGGCTGTTTAAACATCTTCGGGCACTTCGGCTTATACCCAATCATCCTGGGTCCACACCTCCTTGGAGATGCTTGCTTAAGATGTTAAAATATAAGTCTCCATGACCAAGATGACTTGAACACCGCAAGTCAAAGGAACATCGCACTTAAGTTGCAGTAAGAACTTCATTAACATATCTACATGTAGATTCCCATATGAAGTCTTACAGCTAGTCACTCCAATGAACTAGTTCCCTTAACTAGCATCCATATTTATCTCTGGACATCCCAATGTCACCAGCCAGTGAGAATCAGCTGATTAGAGAATAACCCATGCTAGTCTCAACAGAATTGATAGTGTCCGTTTTTATCAATTCATCGACTAGGGATATTTTCAACACTTCACAATTGCACATTTAGAGATAATCACTAGTTGTGATCCCATCACAAATTCTCTTATGCTGTGAATTGTATTGTGGACATTCAGTAGATGAGTTTAAGATCCCAATCAAATACACAAACATGTATACTCAAATAGTGAATTATCATTTATTAAAGTAAATGATTACAATCATAAGGCGATTGCCTTAGGACACTTCTCTCACATTACTAACAAACTCCCACTTGGCCTAATGCCAATCGCTACGGTATCCAATACCACAGGCTCTAACATGACCCTCAAACTTGCTTTGAGGCAAGGCCTTAGTTAAAGGATCCGCTATATTCCTTTCAGTGGGAACTCTCTCAATTTGTATGTCATTCCTACTTATAATCTCTCTGATCAGATGATAGCGTCGAAGCACGTGTTTGGATCGCTGATGAGACCTTGGTTCCTTCGCTTGTGCAATAGCTCCATTATTGTCGCAGTAAACCGGCACTGCTTCATCAATGGTTGGAACCACACCAAGTTCTGAGACAAACTTCTTGATCCAAACTGCTTCCTTTGCTGCTTCCGAAGCTGCGATATATTCTGCTTCCGTGGTAGAATCCGCTACGGTGTCTTGTTTGGAACTTTTCCAACTTACTGCTCCTCCATTCAAAGTAAATACGTATCCAGACTGCGATTTGGAGTCATCCTTATCTGTCTGGAAACTGGCATTTGTATACCCACGTATTATCATATCTCCTTCTCCATATATTAGGAACACATCCTTAGTTCTTCTTAAGTACTTAAGGATTGTCTTGACAGCCGCCCAATGATCCATTCCTGGATCCGACTGGTATCTGCTTGTGACGCTCAAAGCATACGATGCATCGGGCCTAGTACATAACATAGCATACATGATAGATCCTATCGCGGATGCATAAGGAATCTTATTCATGCAAATCCTCTCGTCTTCTGTGCGCGGACACATAGACTTTGAAAGGTTGATCCCATGCCTGATGGGAAGGTAACCTTTCTTGGATTCCGACATGCTAAACCTTTTTAGCACTCGGTCTATATATGTAGACTGCGAAAGACCAAGCAACCGTTTTGATCTATCTCTATAGATTCTAATCCCAAGGATATAGGTTGCTTCTCCCAGATCTTTCATGGAGAAAGTTTTGGACAACCAAATTTTAACTGTCTGTAAGACTGATATATCGTTTCCTATGAGTAATATGTCATCGACATATAATACTAGGAATACAACTGCACTCCCACTAACCTTCTTGTACACACAAGGTTCGTTAGGATTTTGTGAGAAATCAAACTTTTTGATTGTCTCATCAAAATGGATGTTCCAGCTCCTAGATGCTTGCTTCAGTCCATATATGGATCGTCGAAGCTTGCATACTTTGGTTTTATCAACCGATGTGAAACCTTCAGGTTGTATCATGTATACATCCTCAAGCAGGTTTCCATTAAGGAAAGCTATTTTCATATCCATTTGTCATATCTCATAATCATAATGAGCTGCTATGGCTAGGAGCATCCGAATGGATTTAAGCATAGCTACTGGCGAATAGGTTTCGTCATAATCAATTCCTTGTTTTTGACGATATCCTTTTGCCACTAATCTAGCCTTAAAGGTAACTACATTACCTTCCATGTCGGTTTTCTTCTTGAAAACCCACTTGCACCCTATGGGCTTAATCCCTTCAGGTGGGTTAACCAAGTCCCATACTTGATTTTCGTACATGGAATCCATTTCCGACTTCATGGCCTCAAGCCATTTGTCCCTTTCTGAACTTTTCAGGACATCTTCATAGCTGATAGGTTCATCATCACTTATGAGTAACACGTCGTTCGATTCACTTACGAGAAATCCGTATCTCTCTGGAATATTGCGTGCCCTATCAGACCTACGAAGAGGTGGTGGTGTTTTAGGTTCAACTGATAGCTCATCATTATGAATTATCGGTTGTGGGCCTAGACTAGGTGTCTCTGTAATGTCTATTGGAGTTTCTTGAACTTCATCAAGTTCAATGCCACTCCCACTGTTTTCTTGTAAAAGAAATTCTTTTTCCAGAAATACAGCATGCCTTGAAACAAACACCTTTTGCTCCAAGGGATGATAGAATTGGTAACCCTTCGTTTCCTTAGGGTATCCAATAAATAGACATTTATCAGACTTAGCATCCAATTTGTCTGATGCAATCTGCTTCACATAAGCAGGACAACCCCATATCTTAAGGTGAGTTAAGTGAGATTTCTTACTATTCCAAATCTCATATGGAGTAGTAGAGACTACCTTGGTCGGGACTCTGTTTAGCAAGTAAACAGCTGTCTTAAGTGCATAGCCCCAAAAGGATTTTGGAAGAGTTGCATGGTTCATCATGGATCTAACCATGTCCATCAAGGTTCGGTTACGCCTCTCAGATACACCATTATGCTGTGGTGTATACGGCGGAGTCCATTGGGACAATATCCCATTGTCCCTAAGATAATCTTGAAACTCTTGACTTAAGTATTCACCACCCCGATCGGATCGAAGTATTTTAATACTTTTGCCAAGTTGTTTCTCTACTTCATTTCTGAACTCTTTGAATTTCTCAAAAACTTCAGATTTGTGTTTCATCAAGAACACATACCCGAATCGTGAGTGATCATCGATAAAGGTGATGAAGTAGCTATAGCCTCCTTGTGCTAGAGTTGACATTGGTCCACATACATCGGTATGTATTAGACCAAGCAATTCTCCCACTGGATTACCTTTTCCGGAAAAGGGTAATTTGGTCATCTTGCCTCTTAAGCATGATTCGCATGTATCAAATGAACCGGGTTCAAATGTTTCCAAAATTCCACATCGGTGTAATTCGGTCATGCGTTTCTTACTTATATGGCCAAGACGACAGTGCCACGTGTAGGAGTCTATTCGATTATCTATTCGAGCACGTTTGTTGCTAACTTCGATATTGAAAACGTCACTGGATAAATCTAACGTGTAGATGCCATTGCACAAAGTTCCATTCCCATAAAGAACGTCATTTAAAGTTATGTAACAACAATTGTTACTAAAAGTTAAATGATAACCTTTTTCATTCAAACATGAAATAGATACAATGTTCTTTATTAACGAAGGAACGAAATAACAATTATCCAATTCTAAGACACGTCCAGTTGGGAGCTTTAGCAAATATGTTCCGATGGCAACAGCAGCAATCCTTGTTCCATTTCCAACCCGCAAATTCGCTTCTCCCTTGACGAGTCTTCTTCTATTCCTTAGCCCCTGTATGTCATTACATATTGTTGGTGCAGGAAGCACCAGATCGAACCTTGTTTTGATATTGGCAAAGGATTCAAAGTTAAGGGTTGTTTGTTATCTAACAATGCTACTTGAGTGTACAGGAAAAGCCCTAGCGAAGGACTGCTAGGCCCTGGCGAAGGGCTGCCAGAAGAAAAGTCCTAGCGAAGGACTGCCAGAATGGAAAAGCCCTAGCGAAGAATTGCTAGGTCCTGGCGAAGGGCTGCCAGAAGACAAGCCCTAGCGAAGGACTGCTAGGCTGGCGAAGGGCTGCCAGAAGAAAAGACCTATTGAAGGGCTGCTAGGCACCAAGCGAAGGGCAGCTTGGCAACTCAAGACCTGACGAAGGACTGCCGGGCAAAAGTCCAACTGGAGGAGCCGGTTGGCACCAGGTAAATTCTCCCGAGAGGAGTAGGTGAGGACGCGTTCCCCTTGAGGGAACATTAGGCGTCGGTTCGACCTAGGGCTCCATTTTGGAGACCAAAGTCAGAACCAAGACAGCTGAAGCTGTAGAAATTAAATTAAATATTTGTTTTATTGTGTTTTGGACTAACCCTGGAAGCAGGACCGAAGGAACGTGTGTCTGCAGCTCAGAATGCCTCAAAGGAAAGAGGCAACTGCTGACCAGGGCGCCCGGAGTGTCCCGGGCGCCCCCAAGGTGAACACAAAACACAAAGAAAGCAAATGAACCTCGACAGTACATTCTGAGGGCGCCCCCGCTGTCCTGGGGGCCCCCATGGCAAACCAACTGAAGAGTTAAACTGCTACCACGTCTGCACTGCGCACCCAGGGCGCCCCCGCTGTCCCGGGCGCCCCCAGCGCACAGGGCACCCCCAGCCTTATCGAGGAGAGCTCAGCGCTGCAGATAAGGTTTGACCGGGTCAACCAGGGCACCCCCAGCGTCCAGGGCGCCCCAGTCAAGGCTTTATCCCGAGGATTAAGGGATAAGTCGACGACCGCGCCTCTTGTGGATCTGCTGCCACGTGGGGGGGCGCCCCCGTCGACCAGGGCGCCCCCAGGCACTATAAAAAGGGCCTCGACCCTCCTCTTCAGAACACCGCTTTCATTCAACACATCCAAACTCTCTGACGACCGCGCTCTGCTCCAGGAACTTCCCGACTCAAGTCCGAAGCGCCGTCGACCTCCTGCAGCACCGAAACTCGAGCCTACCCCGGGAGTTGGTAAATACAGAAGTGTAATCTTTCTTATTGCAATTTGTATTTCTCTTCTGTACTCATTCTACGCATTATAGAATTGCCCAAAGTAAACGGTCAACGACCGTGGGCCTTGGAGGAGGAGTCGACCCAGGCTCCGAACCAAGTAAAACGACCTTGTTAGCGTTGTGTTGCTTTGTCTCTATTTCCGCCGCGCACTTACTCTTTTTATTTAATCCGAACGATTTGCGACATTCACCCCCCCTCTATCGCATCTCTCGATCCAACACATATATGTGAGCTACACCCAGTTCAAGTACCCAGGTATCTGAGGAAATAGAGTGACATTCAATAACGAAGATACCTGAAGAGGATGGGGCATCGGATGCCTTCTTCTTCAAGGACTCAAGATAAACCTTGCAGTTTCTTCGCCAGTGACCCTCCTTGCCACAATGATGACAGGTTCCTTTTGGTTTCTTTTCAGTCTTCTTGGCCTTTTTCTTCTTCCCCTTGTTCTGTTCTTTGGCCTTCCTCTTAGAACCTTTCTTCGAGGAACCAACTAACAGTACTGCCTTTTGATCCGGCTTTACAGAAGGCTCCACAGTCTTCAGCAGGTTGAGCAACTCAGGAATGGATGTCTCTAGTTTGTTCATCCGATAGTTCATCACAAATTGTGAATAACTTTTGGGCAAACAACTCAGAATTAAGTCAATACTTAGTTCATGATCCATAGCAAAACCGAGTGCGCTCAGTCGCTCAATGTACCCCAACATCTTTAACACAAACTGCGAGGCAGAAGTGCCTTCCTGCATCTTAGTGGTGAAGAGGAGTCTGGAGACTTCGAACCTTTCGGATCTCGCCTGCTCTTCAAACAACTCATGAAGATGGAAGATGATGGTATAAGCATCCATATGCTCATGCTGCTTTTGTAGCTCAGGTACCATAGAGGCTAGCATAATGCAACTCGCAAGTTCAGAATCGGTCACATGTTTCTGATGGGCCAACAATTGGTCCGGAGTTGCATTTTCTGGAGGATGGTCGGGAAGTTGATTTTCAATGACATAAGCAAGCTTTTCCGCCTTGAAGACTATCCTCAGGTTTCGAAGCCAGTCCATGAAGTTCGGCCCAGTCAGTTTATTGGTGTCCAAAATGGAACGCAAGTTTAGAGAAGACATGATCGAGTGATTATCGTAGAAATACAAATTGAGATTATGTGAAAAGAATGATTAAAGAATGTATCAACATACATAAATAAAATCCTATTTATTTTTCAAATTGAATAACCCTTTTTATCAATTTGGGAGATCGTAGGAACATCTCCAAATAGGTTGATATCCAACCATAGATAAGAACAACCATGACTGTGGCCATCAAGTTTTTCTTAGCTATGAAGGTAGGTAATTACACCGATTACATATCACATATATGTAACTATCACTTTATGCTATCAACTAATTGAATGTTTGCATAAATCATTGGGTTGTTAACTCATTAACAAGTATGTAACATTATACATAGCACCCAACTGCACCTCTCTTTACATCGACCTTGGCTGTGGCACAACAAATCGATGCTCCAAGCTTAAGGCTGACCCATTAATCAAGAAATAGTTTTAATATGGTTGGAGCTCATTCAACCGTTTAGTCAGGCTTGGATGTGTCCAACAACCAAAACTAAGGATTGACCTCTGACTCTAACTATATTATTCATAAACTAATTCCATGGTTTGAACATGTTAAGGTTCAAGTCGGGCATGGATGTGTCCATCAACCCAAACGAGAAACAAAACTCCGGTTCTAACCATATTAATGGAAGGTGTTAGCCTTAATATTTTGTAAGGGGTTTTGGGTCTCATCTTTTCTAAGCACATTCATGACATATGATTATGTCATGACTAACGATTTCCTTAATAAAGTATGTATGTGACTTAATTTATCAAGTCTCATGAATTGAATTAGGAACCGGATTTCCTCATTCTAATTTCATACTTTATTAAAGGAATTGTTTTGGGAAACAATTTCCTAAATTGTCATAATCAATTTCGGAAATAATATGTTTAAGACTTTGATTTCTCTAAATCAAATCTTATTAAATTAAGAGGTAATTTCCTTAATTCAACGACATATTATTTTCATGAAAATCTCAATTAAGAAAACTCTATAGGAAACCATTTTCCTAATTAATTTTGGAGACAACAACATGTAAGAGCATCACCTCTTAAATCATGTTTTATTCATGGATTTAATTAATTACAACAAATCATTTTCTAAGGGTGGCTCCCCGAGGCTCAGATACCCAAAGAAAAGTAATTTGTCGTAAATCCAATTTGGTCCGTTTCGGAAACGCAACCAAATCAAACATGACAATTTCATTCAAAATTGGGAAATTAAATTACAACAACTAACTTTAAATTGGACGACTCCCCGAGGCTCAATCCAAAATAAAGAATTTTGTTAATAATTTAAAGCCAATTCGAATTTGAAATTGTCAACTAATTATCAATAAATTTGTCTAGACTTTCTCAAAAGAAAGTGCCCAAAATTGCGAGGTTTCATAATAGATTTTCAGAATGATTGTAAGTTTCTGGTACAAAGAAAACTTACATATTTCCAAAATTAAAAAATTTCTAAAATTAGAAAAATTTCCAAAATTGGAAAGATTCCAAAGATTGGAAGTTTTCACAATTATTATAAAATTTCAAAAACTAGAAAATTTCAAAAGTTTGCGAAATTTCATGAGGATTTCCAAACTTTGAAATTCCTAAATCTAAAAATTATTATAATTGGAAAGTTTCCATAATTGAAAATTTTTCCAAAATTGAGATCATGACAAAGTGTTCCGCAAAACAATCATATGATTATGTCGAACACAAACCGGCTCTGATACCACTGTTGGGACCGGGTGCATGTCGACAAGGATACGGGTTCGTAAAATTTTAAATTTTTACGTGCAGCAGAAGAATTAGCATAAAATAATTTCCTAAATTATTTTAACCACGTATCTAGCATGCAACCTTATGGTGTGTGGACATAATCATAAATTAAAACTTTGCGGAAAGGTAAACTAATTTACTAAGTACCTCGCGTAACTCGAAGTAAGGGACGAGATCCAACCGTAGCGTCCCTTGGAAGCTTCGCCTCTATTCGCGTCCACGCCGAGTTCTCTTCGGGATGACTTCGCAAAGTCACGAGTTTTGTGCCAACGAGAACAACTAGATCCTCTAAAGGCATAACTAGAAGAACAAGAGAAAAGATAGGAAACTAACCACCAAAGTAACGGAATCTAAATTCCGAGAAGGAAGGAGTTGTGATCCGCTTCTTCTTCTTCTTGGTTGGCTTCTCCTTGGTGATGGTGACTCACGGCAACCTCAAGGGAGGTTGAGGTTGCGCCGGCCCTAGCTTGGACAAGGGGCGCCGGCCCTAGCTTGGAAGATGGGCGTCGGCCCTAGCTTGGGAGAAGGGAAGAAGAGAATAAGAGAGAGAGAGAGAGGAAGCTCTTGATAGCTCTATATCTATTGGAATTCAAGGCTAGCCTTTGGTGCCTTTATATAGTAACCTCTCCCTTGCTAAGTCTCCTCTTTAATGGAATTAATGAAATTAATTTTCATAAGAAATTTATCTTATAAATTTTCTTATGAATAATTCCGTTATGCCTAGTTTTATTATAACTAACTTTATAATAAAACAAATAATTCTCTTCTTTAATTATGGAATAAATTTTATAAGAAAATTATAAATTTTCTTTTAATGGAAAAATCAATTCATAATTGATTTTATAAAATTAAAATAAACCACTCCACGGATTATTTTAATTTCCCAAAAAGAAATAAATTTCTATAAATTTATTTATATAAATTTCTTTATACAAATTTATTTATCCATAATTTATAAAACAAATCGCGCTAGATTTATTTTATTAATTAAACCAATTAAATTGGTTTATTCCCTTTTTTTTATTGGCCGGCCAAACCAAGAGGGTGGACACCCTCTTTGGCCGGCCAAAACAAGCTGATTCCATCGCGAATTAATCTCATTTAATTCGCCCATTAAGCCTTCAAAAGACTTAGCCATTTTAAGTTTCCGTTGCGTCTCTGACTAACTCAGATTCGACTTATTTCTCATGATCGGAAAATCCAATTTTCAACTCGTTTTAAATCCCTCGGATTACTCGTAGTGCGTGTGACTAAATAGGCTTTCGATTTATGTTGGCCGTCTATAATCAACCAATTATAGAACGATCATGATTGGCACCTAGTAGTACATCATGACCCCCAATTAATCGAAAGATCAACGGTTTGACCTCAGAAGAAATTCTGAAACCCTTCAACAGCTCTAATGAATCGTGCCCCATTCCCTTCACCACCTTATACCCACTTGGTTCAGGACATGGTCTGTTTGTGTCAGTCCCCACTAGACTGACTACGTCACACCTAGCCCAAGTAGTGTCTTTCTCATCCTTTGGATTTCTAATTACTCTCATGTATTTAAGAGACTCGCACTCTAAACATGATATACTCTGGCCAGAGGTTTTGAGTAACAATCCGACGATAGGCCTGGGTATACATCTCCTCGTAAGGAGTGGTGAATCCTTTGTAGGCTGTTCAAACATCTTCGGGCACTTCGGCTTATACCCAATCATCCTGGGTCCACACCTCCTTGGAGATGCTTGCTTAAGATGTTAAAGTATAAGTCTCCATGACCAAGATGACTTGAACACCGCAAGTCAAAGGAACATCGCACTTAAGTTGCAGTAAGAACTTCATTGACATATCTACATGTAGATTCCCATATGAAGTCTTACAGCTAGTCACTCCAATGAACTAGTTCCCTTAACTAGCATCCATGTTTATCTCTGGACATCCCAATGTCACCAGCCAGTGAGAATCACCTGATTAGAGAATAACCCATGCTAGTCTCAACAGAATTGATAATGTCCGTTTTTATCAATTCCTCAACTAGGAATATTTTCAACACTTCACAATTGCACATTTAGAGATAATCACTAGTTGTGATCCCATCACAAATTCTCTTATGCTGTGAATTGTATTGCGGACATTCAGTAGATGAGTTTAAGATCCCAATCAAATACACAAACATGTATACTCAAATAGTGAATTATCATTTATTAAAGTAAATGATTACAATCATAAGGCGATTGCCTTAGGACACTTCTCTCACATTACTAACACAACTGTCGTGAGGTTTCTCAACTTGACCGATCAGGCTGGAGCCTGATCGGTCTGGGAGTAGCCTGATCGGTCTGGTGACCGATCAACCAGTGGATTCCGAGCGGGATTGTGGCAAGCTGATTGCAGGATCGATTTGGTGACTGATCTGGTGATCGTTCAAGGTGACCAATCATACGAGCTTGCGATTCCATGTTTCTCACTACGGACCGATCAGGCTAGAGCCTGATCGGTCTAGGATAGCTCTGATCGGTCCGGTGACCGATCACTTTAATTCAAATTGCATTGACAGACGCTCTGATCGCGTCTAAACGTATCTGATTCTCTGCGCTTAACATTTGATACTTGATTTTCTGATTGATATGCTGTGCTAATGCTCTGATTAAGCTGCAGGTGACAGGGATGGATTTAAACACTCAAGGGAGAGTCAAAGGAGGCCTTTCCTTGGACCAAGTTTGTCCATTTTCCATCTCAGGTTGCAATGGGCGTTGGCGCTGGCTGGAGCTGCTGACTGGGGCTAGGCTGAGGGAAGCTCAGGGAGTCCAGGAGAGCTCAGCAGGCTGGTGGTTGCAGGTGAGCAGCTGGAGGCTGCAGGGAGATGGTGTCACCTGACGTTCAGTGGAGAAACAAAAGGAGCGTAGCGGAGAAGAGCAGAGTAAGGTTCTATGAAGAGACTTCTGGCTTGAGTTCTTGCTGCGCGATCGTTTTTCTCCACACTTTGCTTGTGCGATTACATCTGTCATCTTGAGCAAGCAACTATGATCTTTGAGGCAACCATTGGTTACTTGGGCACATGAAAGAAGGAACAAGAGGTTTGAGTCCATTAGTGAGAAGACACGAAGAAGGGTGTTCTTGCGTGAGATCTGCACTGAGTGGAGCTCGGGAGAAGCTTGGTGTGTTCTTGTCTGTTCTAAGTGCTAAGTAAGATCTTTCTTGTGTTTCATTGTGCTTAAAACTATATCTCTGTTGAAACGCTGTGGAGAGGTTACTCCACTGAGAAGGAGGTTGCATTTTATCCGATGTTCACCGGGACTTGATCTGCCGACGATCAAGGGATCGCCCACCTTAAGGGAACGCCAAGGAGTAAGGGCAAGTTATCCCCGAACCTTGTAAATCCTCTTGTTAGCGTTTTGCATTTGTGCTTAGCTAGGTTTTATTTCTGCACACTCTGTTTTCTTTAGCTTTCACTGTGTTACTAATCATTGAGTCGCAGAAATTTCAAAAACACAAAGTTTCAGTATCTGGCTACATTCACCCCCCCTCTAGCCATCCAAGGTCCAACAAGTGGTATCAGAGCTTGGGGCTCTGTACAAGCGGATTAACAACCGAGAGCTATCAAGAATGGCTTTGAGAGAAGGCTTCTCCACCACCCGACTCCTTTCTTCGATGGAGCAGATTTCCAATATTGGAGATCGAAGATGGAGTACTACCTAAAGATGGACATCAACACTTGGTTCACTGTGAAGGAGGGTTTCACCCCCCAAAGGATGATGAAGGCAAGGAACTCGAATCATGGCGTTGGTCGGCTGAACAAACCCGAAAGAGTGAAGCCGACGCGAAGGCGGTGGTGATCCTACAATGTAGCATGAACAATGTACAACTCATCAAGGTTGGTCCATTTTCAAGTGCAAAAGACTTGTGGAACAAGCTCATCGAACTCCACGAGGGAACTCGAGACTCAAGAATCGCCAAGAGGGACTTATTCCTCAATCAACTTCAAAACCTCTCCATGAAGGAGAATGAGACTGTAAGTGAGCTCCACAGCAGATTCAAAGAGGTATTGAATGGTCTCTACTCAATTGATGAAAAGGTCGAAAATCACGACCTTGTGAGGTATGTGTTAAAAGCATTTCCAAGGAATGCTTTGTAGTCATCCATGGTGGATGCCTACAAAGTTTCCAAGGATTTATCAATTGTTAAACTAGATGATCTATTTTGTGAAATGGAATTACATGAGATGGCTAACAAAGGCCCCAAGGAAAAGGGGATTGTCTTAGTTGCAGGGGACCGATCCAACAAGAAGAAGAAGGAGAAGGAAGTCTCCTCATCTTCTTCCTCATCCGAATCCGAATCCGAGGAAGATGGCAGCGAGTCTTCTTCCTCCGAGATGGCAAATTTTGTGAGAAGGATGATGAGAAGGGGTCGACGCTCAAGGGTAAAGGTAACCCTAGTGAAGCTAAAGTTGATAAGTCTAATGCTTCTTGTTATGAGTGTGGCAGGAAAGGACATTTCAAGAGTGAATGCCCAAAGCTAAAGAAGAAGGAGGAAAAATCCAAGAAGAAAGAAGAAAAATCCAAGAAGAAGAAGAAGACCTTGAAGGCCACTTGGGATGAGTCCTCCTCAAGCTCATCGGATGAAGAGGAGGAAAAGAGCACAAGGCATGTGGCACTCATGGCTCTTGGAGAAGAAAACAATGATGAATCCTCCGACTCCTCAAATGCGGCTTCATCATCTTCGGATGATGAAGAGGTAACCTCTCCCGAACTTGAAAAATGTTATAGAGCAATTGCATGTTTAACCAATATGTTGAAGAAGTCAAAAAATAGGGTTAAATCATTGCAATTAGAAGTTGAACAATTGAAATCATCTAGGGATGAGAACATAGATGATTTACATGTTGAAATGTTAGAGGATGAAATTAAATCTTTGAAAATTGAGGTTGAACATTTGAAATCCTCTAGGGTTGAGGATGTAGATGATTTGCATGATGAATTGTTAGAGGATGAAAACAAATCATTGAAGAGTGAAGTTGAGAGACTCAAGAATATTCTTGGGAAATTCTCAACTAGCTCAAAGACCCTAGACATGATCTTGAATGCCCAAAGGGCGGTCTACAATAGGGCTGGTATTGGTTACCGACCCAAAAAACCATCATTCGTGTCATTAATGTCTAGGACCGGTGTTAGGCCACTTAAGACACCCAAGGTTCATGAGAAAGTTGTCAAGGCATGGGTGCCTAAGTCTTGTCTAGTAGGTGCTTTAGGTCCAAAGGTTTGGGTACCTAAAACTTCTATTTTTCAAATTGTGTAGGTTATGATTGAGGGGAGCATCTATCAACTTGGTTCGTTGATAGTGGATGCTCCAAACACATGACCGGGGATAGATCATTGTTTACCACACTTCAAAGAAAAAGTAGAGGTAATATTTCATTTGGTAACAATGGTAGTCTTAAGGTCATAGGAATAGGAGACATTCAAATATCCGAATGTCTTAGAATTTCAAATGTCCTTCTAGTCAAGGGGATGACTTTTAATCTCCTAAGTGTCAGTCAATTGTGTGATGCGGGTTACACAATTGATTTCCAATCAAGTCAATGTCTAGTTAGACACCATGACAATGTTGACACGGTACTAGTAGGAACTAGGGTAGATAACATTTATCAAGTTTCTTTTAAAAGTGCTACTAATGCTTTTGCTAAGTATCTCATGTCAAAAGAAGAGGAGTCCACCCTTTGGCACCGGAGGCTAGCACATGTTAACATGAAGAACATCCGGAAGTTGGCTAACAAGGGATTAGTTCGTGGCTTACCAAGCATCAAGTATGAGAAAGAAAAGATTTGTGATGCATGTCAAATGGGTAAGCAAACAAAATCTGCACATAAAGATAAAAGCGTTGTAAGTACTTCAACCGCTTTGGATTTACTTCATATGGATTTGTTTGATTATAGCACTATCATATCTTTGAATGGAAGTAGATATTGCTTTGTTATCATTGATGATTTTACTAGATATACATGGACTTATTTTCTTAAATATAAGGATCAAACCTTAGATGTCTTCATTTCTTTTTGTAGAAGAGTTGAAAATGAAAAATCATTAACCATTAAGACAATTAGAAGTGATCATGGAGGTGAATTTCAAAATCAACGATTTTTAAAATTTTGTCAAGATAGAGGATATAAACATGAGTTCTCCACACCTAGAACACCACAACAAAATGGTGTTGTAGAGAGGAAGAATCGTGTTTTACAAGAGGCTGCACGAAACATGCTCTATGAGTACTCACTACCGAGTTACTTATGGGCCGAAGCTGTAAACACGGCTTGCTACGTGCAAAATCGAGTTCTCATACATAGATTCTTAGGTAAGACTCCCCATGAACTTTGGTTTAGAAAATTACCTACGGTTAAACATCTTAGGGTGTTTGGTTGTAAGATATTTATCCTAAACACCAAGGACCGCCTTGGAAAGTTCACAGCAAAGGCTGATGAAGGGATACTAGTCTGGTACTCCTTAGTTAGCAAAGCCTATCGAGTCTACAATAAGAAGTCTAGATTGGTTGAAGAGTCTTTGATGTGGTTTTTGAAGAAATTCCAAGAGCAAATGACCAATCAGAAAATGTAGAAGGAGTTCAACTCGAACTTAGGAGACTAAGTTTGAATGAAATTCCAAGTGTTGTTGATGGTGATGAATCCGATGACGGTGAGCCTAGACAACCCGTAGATCAGCCGGATCCTGAGGCTGAGCTTGTGTCTAGTGAAACCATTCAAGAAGCACCACCAACTCCTATGCAAACAAGATTAGCCTCTAGTCATCCCCAAGACCAAATTGTTGGAGATATCCATCATGGGGTTAGGACTAGATCATTCTGCCGGAATGAGGCTAATGAAGTTGCTTTAATTTTCGAAATTGAACCTAGAAAGATTGATGAAGCATTAAATGATCCCGATTGGATCATCGCAATGCAAGATGAACTAGGTCATTCGAAAGAAGTCAAGTTTGGAACTTAGTCCCTAGACCCAAGAAGACCACCATTATTGGAACCAAATGGGTCTTCAAAAACAAATTGAACCATAAGGGAGAAATCATAAGAAACAAGGCACGCTTAGTAACCAAGGGCTATAGTCAAGTTGAAGGTCTTGATTATGATGAAACTTATGCTCCCGTGGCACGATTAGAGTCCATCCGGTTGATGCTTGCATTTGCAGCACATTGGGGTTTCAAGTTATATCAAATGGTTGTCAAATCGGCCTTTCTAAATGGTTTAATTAGAGAAGAGGTCTATGTTGAACAACCTCCAGGGTTTGAGAGTACCGAATTTCCAAACCACGTATTTAAGCTCAAAAAGGCACTCTATGGCCTTAAACAAGCACCCCGAGCTTGGTACGAGCGGTTGTCAACATTTTTAATTAAAAAAGGCTTTGTAAGACGCCAAATAGACCCTACACTATTTCTACGGAGAGATGGTGACAATATATTTGTAGCCCAAGTATATGTCGATGACATAATTTGTGGCTCAAATAACAACGGCTATTTAAATGAGTTCATTGGACACATGGAAAGTGAATTTGAAATGAGTCTAGTGGGAGAGTTGACTTTCTTCCTTGGACTTGAAATCAGACAAACTCGCGATGGTATCCATGTGCACCAATCGAAATACACACAAGAAATGCTTCGAAAATTCAATATGAGTGATTCAAAAGAGGTAACCACTCCCATATCTACAAACATAAGATTAGACAATGATGAGAGTGGTAAACCTGTTGATTTGACTCAATATCAAAGCATGATAGGTAGTCTGCTCTACCTCACAGCTAGTCGACCTGATATACTCTTTGCTGTGGGTATGTGCGCTAGGTATCAAATTTGTGCCAAGGAATCTCACTTGATTGTTATCAAGCGAATTTTGAGATACCTCAAAGGCACAATTGGTGTCGATTTATGGTACCCCCGTACTGAATCATTTGACCTAATTGGCTATACTGATTCCAACTACGCTAGATGTAAGTTGGATGAAAAAGCACTAGTGGGGGTTGCCAATTTTTAGGATCATTTTTAGTTAGTTGGTCAAGTCGAAAGCAACATTGTGTTGCTCTCTCCATGACCGAGGCAGAATATATTGCTATGGGAGAGAGTATATCACAATTGTTGTGGATGATTCATACTTTAGAGGACTATGGATTGAGCTATAAGGGTGTGCAAGTGTTGTGTGACAACATTAGCACAATTAACCTAACCAAGAATCCGGTCCATCATTCTAGGACCAAACATATTGAAGTGCGTCACCACTTCATTAGAGATCATGTTGCTAGAGGAGATATTGTACTCTCACATGTAGAGTCCAAATCGAATTTAGCCAACATTTTCACTAAACCACTCCCCGAAAATGAGTTTAGTTTCTTAAGAAGGGAGTTGGGAATGTGTCGCGCTTTATAGGTTTCAAAATGCATTCAAACCCCTTCATGATTAGTTCTAATTGTTGGGAAACAATTGGGTAACTTTGGGGACATCTCACACAAACTATAAGGCTCAACAAAATGTTTTTGTTTGCTAGAAATGGGGTGAGATGTTAGGATCAACTCAATTTCTCAAAATGTCAATGCATCCCTTGAGAAATTAAGTTGACAAGATAAAAATCACTTCGGTGACCAAGATGGCGAAAACCAATGCATAACACATGTGTATTTGGCTCCATGATCATAGTTAGACATTCCAATCAAGGAAACTTGATTGGAGACTTGAATTTGGGACAATCTTGGTTGAAATTGATTGAATGATTGTTGATTGAGTTTGACTCCACTTGGGTGGAGCAAAGTGATTTGTTCAAACCATAAGGACCTTTGATCCTTGTTTAGGGATCAATTATAGTCAAGGGAACACTTCCAAGATCGATATTCTTCATCAGATCATTTCAGAAATCATTTGGAAATCTGAAACTGAAAGTTTCAGATCGTATCTGGAAGTTTCAGGAACCCTGATCGGTCACTGGACCGATCAGGAGAATGTCTGATCGGTCCAACAGACCAATCCAGCTCCTGTGCGAAATATTGTCAAAACCCACTGTGTTGGTCTGGATCGATCCCCAGACCGATCTGACACCCTCTGTGGTGATCAGTCCGCAGACCGATCAGGGGGCTCACAGCTCACTCTCCGACCCTACTGTTCGCTTCCTGATCGATCAGCCGATCGATCAGGAGCCTGCCTGATCGGTCACCCGACCGATCAGGATCAGGCTAGTCCGATCAGGCTGGAGCCTGATCGGTCTGGGTGCTATCAGATCGAATGGTGATCCGTTCAACTGCATTAAAGTTTGATTGGTGGACCGATCCACCAACTAGTTTAATCACGTATTCTCCTTATCTCCCAAGCCCTAGACGACCAAAACCCCTCAGCGCCGAACCCCCCTTTCCTTCTTGCTTGCGCGTACGATCCTTCTTCCTCTTGCTGTACGTGTGCGATCCTGATCCTGAGGTGTGCTGCAAGCTCTTCCTTGTCTTCTGCGAGTTCTTTTCTTGCTCAAGGTCTTGAGCTCCTCTCTTGTATCGAGAATCTTTTCCTGCGCGAGCTCTCCTTCCAGCCTTCAAGATCCTCTCAAATCAACATCAATGGCACCGAAGTGAGTTTTTGTTTAGTTTTTCTTGCAGATCAGTTCATAGATTATGAGTTTGTGCTAATCATGATTTTTGGTTTATGCTGTGCCGTGACCTCATGTTCTACCGTGACCCTTCATTGCCATGACCGTTTATTAAATTCATCTCACTTGATCAATTCCTTTGGTTTATGACTAATGTATTCAATGTCTTACCTTATGATCAATTCTTGGGTCTTTAATTAACCTTATGTTCATATGATCAATTCCATCGTGTGTGATATTTCATTCTTGTGTCATGATCAAATCTATTTTCATGATCATCTCTTCAAATCCATTAGAAGATCATCCAAGGGAAAAGAACCTGTGGAGGAAAGCTCAAAGGGCAAAGGCCCTTCATCATCTACACCTCCTTCGAGACCTCCTCCACCTCCACATACTAGATTTCAAAACATTCATTATGCTCTAGACTTCCAGTGGCATAACTTCAAACTCATGGCATGTCGAACTGTCGACCAAACCTTCATCTATGAAAATTATCCGACAGTACGACAATTCATCGAACACTATGAACTTCAATCCATTCTTTTCCTTGAAAGGCCAATCAACTTTGATTTGGTCTCTGAATTCTATAATAACATGGTCAGTGGTGAGGGCATGGGGTGGAGAACCCGTGTCGCCGGTGTCGATCTTGATTTTACTCTGTCAGCCTTCACTGCATTTCTTGGTTGTCGTCGTTCCGATAACAACTTCTTACTCTACCCTTATCTTCCTAATCCTCTTCCGGTTCCCTTTGCTGGAGTCACTCCTGACACCATCTATGAGTATTTTCTAGACCATCCCAGACCAAGGGGGTTCCGGTGAGCATGCCCGTGATTTTCCCACATTGCCTGCTCTCCGCCTTTCCCCCTTAGATTATGTTTTGTTTAAGATCATCATTAACTGTTTCCTCCCGACTACTTCGAAACACCTAGAAAAAATTCACTCCTTTCACTGCTTGATGCTCTACGGGATGCATCAGCAGTTAGACTTTGACCTAGTGACTTCCATCTACTTCTCCATCATCGTCCACAGTCAAAGGTACGGTCAGACAGTCTACATGTCGTTTGGTCATATCATCACTGCCTGGCTGCAGTCCATTGGTATCGACGTTTCCCGAGGCAGTATTGTACCCATGGTTCGCCAGGACTGCTGACTTGATCGTCGCATGTTGGGGCAGTCTGGCATTGTTGTCGGACCACAGGGGCTGAGATGGAAGGATCAGAGACGTGAGGGGGAGTTACCGGGAGTAGCCCATGATCAGGAGCGGCCTACTGTAGCTGAGGATTACGATGAGTGGGGTCCTGACCTACGCTGGCAGGTTGCGGAGCTAGAGCAGTTGATGCAGCGCAAGCTACATATTTCCGAGCTCTGGCAGCAGGAGGTCAGCTCAAAGTTTCAATCCTTCGATCGACGACTAGACGCTCTAGTATCCGACGTTTATGGGATCTTCTCACTGCAGAAGACGTGGTATGAGGAGTGGTCCATCATACGTTTCCAGGCAGCTCTCCACCAAGGGATGTTATCTGTATTGATGATTCATCAGACGATGACCCCGCTGAGGGTTGATGTTATTTGACTGTGTGGATTGTATGACTTTCGGGCTGTATGCCCCATGACTTGACTCTTACGGCCTTGTGCCACACTCGCTTTGACTTTGGTGCATTGATATGCATCTGATTAGTTGTCTGGTTTTGATGCACTTGACTATAACTAGATTTTGCTTAATGATACATCTGATATTTTTTATGTATTTCACATTTGCCTTATCTTGTTTTGATTGTTGGCTTATATGTGTGTTCACATGATTACTATCTACATGTTTGCTTTGTTATGATTCTGCTTGTGATGCCATGATTCATATGATGCATGTGATTGCTATATCTTGATCTATCTTTTTCACATGATGTCATATGTTTTTCAAAATTAAATCATACCTTTGTTGTTTTGGGAAACCCCTAGGGTTGAGGGGGAGTTTGTTTGAACTTAACAACCCGTCTAGACCCTTTTCGGTGTTCGACAAAGGGGGAGAGTGTGGTTGGATAAGTTTAGAATGATCATGTTGTAGGGGGAGGATCCTGATTCCCCTATGATCCTGAAATTTGAAAAAAATTGATTTCGAATCCCTATACTTAAAATCGGATTGTCAAACAACAAAAAGGGGGAGATTGTTGATGCAGTCTGACCCTGATTGTTGTTTTGGTGTTGACATCAATTTTAGTTTAGATTGATGATTATGATTATGGTTAAGTCCTAATCGGGGATTAGGCATGGAGTGATTGGAAAATCCTAGCTTGGAGGGTTAGGTGGTGAAAAGTCTTAACCTGGAGGGTTAGGTGTGAGAAATACTAGCTTGGAGGGCTAGGTGTTGAAAAGTCCTAATTCGGAAGGGTTGGGTGAAAAGTCCTAGCTTGGAGGGCTAGGTGAAAAGTCCTAACTTGGAGGGTTAGGTGAAAAGTCTCCACTTGGAGGGTTAGGTGAAAAATCCTAGCTTGGAGGGCTAGGTGTGGAAAAGTCCTAACTCGGAAGGTTGGGGGAAAAGTCCTAGCTTGGAGGGCTAGGTGAAAAGTCCTAACTTGGAGGGTTAGGTGAAAAGTCTCAACTGGAGGGTTAGGTGAAAAATCCTGGCTTGGAAGGTCAGGTCCTAGCTTGGAGGGTTAGGTTGGATGAAACCCTAGCTTGGAGGGCTAGGTTGGAGCCCCTGGATCGGTCTGGTGATCGATCAGGGAGGTTGGCACGATACTCCTTCGTGGATCGGTCTGGTGACCGATCCAGCGATGACTGACTGATCTAGTGACCGATCAGGGAGTATGGGTTTCACTCACTGCACAGCTCCTGATCAGTCTGGTGACCGATCAGGGAGCTCACAAGTGGGTTGAGTTCCCCTGCTGATCTGCTCCTGATCGGTCCGGTGACCAATTAGGGAGCATCTAGTAGGTTTTTGGCAAACCTACTGATCGGCTCCTGATCGGTTTGGTGACCGATCAGGGAGAAACTGTGACCGATCAAGCTGAACGATCAACTGTCATGAGGTTTCTCAAATTGACCGATCAGGCTGGAACCTGATCGGTCTGGTGACCGATCAGCCTGTGGATTCCGAGCGGGATTGAGCGGCAAGCTGATTGCAGGATCGGTTTGGTGACCGATCTGGTGATCGTTCAGGGTGACCGATCATACGAGCTTGCGATTCCATGTTTCTCACTACGGACCGATCAGGCTAGAGCCTGATCGGTCTAGGATAGCTCTGATCAGTCCGGTGACCGATCACTTTAATTCAAATTGCATTTACAGACGCTCTGATCGCGTCTAAACGTATCTGATTCTCTGCGCTTAACATTTGATACTTGATTTTCTAATTGATATGCTGTGTTAATGCTCTGATTAAGCTGCAGGTGACAGGATGGATTCAAACACTCAAGGGAGAGTCAAAGGAGGCCTTTCCTTGGAGCAGGTTTGTCCATTTGCCATCTCAGGTTGCAACGGGCGTTGGCGCTGGCTGGAGCTGCTGACTGGGGCTAGGCTGAGGGAAGCTCATGGAGTCCAGGAGAGCTCAGCAGGCTGGTGGTTGCAGGTGAGCAGCTGGAGGCTGCAGGGAGATGGTGTCACCTGACATTCAGTGGAGAAACAAAAGGAGCGTAGCGGAGAAGAGCAGAGTAAGGTTCTGTGAAGAGACTTCTGGATTGAGTTCTTGCTGCGTGATCATTTTTCTCCACACTTTGCTTGTGCAATTACATCCGTCATCTTAAGCAAGCAACTGTGATCTTTGAGGCAACCATCAGTTACTTGGGCACTTGAAAGAAGGAACAAGAGGCTTGAGTCCATCAGTGAGAAGACACGAAGAAGGGTGTTCTTGTGTGAGATCTGCGCTGAGTGGAGCTCGGGAGAAGCTTGGTGTGTTCTTGTCTGTTCTAAGTGCTAAGTAAGATCATTCTTGTGTTTCATTGTGCTTAAAACTATATCTCTGTTGAAATGTTGTGGAGAGGTTACTCCACCGAGAAGGATGTTGCATTTTATCCGGTGTTCACCGAGGCTTGATCTGTCGACAAGCAAGGGATCGCCCACCTTAAGGGCACGCCAAGGAGTAGGGGCAAGTTATCCCCAAACCTTGTAAATCCTCTTGTTAGTGTTTTGCATTTGTGCTTAGCTAGGTTTTATTTCTGCACACTCTGTTTTCTTTAGCTTCCGCTGTGTTACTAATCTTTGAGTCGCAGAAATTTCAAAAACACAAAGTTTCGGTGTTTGGCTACATTCACCCCCCCCTCTCTAGCCATCCAAGGACCAACAGGGAGATCTTTTCACTAAGGCCTTGGTAGCGAGAGCTTTTAGGCATGTGAAGGATCTAGGGGTCAGATGTATGGCATTTTGAAAATAGCAAAGTCTTTGAGTATAAGTGGGAGATTGTTAGGATGTATACTAAAAGCTTTGTTTTTGGTTAAAATACATTTACATTTTAAAGAGAATCACAAAATCACACGGTGCATATTTGTATTAGTATTTGCACAAAATGTCTCATACTTGGCATTGTAGATAACATGGTGCGTGGTGTCGCACAGATGATCATGTTATCAAGTTCCTTGCAGAAGTATAAGAAAGAGGCTCACAACCGAGATAGAGTTGGGCAAACCATCGGGATGGTTGTAGTGTAATTAGATGTGGTTTGTCTTAACCATAGAATTACACTAGTGCACTTTGTGTGCATTGAGTAGGACCAAAAGAGAGGTCATCCAATTTTGTACCGACTTCATAAATTGGATTAGACCTCGGACATATATTATAGAGTACGATATCTTAATCCCTAAGTAATAACGGACACATATAATTAATTATTATTTCTTTGACTTACCAATGGGCGAGATTTATTCTGTTAAATCGATAGGCTGGGTAAATTAAAAAATAATATTAATTATATGGCGTGTCATTCATTATTGACGAAATCCGTGTCCTGGTAAGTCAGGATGATGATGCCCCCTTGATGAGCTCAAAAGGATCGTCATGTCAAATTTTGCAAGTGGACTATGGTCCGACATGATGAAAAGGTTGAGTGGTACTAGTCAAGGATCAAGTGGATAATTAATTTAATTATCAGTAATTTAAATTAATTATCGGGCATTCGATATCTTAAATACGGGGAGATGGACGACTCATAATAGGTGGAGCCCATATGAAAATATGGGTGTTGGTGAGGAAGTTCAATGAGATCTTTTAGTGGAATGGATCTCCATTAATGGATCGGGTTTGGATCCATTAGCGGGCCAAGAACCAACTCCTCCTCATGGTCCCTACCATAGCCTTATAAATATCCCATAGGAGTCATGATACAAGGCTTAATGAATTAATTGAGAATTAATTTAATTAACCACAATTACCAAAACCCTAAAACCCTCTCTCCCTCTCTCTCTCTCTCCTAGGTCACCGGCACAAGAGGAGAAGGAGCTATTTTTCTCCTTCTTCTCCTCCCCATCTCCTCCATAGCTCACTACAAGAAAATTACTTTTTCGCAGCGCGTTATTAACAGCGCACATTAAAAGCACGCTGTTAATAGTATTATTAACAGCATGCATATTGATGTGCGCTGTTAATACCATAAATTTTTTTAAAAGAAGAAGCATCAACAGCGTACATTAAAAACACGCTGTTAATATTATTATTAACAGCATATTAACGCACGCTGTGAATAAATAATAACAATGACAGCATGCAAAATTGATACGCTGTTAATGCATCTATTTATTATATGTGATACGCTACAAATAAAATTATAAATAATCACTATTTTATTATTTTTTTTATTTTTTATTTTTTTTATTTTCTCTTTTTCCTTATTTTCTATTTTTTCCCAAAACCCTCGCCGCTACAAATAGGAGTTTAAAATTTATAAATAATTTCATATACGATATAGGAAAAAATTTCTAAAATTTTGAAAATATTTACACGACGTGAGGTAGATTAATTTGAGTTCTTCAAGGAAAAAATTTTATTCTCGAAATTTATATATATATATATATTTATTTATTTATTTATTTATTTTATTTATTTATGAGAGAACTTTTTCTCTATTAAATCCTCACAGCCCATTCTGTGCCCTAATCTTACTCGCCTACTCTTTCCCCCTCGCCGCACGCGATTCTTTTCTCCCATGCTGCCTCCTCATCGCCAACCAAGCACAGGATCGCCTTCTTCTTCCCCTCCCTCTCGCGACCACGTCGACGAGCCGATCATCGATCTATCTTCTCCACCCGAGCGTCGACAATAAGCAGTGCCGACCTCCCGCATCCCTCGCGCAAGCTAAAGTTGCGGTGCAACCTTCTCCATCACGATCCCTCTTCACGCGAGCACCGATCGTCGACCGTCACTCTGGCCATCACAGCGCCCCTCTCTACTCTGATCGAGGGAGGATTGCGGTTTGACCGTAGCCTCTCCGGTCGCCCGAGCTCAGAGCAGAGGAGAGGGGAGGAGTCCTGCGTGCATGTCAACACAGGTAAGGATGGTTTGATTTAATCTATATAGTTTTTCTGGAGGTTTCTATGAATCTAGTCTGATGATCTTGTTTGTTCTAGAATGGGCGGGTCTGATTTCGATTAGAATGTGAGTATTTCTTTTCAAACCCAATCCTGATTTGGTATAGTCTTCTTCTGCCATAGATGTAATTGGAAACCTTCCTTTAGTTTTGAAGGACTAAGGAATTTAATAGAATCAAGTCAATCTTTTGTTGGAATGTATTTGTTTTGTCTATTCACAGATATTTGGCTTTGCCATGCAACATATGTAAACTAAAACCAATTTAGTTATATATACTATTGATTTGGTTTTCTTGCAGCTAAGTTCGGAAGATTTTCGAACCATTGAAAGCTATGCAATATCTTGCAAGATAAAGGAAGACCTTGAATTTGCTGTCTAATGCATAGGAAGGTATATTAGATTTTTGTTTGCCTTGCTCAAGGACAGTAAATTGGTAGATACTTGTGTTGCCCATTGTAAGTAATAAGCAAATGAAAAGTATGATTGTTTTTGCTTATTTTTGATAAAATATCAGATAGTTAATATTACATATCACATGTTAGGACTTACACCGCTTGATGCTAACACAGATAATGTTACCAAATATATCTTGTTTCAGAAAACTGATATATTGCATAACTTGTCAACATGATTATCTCTAGGTCAGTTCTTGGAGATAGTTCCTGAAGACATGGCTCTAGGATCAAGCGTTGGAGATAGTTCCTCAAGAAAGATAGTTCTTGGAGATAGTTCCTGAAGACTTGGCACAATTCCTGGAGATAAAGCTCTACGATCATATCTATCTTCTTTCAATTCTAGGACCTTAGGCTCCTCCTTAGTTCATACTAATCTATGGAAAGATATTGTTGCAAAAGCTTCATGAAGGAGTGAGGATGTCTGCAATAAGGCCCTTCTAATTCTTCAAAGGATCTTCTAGATTATATTGTATTGTCTTTGGTATATTTCTTTGATGATTAGTAATTCATATTTTTTTTGTAAAATATTTAGAGTTGATTTATAAAGATTTGTGAGCTTTATAAAATAAATGTTCTCATTTAGATTATATTTTGTAATCTTTTATTTCTATTTTAAATATTATATGAACTGTGATAATGTTTAAATTTCGATTATATATTTTAAATAAATAGTATTGATAATTGTATGGTGTAGATAATTATATGTGCGATATTTATTTTTTTTTAATTTTTATATGCTATTCGCAGTGTGCGATTGTGCGCTGCAAATGGTATTATCCGCAGCGCGCGGCCGCACACTGCTAATGCTATTATCCGCAGCACGCGATCGCTTGCTGTCGATTTTTTTTGACTTTTAACAGCTTGGAGTTGTGCAGCATGCGATGTGCATTGCGAATAGAATAATTGTGCGCTGCGGAAAGTCAATTTTGTTGTAGTGGCTCCTTGTCCAGTGTTCACAGTGTAAAGGAGAGGTTGTGCTCCTCCTTTGGTGATCGGCGGCGGCTGGAAAGTGGAAGAGAAGTGGCCGACGGCAGGGATTGGGCGGTGCCGGTAGCTTGGTTGAAGAAGGATTCTAAGGAGGAGAGGGATTGTTCTCTTCTCCTCCTTTTCTTCTTCCTTGCATGAGCACACACAGGAAAAGAGAAGAGGGGCCCTCGGCAGTGAGGAATACCCTTCCTCTAGCTCCGGCGGCAGCGGGTTTGAAGAAGTTGCCGGCGGCGGCAATTTCGGGTTGGAGGAGGAAGAAAGGAGCTTCTTCTCTATTCTTCCTCCTGTTCTTCATCTTCACAGCCTTCTTCTCGGTGCTACCTTGAGGCCAGCGGTCCTTGGGAGCTTGAGGTCGCCGGTGGCGCAAGGAGGAGAAGTGGAAAGGTGGTCGGCGCAAGGAAACCCTAGTCATCTAGGGGTTGTGTTGGTGTTGGGAAGAAGCTTGAAGAAAGGTGGTTAATTCAGGGCCTTCGGTGACTCCACATCTTGGTAGCTCGTCGCCCACACGATGTCCAGGAGGGGAGGGTCATACGGTAGATGACTGTGAGGTAAACGGCGAGGTATACCTCTCCCTAGCTCCATTTGTTATATTATTGCTTTGATTATGTTTATCATTGCATGTGATTAATTAATTGTCATGGATTAATTATTTGTTAATTAATTTATGTCATGGACCCTGATTGTAAACACAAAAACCGGTGATCCATTCATTGTCTTTTCCGCGGTTGATTAATCTGGAAAGTTACAAGGCCTTAACTTTGGTTTTGGCTAAGTTGTGACTTGGATTAATTGGCACGACGACGAGACGGTCGTTTGGTAGACGGGTCTCTATTCGGATTAAATTTTTAATCCATAGACATAGAGAGGTCTCTCATGTTCGACCCCATGATTGCATAGAAAACCCTCAACCATACAAGGGTTTATTCCCAATAGGATGAACCCCAAATAGAAGATGTAAAAGAAGAACACCTTACCCACATCATGGAAAACTGCTGGAAGAATCATTGGATCCAGCGGGAAAAGGAAAACGAACCAGCACCTCCAACGATAAATACGACATTCTAGCACATGATCGGAAGAAGGACAAGGTCGGATCGTCTAGCCGAGACAAAGGTAAGCATCCCCCTTCAAGGCCAAGGCTCATTGTTGAGCCGTAAGATCGAGCTCGTGACCTTAAACTAGCACTTCTTGGGAGCCACTCAAGGATGTTTATAGCTTTTTTTGAATTTTCTTTATCGTTTGTTATATTTGAGAGTCTGAGATGTGTCATTTTGTTTCTATCAGGTTTGTCAACCCCTTGGAGGTGGTCGTGTACTCTTCTGAGGACGGAGGATCGCTCAGGATGAGCCATGGCAAAGGATCATGCCGAGGGGCAACTTTGAGAAGCCCTGTTGCTGGGTTGTGCAAGTCTATATGACTGTGTGAAGTGATTGGGAGTAGCAAATGAGCCCCATGACACGACTGTATGAATCCACATGACCGTATGACCCCCACCGCAAGTCGCATGGAGGGGTTGTGCGGATTCACACAACTAGTGTCACTGCCACTGAAAGAGACACAACATGGCCTTATCGATCACACGGTCGTGCCGTTGTTCTGCATTGTCATGCTAAGGAATGCCCACAAAAAAATAGTTTCATTTGCATAAGGGACCAAAAGAATAGTTTCGTCAGTGAAAACTAGCAGTTTACCCCCTTTAAAATCGAGTTAGGTTACTGAAAAATTAAATGCTAAGACTCCCTTGATACCGAGCACGCCTTTGAAATCATGGGCAATTTGAAATAGATGAACCAAGTGTATGGCAGGTAATTGCCTATCGTCGGGATTATAATGAAACTAGTTAGATGACAATATAACTAAGCATTAGGTTTGAAGCTTGAAAAAAATATGGCCACTCATCGCACCTAACATGGAGAACTTCTTCTTAGGCCGCACTCAAATTAATTTTTATATCATTCTCATCAATGAAAGTGTTGGATAGAGTTAGGTCAAGTTACTAAGGATTATGATGCACTACAACTATTCATAAATACAATATGGAGTGTTTACTTAAGGACAAGCAAAGTGTTAAGTCTGGGGGTGTGATGAGCGTATGTTAGATATGTTTTTATACTCTTATTAATGCCCATTCATTTTCTTTTCTTGATTCTAGTCTACATTGGTGTATCCCTTCTTATCATGTTATCAGCGTAATTATTTCCCTTGGTTTAAAGTTCTGCTCTTTACTTGTTTTCATTGACAGGTTGTGATATAGAGCAAAAATGAAACAAAAATGAAGCAGAATGGAAATCGAAGCCAGAAGTAGCCAAGAATCGTGTGATTTTAGACAAATGTGTGACTTGGTCATGTGTCACATGGCCTGACCATGCCATTTCGGTCGAATACCATAAGGGTTGGCCGTGCAATTTGGCACTGCCCTTGAAACCCCTTTTTTATAGACCTGCACAGCATAACTGTGTTGGGTGGCATGACCATGCCGCCTTCTTTACCAGTTGCATGGCGCAGTCATGCAGGATCGCACGATCATTCCACCTAGAAGAGCAAGGGGTGTGCCCCCTATTATAATAGGGGTTCCCCTTCCCTTTTCTTAGGAGGAAGTTTCTCCCCTTGGGCGATCCCACCTTTTATCCACCACCCATCTCCGGCAACTCTCCGACGATCTAAAGGCTTCTCTGTCATCATCCACCTCCCTACGAACTATGAATTGGTTCCGAAGACTCTTCGCTTCAATGGACAAAGCATTCCTTCTCTCTTCTTACTTAAGTTGTATAATGTCTACTTTCATGTCTTTGATGTCTTCTCCTTTATTTATGGAGTAGATTCTTCATGTTCTAGGACCAAGAGACTAATTGTCATGTGTATTTGATGAATCCCTATGAATATGCTTGTACCTTGTGTTGATGACATGTTTATGCTTAGTGTTTGTTTGATTGAATGCCTATGTGAAGACTGTTGGATCTGGGATGGCTAGAGAGGGGGGGTGTGAATAGCCACCCACTAAAAACCTTTGCTTCTTTTCTTTCTGCACTTAGGGTTAGCAGCGGAAAACAATACAGACAGAAACACAACAGAAATACAGGAAGAAGAACAGAGATGAACACCAGGATTTACAAGGTTCAGGGATAACTTGCCCCTACTCCTTGGCGTGCCCGTGAGGTGGGTGATCCCTTGATCTTCAGCAGATCAAACCCCGGAGTGAATCTGACTAATAATTTCTCCTTCTCGGTGGAGTAACCTCTCCACAACCATCTCAGTAGAATATCAGTTAAGCGCACGAGACAACGAGAAGGATAGCTCACACGGATGTAGCTCAAAGCTCAAGCAAGAAGAATATACAGAGAACTCTCACAACTCAACACAACAGCCAAAACCTTTGCTCTGTTGTTCCTCGTTTCGTTGTTTTTCTCTGTTTCTCCAGCCTCTTCTTCTTAAGCTTCCTTCTGCACACCTACAGGCGTCACCCACTGAGCTCTCAGTTCACTGATGTCCTCGGCTGATGCTTCAGGTCAGTCGTCACCCACTGACCCCATCTGAGCTCTCAGCCTACCTTAGCTGAAGCTTCAGGTCAATAGGCGCCCGTTGAAACCTGCAAGTATATACCAAACAAAATAGCATAGGTAAAATTCTCCATGAACCCTTCTTCTTGCTTCTCCATTTGACCTTCACAGCCCTGTGTCATCTGCACACTCACAGACTCATTAGAGAATCAAATCAGAAGCAAATCAGAAGTGAATCGGAAGTCTGACAATCATTTGAATTAAAGTTCTGAGGCGCTGATCGGTCACCTTGACCGATCAGACACCATCCTGACCGATCAGACTCCATTCTGATCGATCCAGTGAAGTTCTGATCGGTCTTACTGACCGATCAGAGATCAGGGATCGGTCACCAGACCGATCCACCAGCTCACTGAGATTTCAGACCAACCAACCACCCTGATCGGTCACTTGACCGATCAGGTTAAGGCCTGATCGGTCAAAGTGACCGATCAAGTCACTTCCTGACCGATCAGGAACCATCCTGATTGGTCCATGATGGCTTTGATCAATCACGCTGACCGAGCAGGCCGTCTTGTGATCGATCCATTGATAGTTCACACACTTTCTGTGATCACACAAAATGGTTTCTGATCGGTGACCTGACCATTGAGAAAACCTTCTGTTTCCTCAGAAACTTTCTGGATCGGTCAGCAGACCGATCAAACAGCCTGGATCGGTCTTGTGACCGATCTACTATCAAGGGAGTTCGTGCCAACTCCCTGATCGGCCTTCAGACCGATCCATCCAACTCACTTGATTAATCCATGGCCCAATCCTGACCCTGACTAACTCAAGTTAGACCCTGAGTCCAGAGAACAGGCCCCCTTGCCTTCTCTGACTCAGTCTGGTCCAGAGAACGAGCTACCGAGCCCTCTCTAACCAGTACACTTAATGCTCAGTCCCCCGAACCAAGACTTCATGCCCAGCTTTACTCACCGGGACTTAGTCCAACCTAGCTTCACTCACTAGGACCTAGCTTTACTCACCAGGATTTACTTCACCTAGCTTTATTCACTAGAACCCGGCTTCACTCACCAGGATTTCCATCACCTAACTTCACTCATTAGGACCCGGCTTCACTCACCAGGATTTTCTTCACCTAGCTTCCCTTGCTAGGACCCGGCTTCACTCATCAGGATTTCCTTCACCTAGCTTCACTCACTAGGACCCGGCTTCACTCACTAAGATTTCCTTCACCTAGCTTCCCTTGCTAGGACCCAACTTCACTCACCAGGATTTCCAATCTCAGTCAACCAAACTTAAATCAGTGTCAACACCAAAACAACAATCAGGTCAGACTGCATCAACAATCTCCCCCTTTTTGTTGTTTGACAACCCGATTTAAGTTAGGTATTAGAAGTCAAGTTTATTATTGCAAGGAATCAGAATCCTCCCCCTACAATAGTTAAGTTCATAATAAAACCTAAACTTAACTAACCATCCTCTCCCCCTTTATCAAACACCGAAAAGGGTGTAGACTGGTTATTAAGTTTAAAAACTCCCCCTTAAACAGGGGTCTCTCCCCAAAACCAAAATAACCAAAGAGTAATAGGTGAAAAACATATGAAAAGCATATAATATAAATCTAGCATGGCAAAACACTCATATGCATCATATGTCAATGGAGTAAGGAACCAAATAGAGCTAATGAATGAAGTAACACCGAAACAAATAGGCATGACATAACATAATCATAAGAAAACATCCATTATATATAATTCTTTCTACCATACTATCTAGGCTTAGATACTAGTATCTCAGATACTTATGATTCCAGCCAGATCATTTTGTTTAATACTTCAAGTTTGAATTCCTTTCTTCAATCATTGATAAGAACTAATAATTCAAGTTTCAATCAAATTAGTTATTTTGACTGACTATTTTTACATAGATGATAAGAAAAAAAACAATAGGAACTAGAATGAACAGTGCAGTAACCATAATCTAATATTTTTTTTTGCAATAACTAGGGATCTAATCCCATATAGATGAGAAATTGGATTTCTGTAAATTCAATGGGATGAATTGCATCCTGATGATACTGAATCGGATCAATATTATGAATAACAATATATGTTTCTTTTTATTCCCAAAACAAGTTTGTACATCATGTTTATATCAAAATTTATTCCCCATAGGTAATAAATAGTTATCCATTAAGCAGAGGAAATGGTATCATAAGAAGCACATCCCCAACTAGGAATAACCATGTGTTTGGAGCACCCATTATTAACAAACCATGTTGATAGATGCTCCCCCTCAAACAATGCCTACACAATACGAAAGATAGATGTTTTAGGTACCCAAACCTTGGGACCTAATCCACCTACAATGCAAGTTCTTGGTACCCATGCCTTGGTCATTTTCTTTCTAACTCTTTGAATCCTAGAAACATTTTGTAATCTAAATTGGGTTCTAGACATTAATGACACAAAACTAGGTTCCTTAGATTGGTATCCTATGTCGGCCTTGTTGTAGACTGCTCTTTGAGAGTTGAGGATCATATACAAGGTCTTAGAACTATTTGAAATTTTTCCAAGAAGATTCTTGAGGTTTTCAACCTTGCCCTTCAAGGCCTTGTTCTCATCCTCAAGAGCCTCAACATGTAAATCATCAATTACCTCATCCTTAGAGGTTTTCAATTGTTCTACTTCCAATTTTAATGATTTTACCTTGTCCTTAGATTTTTTAAGCGAGGTAGACAAGCATGCAATAGTTCTATAGCATTTATCTAGCTCGGGAGAGATTACCTCTTCATCATCCGGAGATGATGAAGCCGCGGTTGAAGGATCACTTGATTCATCATCACTCTCCTTGTTTGAATCTTCTAATGCTATGAGAGCCATGTGACGAGTGCTTTTCTCCTCCTTCTCCTCCTCGGATAAGCTAGATGAGGACTCATCCCAAGTGGCCTTCAATGTCTTCTTCTTCTTCTTTGACTTCTCCTCCTTCTTCTCCTTCTTCTTTTCCTTCTTCTTCTTTCTTTTGTCCCCTGCTACAAGAGCAATACCCTTCTCTTTTGGGCTTTTGGTAGCAAGCTCATGTAGCTCCATTTCACAAAATAAATCGTCTAACTTTACAATGGAAAGATCCTTGGATACCTTGTAGGCATCCACCATGGATGACCACAAGGCATTCCTAGAAAAAGATTTGAGTATATACCTTACAAGGTCACGGTTCTGGACCTTCTCATCAATCGAGTGCAAGCCATTGAAGATCTCCTTGAACCGACCATGAAGCTCACTTACAGTTTCATTTTCTTTCATTGAAATGCTCTGGAGTTGATTGAGGAAGAGGTCTCTTTTTGCTATTCGGGAGTCTCGAGTGCCTTCGTGTAGCTCTATGAGCTTGTTCCATAGATCTTTGGCACTTGAGAAAGGGCCAACCTTGATGAGTTGCTCCATGGTCATCCCACACTGTAGGGTGACCACTGCCTTAGCATCAGCCTCCCCTTTTCTCGTTTGTTCGGTTGACCACCTTGATGACTTGAGCTCATTGCCCTCAACATCCTTTGGAGGAGTGAAACCCTCCTTCACTGAAAATCACATACCAATGTCTGTTTTCATATAGTATTCCATTCTTGATCTCCAATACTGAAAGTCTGCTCCATATAAGAAAGGTGACTTGTTTGTGCTGAAGCCTTCTCTCAAAGTCATCCTCTTTGCTCATCGGGTGTTAATCTGTTTGAAAGAGCCCTAGGCTCTGATACCACTTGTTGGATCTGGGATGGCTAGAGAGGGGGTGTGAATAGCCACCCACTAAAAACCTTTGCTTCTTTTCTTTCTGCACTAAGGGTTAGCAGCGGAAAACAATACAGACAGAAACACAACAGAAATACAGGAAGAAGAACAAAGATGAACACCAGGATTTACAAGGTTTGGGGATAACTTGTCCCTACTCCTTGGCGTGCCCGTGAGGTGGGCGATCCCTTGATCTTCGGCAGATCAAACCCCAAAGTGAATCCGGCTAATAACTTCTCCTTCTCGGTGGAGTAACCTCTCCACAACCATCTCAGTAGAATATCAGTTAAGCGTACGAGACAACAAGAAGGATAGCTCACACAGATGTAGCTCAAAGCTCAAGCAAGAAGAATATACAGAGAACTCTCACAACTCAACACAACAGCCAAAACCATTGCTCTATTGTTCCTCGTTTCATTATTCTTCTCTGTTTCTCTAGCCTCTTCTTCTTAAGCTTCCTTCTGCACACCTACAGGCGTCACCCACTGACCTCTTCTGAGCACTCAGTTCACTGACGTCCTCAACTGAAGCTTCAAGTCAGTCGTCACCCACTGACCCCATCCAAGCTCTCAGTCTACCTCAGCTGAAGCTTCAGGTCAACAGGCATCCGTTGAAACCTGCAAGTATATACCAAACAAAATAGCACAGGTAAAAGTCTCCCTGAACCCTTTTTCTTGCTTCTCCATTTGACCTTCACAGCCCTGTGTCATCTGCACACTCACAGACTCATTAGAGAATCAAATCAGAAGCGAATCGGAAGTCTGACAATCATTTGAATTAAAGTTCTGAGGCGCTGATCGGTCACCCTAACCGATCAGACACCAACCTGACCGATCAAACTCCATTCTGATCGATCTAGTGAAGTTCTAATCGGTCTCACTGACTGATCAGAGATCGGGGATCGGTCACCAGACCGATCCACCAGCTCACTGGGATTTCAAACCAACCAACCACCCTGATCGGTCACTTGACCGATCAAGTTAGGGCCTGATCGGTCACTTCCTGACTGATCAGGAGCCATCCTGATCGGTACATGATGACTTTGATCGGTCGCACTGACCGATCAGGCCGTCTTGTGATCGATCCATTGATCGTTCACACACTTTCTGTGATCACACAAAATGGTTTCTGATCGGTGACCTGACCGTTCAGAAAACCTTCTGTTTCCTCAGAAACTTTCTAGATCGGTCAACAGACCGATCAGACAACCTAGATCGATCTTGTGACCGATCTACTATCAAGGGAGTTCATGCCAACTCCCTGATCGGACTTTAGACCAATCCATCAAACTCACTTGATTAATCCATGGCCCAATCCTGACCCTGACTAACTCAAGTTAGACCCTAACTCCAGAGAACAGGCTCCCTTGCCTTCTCTGACTCAGTCTGGTCCAGAGAACGAGCTACCAAGCCCTCTCTAACCAGTACGCTTAATGCTCAGTCCCTCGAACCAAGATTTCATGCCCAGCTTTACTCACCGGGACTTAGTCCAACCTAGCTTCACTCACTAGGACCCAGCTTCACTCACCAGGAGTTACTTCACCTAGCTTTACTCACTAGGAGCCGACCTCACTCACCAGGATTTCCTTCACCTAGCTTCACTCACTAGGACTCGGCTTCACTCACCAGGATTTCCTTCACCTAGCTTCCCTTGCTAGGACCCGGCTTCACTCACCAGGATTTCCTTCACCTAGCTTCACTCACTAGGACCCGGCTTCACTCACCAGGATTCCCTTCACCTAGCTTCCCTTGCTAGTACCTGGCTTCACTCACCAGGATTTTCGATCTCACTCAACCAAACTTAAATCGGTGTCAACACCAAAATAACAATCACGTCAGACTGCATCAACAAAGACATTATGCTTAGATCTATTGAGTGTATGTTTTTATATAGTGTTTGATTGAATGGATGTATGAAATGGTCACCATCTAGGTGAAATGATCAAGATTTGTATGCCCGAGGAGCCTTATATGACAAGGATTATCCTTTAATCGGATAATCTTGAGTGTTACCTTGAAATGGAGGCTACTTCTATACAAGGAGGGACCTAAATGGTACTTAATAGGTTTTTCCGAATTCTGTGTTAGGAGATGACTTGTGTAACTTAGAATGTATGCACGATAACCCTCTATTACAAGAGTAATCCTTTAACTGGACATTTTAAGTTACTTCATCTATCTAATGGCACTGAATGCTCATGGAAAGACACTCCAGTATGGCATTCACGTGGTCACACCAGTAATTAGGTAGACTTCCTACGAAGCATGAACATTGATACTGTGGCATTAGCTATCAATGGGACATTAATTACTATCATAACCAAACTTAGATCCTAGGGCATTCCTCTCACACTCGTCTTCCTCACTCAGTTCTCTAGTCCTCTTTTCTCTCTCTAGCTCTCCTTTAGTTTGTGATCAATCACACTTTCGGATAGTCAAGTAATTTCACCTTGCAAAATTCTCTAGTATTTGTCTCATCAATCTCTACGAATACGATATCTTTTATATTACTTGACGATGTTTAATTTCTATGCACTTATGGATTGCCCATCAATGCTTGGACTCAGTTTCTAGCATTTCAATTCACTAAAGAGAAATATGATTTGAATCAAATCTTAGCCTTGAATTCAAGTCCGAATCGATTACATACAAACCTTTGAGCTCCAAATATTATATCAAGGTACTTTGAGCCCAAAGTGAATCATTTCAATGATCCTTTAAGATCTTTAACTTGAACTTTCAAAGTGAAATTTTTTCCTCAAGTTGTTGAACTTGGGTTAAAGTTTCACTTTGAATTTGTTCAGTTGAGGAGCTTAGATTAGTCTGTTGAGGCAATCTGTGGTCCGGAGTGAACAAGTATTTTGATGTTTGGGCAAAGGGTTTAAGTTAGGTTTACCCTTGTGTTCTTATATGTGTATGTTGAGTGTGCAGGTTGTACAGGTTACACATATGGACTTGGCTGGATGACCTCGGTACGGTGAAGGGTGGCATGGAGACAAGCTGGAGGCTTGTGTGCACCTGAGAGACTTTGGAGAGCAGGGACGATGAGCTGAGGGGTTCGGACTTCGAGGCATGCATGAAGGATGGCATGGAGGCAAGCTAGAGGCTTGCGTGCATCCGAGGGATGGGAGCTGAAGATGAAGAGGGAACGAAGGAAATAGTCAAGGCTGCGGATGAGGAGTCAGTCGAGTCGTGAGGGTACGAGTGTTGTGTGATTGTACTCGGAAAATGGTGCAATCATAATCCTTAAGGAACTCCATCCACCTCCTCTGTCGGAGGTTGAGCTCCTTCTGCGTAAACAGATATTTGAGACTCTTATGATCAGTGAAGATCTCAAAGGTAATACCGTACAGGTGGTGCCTCCAGATCTTCAGCGCAAAGATAATAGCTGCAAACTCTAAATCATGAACTGGGTAGTTCTTCTCATGCTCCTTCAGCTGTCGAGAAGCATAAGACACTACCCGCCCGTGCTGCATCAGAACTGCGCCTAACCCCTGATGAGATGCGTCGGTATACAGCACGAATCCGTCCTCTCCTGATGGAAGAACGAGGACGGGTGCCGTCACCAATCGCTGCTTCAGCTCCTGGAAGCTGGTCTCACAAGCCTCTGTCCATGTGAACTTCACGCCTTTCCTGGTAAGGCGTGTCAGTGGCACAGCAATAGTGGAAAATCCCTCTACAAATCGTCGGTAATATCCGGCCAAACCCAAGAAACTACGAACCTCAGTAACTGACTTCGGCTGCTCCCAGCTGGTAACAGCCTCGATTTTCTGGGGATCTACTGAGATGCCTCTGCTAGATACCACGTGTCCCAGAAAACCTACTGATGACAACCAGAAGGCACATTTGCTGAACTTCGCATATAGACGCTCTCGTCTGAGAGTCTCCAATACGATGCGAAGATGCTGTGCATGCTCCTCCTCAGAATGTGAGTAAACTAAGATGTCATCAATGAATACTATGACGAACTGATCCAGATACTGCAGAAATACGCGGTTCATCAAGTCCATGAATACCGCTGGAGCATTGGTAAGCCCAAATGGCATTACCAAAAACTCATAGTGTCCATATCTGGTGCGGAACGCTGTCTTCTGGACATCTGACTCTCTGACCCTCAACTGATGATATCCGGATCGCAGATCAATCCTGGAATACACAGATGTGCCCCTGAGCTGATCAAACAAATCCTCAATCCGTGGCAGGGGGTACTTGTTCTTGATGGTCACTGCATTCAACTGCCGGTAGTCGATGCACAACCTCAAAGAACCATCTTTCTTCTTCACGAAGAGAACTGGGGAACCCCATGGTGAGACGCTAGGTCTGATGAATCCCCTGTCCAATAACTCCTGGAGTTGGACCTTCAGCTCGTCCAACTCTCTCGGTGCCATGCGGTATGGAGCTTTCGATGCCGGCGAAGTCCCCGGTATCAGCTCAATAGTAAACTCCACTTGCCTCCTGGGAGGCAAACCTGGTAGCTCCTCTGGAAATACGTCTGATATTCTCGGACCACTGGGACGTCCGAGAGCGGAGGGCTACTGCTGTCGTCGGTGCTAATAAATGACAGTAAGAAACCCTGGCATCCGCGAGATAGTAGTCTTTGTGCCTGAAGCGCAGAAATAACCGATAAGCCCTCATCCCTGATGCCAGTGAAATCCCACGAGGTTGGTCCGGAGGCCGGAAGGTGACCACCCTCGTCTGGCAATCGACTGTGGCATGGTACGCGGTGAGAACATCCATACCAAGAATGATATCGAAGTCCACCATCTCCAGAACTAGCAAAATTAACCGTGAGGGTAATACTACCGAAATCTAGTGGGCAAGCTCTGACCTCCTGTGTAATACTCAAGATCTCCCTGAGGGTAAGGATACAGATAACCCCTGTAGTCTAGTGGTGGCCAATCTACCAATCCTACTCATGAATATCCGCGATATGAAGGAGTAAGAACTCCTGTATCAACTAATAGCTCAGCAGGAAAGGCATAAAGAGAAATAGTACCGCGGAATACCGATCCGTCGGCTCGCTGGCCTCCTCCCGCGTGACAGCATATATCCGACCAGTCTCAG